>VWZP01008346.1:752379-819498 GCA_013396995.1 Dicaeum eximium | reverse complement strand
GGGGGTGTGGAAAAAATCAATTCTTTAGTGGAAGGAGTCCTGAAATGAAGGCCTAGGTTTTTCAAAATGAAAGATTTTGGATACTCCTATTTTATGGCATTAAAACACACTTCACATGCGCTTTCATTCACAAGGCATAGAACACAAGCACATTTCATCATGTTCTGCAGAATGTGGTTAACTCTCTGCCACTGGGCACCCAAGGGCACTTGGGTCTCTGGCATTTGCTTCATTTCCAGCTTACAAAGCAATTAGAGGCAACCACTGACTCTTCCCTGATGCCTCACCTGATGCCTCAATTTTCTATCTGGCTATCTGAGAATGGAAAGCAACAATTGCCAAGTCAAAACACACAGTTTAAGGATATTGTGCAAAGTTTTCTAAAAAGCAGCACTTCCAAAGTCAATTCTCAAAAAAACTGATTTGGTTTAAAGATACAGGGTTAATTCACATAATTCCTTCATTATTTCAGAATGAAAGTTCCCTGAAAAATATAAGAGCATAAATGAGCACTGAGTTTACCAGGGACTTTCCAAGGCTCTGTCATAATTTTGTGTATTTGTTAATGAAATACTGGCTTTCCCAAGCTCACTGCGGACAATTCCTCCTTCGCCTTTTGTTTTAAAGCCTCTTGAAGAGGCTTTAAAGTTATGTCTATAATTAAGAAATTTTGCGCTATGAGGTACCTCCTTTCATCTTCTTTGGGCTGTGCAAGAAGGCTTCCCATAAGAAGGGAATCCTTGGCATGGTTTCTAGATAAGCCAGGTCTGTATTTAGGGTCACGTGTGAAAGCCGCCTTTTTTAGCAACATGCAGAGTTCAGCAGCAAGCACTTTCTGCCAACTATGAAGCTTTCAATCTCCTCCATTAGATGACTTTAGCCCAAGAGTTTTCTCCTTTGCCCTTCCTGTCTGAATCTTCATGGCCATCTTTCTGTACTTTTTCAGCCTCTGGAAAAGCTCATTATTTAGGTGTAATGCCTTTTACCTTTATCACAACTATAAAGATGTCTTCTGGACCTCTTTTTCCCACACCCTGCCAGTATATTCTGAACACATCCTTCCAGCTAGTCGTATATCCTTTCTCTGTCTTGCTCCATTCTCTGCTTCACAATAAAAAAAGCCTTATCTGAGAGGGTGGATGGTTTTGTAGTTAAAGACAACGAAAGACATTCCAAGCTACAGTCTTCGGGTTTACTACATACTTTAGTCCGATAAACAACCATGAGAAAGTTGTTCAATCCCTCTGAGATTCAAGTTCTCTATCCTCTGGAGGAGGAGCACTGTTGCTCAGAAGTGAGAGTGTCTCTTAGCTCCAACTAACTGTGAAGATTTGTCCTCTACTTGGCTCAGCTCTACATGCAGAAGTCTCTGTATAAATTTCAGTTGTGCTTCCTTCATCACCTGCCCTGGCTAGGACAGAGAACTTAATAAGCTGGTACACTTCCAGTTTTGAAGATGTAACACACTGAAAACAGCCTTGCTGATCGTAACTCCTCACCACATCTAGTCCTCATCATTTACTACAATTGAGCATTTACATCAGAGTTTGTAAACTCTTGTTCCTTCTTTTGGTTATTCTGTCTTTTGACGCTAGTTAACTAGTTGCAGTGAAGCTCAGAGCAATTATGTAAGGCAAGAAAAGTCATTGTCATTATGAAAAAAAGGTAAATTTAAAATAGACAAACAGCCCCTTACATTCTCCTTTCCTTTTTCCTTGTCCCAACATCTCTGAACCCCACTCTTTAGTTCTTCTGAGTTTCCTTTACACTTTCAGTGCATTGTATTTGCACTTAGGCAAAGTCAAAAAACTTCCTTTAGGCACAAACTCTTACCCAAGAAAGCCATGCTCCCTTAACCTAAACATAAAATTCACACTTCAGTTAAGCTACTGTGAATTTCATACAGCTGAGTATTACTGGCACTTGCACTGTGCTAAATGTTTTCTTGCTGCTTAGAGTTGGACTTCGAAGTGGCGTACAGTTTTACCCTGGAAATCCTCTCAGCAGACAAAAAAATAAAACTTTTAAGATTATGGAGTACTTTCAATATTGCGGTAAGGTACAATCTTCATTTTCAAACAAATCAAGAGTTTAAGTGCCACAGCAGCTCTTCTAAAAATCTCTTCATTTGGTTTACCTAGAAAATGTTATTTCAGTGTCATACTCCTGCATTTACAGTGAGAAGTGCCTTTAAAATGGAGCTGAATTTTTTATGCATATCCTATTTTGGTTCAAAATTGATCTACTGCTACTGATAGTAAATTTAAGCTGTAATGTTAAGAACATAAACCTATACTTTTAATAGAAATTCTTTCTATGTAACCTAATTAGCCAGGTTACTATCTGAGTCATCTTGTTACTAGGCTGAAAAAAAACCCAGAAAAACAAAGCAATACTTTGTCTAACATTACTGAATCACAATAAATTAATTATTTTCTGTGGAAAGCAGTGGTTTTAGTATTATAGTATCACACTGCTACAAACAATGCATACTCAAAACAAGCATATTTAGATCTCAGACTCACTGTAAGTAGCTTTCGTGAAATTTTGCTAGCTTCACTTTAAAATAAAGTATGAGAAATTTAATGAATGAGCTTCATTAAAGTCGCCTCCAAATTCTGGGCTGACGGGTTCTATAATCCAAGTTGAAAGGCACAAGGAGCGGTAGTGAGGGGCTTCTCTATCCCTCTGCCAGTCTTATCAAACTCAAATCCTTGCCAATTTTGTTTTCTCCGTTCCACAGACTCTCTCTGCAAAAGACAGCTGCAGCCTCAAAACAGAGAGCCACCACTGAACAAGTCTCACCTTTTCTTTGAAACTCCCTCTGAGGAGGTTTTCCATTACCCCAAAGCTGGAAACAGATGAACAAGTCCCTTTTTTACCATGACTGTCCTGTTGCAGGCGGGTGCCATCCTACCTCTTCTGACCAAGCTCCTTCCTGCATCTAAGAGGATCTAAAAAAATCCCTCACTTGATGTGGCCTGTCCTCTAAGACATGCAGACTGGGGATGATAATGGGTCAGTACAGCCTAAAGATAGATCAGCTTGCTCTAACAGCTCAATAGCTCATTACAGGCAGCTGTAGCACTTAATGAGGCAAACAACAAACTCTGCTCCTTCGAGGTTCTGCTCCCAACTGCTAGGAGTGGCATTTGCCAACTTGGCCAAAAAAATTAAATACTACAAAATGAAAACAAAACAGAACAAACAAACAAAACAAAACCCAGACAAGAAAGAGAGAAAGAGAAAAATCATCATTTTACTACTCATCACTAAGTTCATCTCAGAGCTGATGACAGTATCTGCGTATCCCAGATGCAAAGCCTGTGCCTATCAGGTGATGCTGGCCAGAGGTAGCATAAATCAAGTCTGCCTACTCACTCACTGAACTGGTATCAAGACAGGCTCTCCAGCAAACTGCTGGGAATGGATTCAACCTCCACCACATTTGATGATCAGTTTAAAGGGAAAGCAGGAAAGCTGTTGGACTGGCAGCTCTTTCCTTTTCCTTTGCTGAACTCCAACACCAGATTAGCAGCCGGCAGACGGTTACAGGTCTTCACCCATTCCCAACCTACGTGTTCTATCAAGCACTGCCAAGGAAGAGCCCTGACACTATACTGCAGCCTCAGGATACACGGTTTGGAAGAACGCAGAAGCTCGACCTTCTTAATTAGTTAATTCCCCGGAAGGAGTTCATTCCACAAACATCTGCTCTTCCAGGGAATGTCAAGCTTTGTTGGAAGAAGCAAAACCAGTAACAAATCCACAGTATTCACAGGGCTGACATTTTAAAATAAAACTTGCATGGCTGTTACTTTAAGGGCCTCTTTCTTTAAGCAACCTTGTCACAACTCATCAGTTTGGGACTCCAGAGGAGAACCACCTACATCACTGAGACATTAGTACCCTTGATACATGCCATTTCCAGATTTGAAAAATCTGCAGGTTGGTATTTTGCAGGAAGAAGTAGTAAAGGAATGGCTACTGCAGGCATATCTAAGAAAGAAAAGAAAAATGCTAATATTGCTGGATCATAGCAGTCACTGGGTTCAAACATCTTTCCATATTGAAAAGTATGATGATATTTTGGACTTGACAGGAAATCACCAAAATTTCTGCAGTGCTTCCCCTGTGAGCCAAACAAGTCAGGAACAGAAATGTGTGAGCTGCTGCCCCAAGTGCTCCAACGGTACTCTGAGGCACATCAGACTGTGCTGAGCAGTGAAGCATCCCTGAAGCACTATAACTTCAGTGAGAACTTGTAATTCAGAAATCTCCCAGTGACCCCATTATCAGCGTAGCATAGAGAAAACAGGGCTGGTCTCGGTATATGAAGGCAATGACTATTCAGGGAGCCTTAATCAGAAGGAATTTAACTGAACAAACAGCCGTGGCTCCCAGAGAAAGGCCGAGTACTTTTAAAAATTGAAAGTAGCTGAGCGTATGCTCTAGAACAATACGATAGAATTATTATACTAAAACCCTTTAATTAATGCATGCGACAGAAGCTGTGATTTTTAAACCCTAATCTCCCTGTCATTTCAGTTTTTAAGAAATAGTAAGAAGCACCCATCTGCTCAAGCTGCCACACAAGGCCTAAAGTTCTGTTCTCACACCAGTTTCGTGCCGGATGTCTCAATAAATTTACTGCTTATTTACATCAGCCAAAATGGAGAAGAAAGCTGCTAATCTCCTAAGTTTGCCCTCGTGCTAAAACAAAATATATTTTGCTGTTACACACAGTCTTCTTCCCCCTAAAAGCAGGGGTTTGCCTCCCCCTCCCCCCAAAAAACAAAACCCATAGGGCATTTCTAAAACCCTGACAGATGTTTAATTACAGAGGCAGTAGCAGGCATTATTTTGAGAAGCTCAAACACAGAACGACTGTATCTGACGACCAAATGGCTAAAGTGTCTGCTGTACCACCAGTGAAGCAAAAACTCTGCTAATTCTAACACCTAATAATTCATATGCAAGCAGAAAGCTGCCAGTAGCGCAACACATCTGAATAACCATTTAATAGGAGAAATCTATGGTGCAATCTCATGTTACCAGGGGTGTATTAGGAAATACAGCAAACAGCAGTCAGCGCTATGTTGTGAAATATCAAACTCAACTCTTACTCTCAGCATCTAAGAACAAAGTACCTTTTGTAATGCAGGTTTCTCCCCCGTTCTGCATTTATTAATTCATTAACTTCATTCATTTAAATAGGTCCTTTAGTCACTGATGTAAATGAACAGGGAACTACAGTATGCCTGTGGGCTGTGTGGCAGGAAGAGAATAGAGATGGCACTGCCTTCTCCACTGTTATTTCCAGCTGTTTCTTACAAATTTCTCACTGATTCCCTGGAAGTTCTCACACTAGGTTCCAATTAAAAAACGTTGTTTTATTCAGACAGAAAATCCTAGTTAGGCCTATTAAAAAATAAACAAAACCCAAAAATCCCATCACACAGACCTTTGACTAAAATTTCTTCACTATGCCTCTGAATGGAGTGGAACCTGCACCTTCTTTGCTGAGTCAAATTCAGTAGTGAATAATCTTCATCCTTTATCCACTCTCAGAGCTGAGTGAGACATACACGCCTTGCTGTGCTATAGAATTGTGTACTGAGCACGCAGCAACATGAAATATTGTCCTAACAGATTAAAGCATGCCTCAAAGCACATTGTTCTGACAGCGCCTGGGTCTCCGTCATCACTCTCGTAACTATCAATGATTCTGGTTAATTTTACAATCACAAGAGGTACAAGCCTCCATCTGGTTAGTCTACATATTGCTGCAGAGTTGGAATCACACTGATCAACAAAATATGTTGGCTAGTAATGCTCTGTTAAGGTGGACTGATGAGTGGAGAACAGTCCTGCTTTCAGCTACACTGAAGACCCACAGCAAATACAATGGAGCAGAGCACAAGAACTGGTGTTCCCTGGGGAAAGGTGACTGACACTCCAGGGCTGCTGGGGGAGGCCAGACAGACGGATCAGGATTCAGGTGTGCCAGCAGGTCTGCTTGGTAACCTAACACACCAGGTACAGTCTCCTGAATGCCTGCAATGCATAAAGCAACAACCTGCCACAGCTCTTTCCCTGGAACAAAGCTGAAGGGAAGAGATTTCCTGGTTTAATGCCTGTGACTGAAGCAAACTTGTGAGCACAGGTGGCAGGGTTTCCAAACACTTCTTGTTCTCCCCTTGCTCAAACCCCAAGTACAAGAGCTCCCTCACAAGGGAATCGTGGCGTAGCTGCCACTACAGAGCAAGTCACCACTGTCCCTGTCATCCCTGGCTCACAGATCTTACGGGGTGTCAGTGCATGGATCCTCATGCCAAGAGTTCCAAGGTTACATCCGTGCCAGCAGCCAAAACCAGACACCCACAGGACTGTCAGTACGGAGGCACCATGGCAAGGCTGCCGTTTGTGTTGTTACAGCCCTTCCTCTACACAAAAGCCAGCTGGAAGTGTCACTTGGCTGGCATTGCTGCATCTGCACCTGGGGTTCCCTTTCACCAGACCTGCAGGGCTCAGGGGGTAATGCTGCTCTAAGCCTAACTAACAGACAACTCTGCTGGCAGAGCCTGCAACACAGAGTGCATCTACGCCTCCTGCAAAACAGGTATTTCTTGCTTATCTTCCAGTTCTGGGTTACTTTTGGATGTTGTCACAAACTAGGACTCCCCTCCATCCCCTTCTGTCTTCCAGCACAGGAGCCAGTGTTGATTTCTCCTAAGTCTCACTCAATTGTATTCTTACCTTCTAATCAGGCCCTTTCTCTGAACTCCTGGTAAGCAGCATGTTTAAATGCAGAACTAAGTTTTTACAAATCTTTACCTACAGCTCTTCTCAAACAGATTTGCAAAAAAAAAACCAAATTACTGTGCTTATATGCAATGTACTCTGTAAGTAAAAGAAATTAAAAATTCTGGAGCCTTTTCTCATGCTGGACTTCAGAAAACACTTCTCCAGGAAGACCCTGAGTAAACTGATTTAAATGCTCTTAAAACTCTAGCTTATTCTCAACGCTAAATTTGCATCCAAGGCTCTTCACACAGTATGTGTAATGTAGGATTATACAATGGAACTCCCTTATGCAGCAGTTAAGAAGCAAAACACCTCAACCCTTAAACTGTTTCAACCTTCTTTTTGCGTTAACCTACAAGGCAAACAGAAGCAGTCCATGAGCAAAGGGCAAGCAACACTTCTTTCTCTGCTTTTGCTGAGAACTCCCCTTCCCGTAGCTCTACTCACTTCTACTCACCATCAGGCACAGCACAGAATCCCCCAACCATGTTTTATTTCATTCATCTAACACTATTCTAAATATGTACACGAAGCCCACTGTGATCCCATTGAAATCCTCTATGATACAACTAGTAACCTCCAAAGAAAGAGAACAAGGTCCAAAGAACATAAATGTAAAAACCAGTAAATTCAGAGCCTCTCCTAGCTCTGGACAGCTGGAGTTTTTAAAAACACAGTAGCTCCAGAGCTTAAGCAATGAAAAACAGGTTGCAGAACTCAGCAACAGGAATTAATAAAAATGACCAAGGGTCATCTGTAGTCTATCAATCACTGTATCGTTTACAGTTCATATTACAGTAGAAAGGTATGAATGTTGTCAGTGTTATACACTGGCTACTCAGATCTATCATGAATAATTGATAGAGGTCATCCATCTGAGTCCCAGCCTATTAGTCAAAACTCTAAACCTGCTGTTCACCAACAGTAGAGCACTGAAGATGAAGGATAGAGGGGCACTTATAGGGAACTATTTTCAATGATGCAAGCAGTTATAAGGGAATGCAGATGATGTGAAAACAAAAGCTGAATTTTTCTGAGACCTAAGACACTACTCTTTGTGAGTCAGAAAAACAGCATTCCATATATACCTATTTTGTACAATTTATCGTCAAGAATAAAATCTGTAAGGCAAATCTGAACTTGAGGTTTCAGTCTTAAATCTCTTAAAAGCTTGAGAAGCTTTAGGAGTGTTTGAGTTGAAGTCTGGGCAGTGCATTTGCCTCACACTCCCTTAGATATTTTGCACTGAGCATCTACTATGTCTCATCCTGACAAAGTGACTTTGAACTAAAATCAAAGAATAAAATACCTTTGTGCGATAGACCTAAGTTTAGATGTTACTTTTAAAATGAGTTACTAATAAACCAAGAATAGCTATATTTATGAATACACTGGGTGTTTGAGGAACTAAGACTTGCAACATGACTTACACTGTATTAACCCTGACACAGACATTACCCAAGTAACTTACTCCATGATGGTATTAATTCTAATGGTAGCAAATGGCAGCACGCCTTTGAAATTTGGAGCAAGGTTAATACACCAAATAAGCATCTGCCAACTACAAACAGTCCTACTAACTAGTGCCTTGTTTATTTACTTATAATTCACCATGACTGAACTGAAGAATCATCATCCTGACTCTCTCAGTCCATACTGCAGGGTGCAGAACAGATCATAATTTCATTTTAGCTTTAAGGTCAAGCTCACAGAGCTGCCTTTGTATGGGTTGTAAGGACAGAATAATCCTTTACAACAATGACGCCTGAGACGTGGAATAGGATTGTCTACAAACAGCAGCCCCACTTTTAAATCTTTGCAACAGCAGTTTAGCAGTGGCATTTGAACAGCCATGAAACACTTACATCCTGACAAGCAACACCTGAAATGCCTTCCCTATCTTTGCATATCCCAGGAATCAACAAAAAATGTAACCTTTTTTCCAATAAATATGAGGGGCAGGTAGCCAGAATACAGTTTTCTCTGCAAATACAGATATCAGAGCCTACGTTTAATTCCCTTTGCTGAAATACAAGGCTCTGTCTAGACACCAGCCTTAAGGCACTCTCTTTGCATATAAGGCAGGTCAGGGTATACTGGAAGCATAAGGATTGTCAAAAAACCTGTTTGGGCTTTGGCAAAGTAGGAGTACATATTCTGTAGACAGCACAGTTCTTAGGCTTCTGTCTGACAGAAGCAAAAAAATGCCACTGTATTTTTGACAAACTCGAACTTTCCTTGCCAAAAGCCATCTTCTCCCCAACTCAGCCTGTTATGAAACCCGCCTGAAGAAGGCAAATCTCCACCTTTTCTTGCCCAGAGATAAATTTTGTTTATTTTGACTGAGTCTTGGAGGCTGCATACTTCGGACTTGCAGACTCCAAGATCAGTTATACTCGTTTTATACTGACTTTTTACAACCTGCCACTCATCTTTTCCACCAACTCAGTGGAGCCACATTTTGACCAGAAACTAATTCATCCTTGCCTGAACACACCAGTAGAGCCTCTTCTCTCATGCTTCCTGTAAGCAGCAAAACCCAATCCCACTCCCATCTTCACTTCAAAATATTTTTTTCACACTGAGCTCTTGTTCAACAGTTTGTAGACACCTTGCACACACACAATCAGTGGTTGCTTTTGATGGGTCAGGCTCTAAGCTATTCTACTCCCAAGGCTTATGAATACAGACTTCCAGGCAAGTCTGGAATTTGGTTTGAAACACTGGTTTAGAGACAGGGCAGTTGAAGAGACTGAATAGTCTTCACTAAGAAATTTACAGCTGAATTGGCTGAGAGGTTGGTATGGCAGCAGGGCTAGGGAAACAGATTTGATAGCAAACAAGTAATTTATCAATCACTTAACTCTGTTTCTTCCACATAATTCCTCAGCTAGTTAACATGCCGTGCGATACTTGACATGGACAGGCAAATATAAACAGCAGCATTTAGTAAATCAGTTATTAAGATTAGCTTTGCCTTACAACAGCTGAGCAAAATAAAAGATATTAAGCTCAAACAAACTTCATAATGTAGGAAAATAACTAACTGCACTTTAAAGAAAGCCTAGTAAAATTACTACACCATCAGAAGGGAGTAATTTATTAATTATGTGATGATCATGTATTTCTGTTCTTTTTAGCTAGGCCTGGAGCTGAAATATGAGCCTTATATGGAAAGAAGCTTTGATGACAGTCATTTATTTGGGAAAGCTTTTCCAGCCTTTTTGTTTCACACAAATTATTTGAATGTTTAAAGCATTGAAATAGTTTCATATCTAGGTATTAATAAAGAGATGTTGTCTTTTCCATCTTTCATATTTTTATAAAGCTTTTAGTGAAAGTGTGGCTGCTGGCTTATAAGCAATTCAAAAATAATATATATACAAGCAGGCAGCCATTTTCACAGTCTGGCAAGTAACAGATTTCCATAAATAACAAAGAATACAGGGTCATGATATCAGCTGTTCAGAAATTTTAAAAAGTCAGATTGCTTCTATTTCTGCAGTAACTATTTGCTGTATTATTTTTATTTATGGCTTGAAACAGAATCTAGAAATGTTTTCCCTGAACTTTAGACACTATGCTCCTGACTGACTGACTGACTTTCTCTCTGCTCTTTTTTCACTTGACTTCCATGAATCTGTGTCCAGCCTGAGGGCAGGGAATGGCATTGGCTCAGAAGCTGGGCCTGCAAAGGTCTTTGAACATCTGAATATGCATTTATATGCCCAGATTGCACAGTTATTGGGTTATTTGCTCACACAGGTGGTCAGCTGCCCTGTTACCTGCTCTTCAGATGCAGCATTAATTGCACTGTAGATCAGTTTTAGGTAATTAGACACAGCTGTATGCTTGAAAATGCTAATACACAGTGGGAAATCCTTCTGGAAGACTTTGGTCATTAACACTTCCACCGTTCTCATATATACTATTATCTACTCCTTAATTCTCTGTTTTGATCGCTGTTTAAAGTTCTCTTTTACTTTTCCCTTGGAGACTTTGCCAAGCTTTCCACTTGAAAATGATTCTGTGATATTGTGACTCTGCCTCTCTCTAAGAAAAAAATCATATATATAATTCTGTGAAAATGGAAGCTGTGTCCTTAAAAGATACAAGGAAAAATAACTTTTTTTTAAAAATAATCTTTGACCAATAGAAGTTGATGAACAAGATGAGGTTGCTGGGTTTTTTTTCTTTTAAATAACATGCGAAATAATGCATTTCACATACTTCTTCCTCCCTAGAAAAGCTGACCATTTTTCTAGAAAAAGGCAGGAAGCTCCTCTTCTGGGAAAAAACACCCTAAAAACAACAAACATCAAAATTGCCTCGAATCTGCTAAATTAATTTTCTTCCACAAACACAGGTTACAAGCCATGTTAGTTTAGAACCGGATTTTGACAATCTCATTACCTCATAGTTCAGGTAACTAAAACAAAAAAAAAATCTAAGCTACATCAAAATTCATCATCAAAGTAATTCATCAAAATTATGAGACTATTCTTCTTATTGCTTATCTGAAAATTTAACAAGTTGGGTCTCAGACATCTTGAAAAAATGGCTTGTTTAATTTTGCTGTATTGGGGGGTGCAAATAAAGAGGGAAGAGATTACACTAGTGATTGTGAAAGCACGAAAGCTCAACGGGCAAAAAGACACACAGAAATAAATACAGCAGAAATAAATACAGCAGAATAAAATTAAACGAGTTCATCCAGTCTCACTGCATATCTGACATCCCAGAGTACAGTATTAGTTAAAGAAAATGATTAAGCAATTTCTTCTTTGTTTTCAGCAGTCCAGAAAGAAGAACACTATAAGAAGAGCAGTGATAGCATGGGAACCCCAGAAATTAGAGAAGTGTATATTGCTTTAATTTTGATTCATGAGTGAGGATTTCTTTTCTTCCTTTTTTTATCCCTAACTGCCACTAACTGTATTTCTGGTGTTCTGCTTCAAGGGAGCACCAAGCTACTAGGGGATTTCCTAAGTGGGATTACCCGTGTTTCTTCAGTTCCTGCTGGCTGTTTACAGTTGCACCTGTGACAACTTAACCAAGTTGGCTGTCAACGACCTGCAACCAAACATGAGGATTTAAGTTCTCTCAGAAACAAAGCACATGGATGAAAGGGTAACCTCAGGGTGGGATTTCTTCCTTTGGCTGAAATCAGTAAGGACTTCTAAGTCCTTACAGAAAGAACAGAAAATCTAAGCTCGCCTAAAAACTTCCGCCTTTTTTGTCAGGAGTCTTGTTTTTCCATTCAGCTTTTGCTGAGGTGTAGTCACAGTGCAGAATATAATTAACTCTTGAGTAAGAGAGGAATGGGAAAACAGTTTCCCTTCTCTTCTCAGGAAAAGCCTTTTTGGGTGGGAGGGTGAGCATCAAAACAGAACAGTGCCAAAGCCTAAAGTAAAAAGAGGCACAATTAAGCTTTCATACAACATCTGTATCACATTTACACATGCACTCACTTCCAGGGAAGCGACAGACATCAAAACTAATGGAGAACATCCCGACTCTCCAAATGCAGGAAGAACGCTGCAGCTTTCCCAGCTGTGCTCTTGGGACTGTAAAACGAGAGATTGGCAAAGGAGCCTATTTTTTATTGCTTTTACTATTGTTTTTGGCCAGGTAGTGTCATGAGTTCTTAAACAGAGTTATCCTACTGCACTACTAGAATTATGTACACCAGGACTACTGGAAAACAATAGCTGCAGAAAGAGCCTCATCATCCTCTGGATGTTACGCACAGTAATTGATTCCAGGGTCAACACTGTGATGCTACAACAAAGGGCCATCGCTTAAGGGGAAAGAATAAACAGCAGGAGTTAATGGGAGATCTGTTAATATATAAATGCCCCCCAAAATGAAAGAAAGACAGAAAATAAAATATTCTGCATAAACAAAACTGATTATGAATCCAACATGCAACCTTAGCTCTCAACAAGCTGTTAATTTCATTAAAGAAACAGAGCAAGTATTTCAAGTCATTGTAACAAGAAAGCAACACATTAAAATTTTGAAGCTAGTTTGACAAACACTGTGCTTGCCATGGGTGCCAATTTATTTATCTATAAAATGCATACAAAGAAAGAGGTCTAAAATTACAGTATAATTCACAAAATACCATTATTAGGGTATAGGCAACTTTGTTCAAAACACCATGTGCAATTGCTCCACTGAATCTAAACATCTGGGGCAAGTTATCCATCTGGCTTTAGTGCCTTTGAAATGACATGCTACATTTAAGCTAAGAGGTCCAGTCACACCAGTTTTAAGTAATCATGTTTTCATAGTGCAGCACTTTATCGTTTTGAATCTTTCATTCAATAACACTTTTGATAAAAATACATTTAATCCTTTTTCCCACACACCAGGAAAGTGGAAGAGATACAGAGGCAGAAATATTTTCTAAGTATTTCTCCAAATATAAACTATTTCCTGCCACTCAAGCACTCAGATGAAAAGGTACAAAGGAACATCGTTGTGATTTGCCAGAAGCACTAAGACATGCAACATATCAAACTGGAATCCCTTATTATTATGTTTCCCTATCACTTCTCCTTCCCTTTTCCATTTCCACTGTTCTCAGGATCTGAAAAATACTTTTACCTGCCTTTCTTTCACCTGCTCTGCTGCTGTGCACAGTTTCAGACACTGGGACTGCTCATGCAGGGTAGCAGAGGTTTTGTGTGGCCTTCCCCAGTTCACTCCCACCTCCTACCATGAGCAGGATGACACTGAGTTACATCACCTTCTTCTTTGGTGCTCCACTTTTTCTCCGTGGTCACTCATTTCCTTCCTTTAAACAATACTCTGCTCCTAAATGCCAGCTGTGCCCACTTAGGATGAGTTCCCACAGCATGCCAACCTCCCTGGCATGTGCTGCTCCAGGCCTTGGCTATCCTCATGGACCTTCTCCCGTTAGTAAGCCAACACTGTGACCCCATTTATGTAAACACAGCAGGTTTTTACCTCCAGCTTACTTTCTTGTGCCTTTGATTCAGCTTTTTTCCAAGGCTGCCCCTAAGGCTCCCCACTCCTACATAAACCACCTATGGTTTACAGCTGACAAGAGCCTGAAATCCAGACCTTTCAAGACAAACTCTTCCATCACTTCCTTTGGCTCACAAACACAAGATGGGTGCATCAAAGGAAAATACCCCCAGCCAGGTCCCATCCATCAGCCAGCTCTCAGCAGCACCAGCCTGAGTGCCTGGTTCGCCCACCCCAACATCAGGACACATCATGAAATGGCCCTTCAGCTCACTCCCAGCTGGGACCCTCAACAGAAGAAACGTGGGCTGGTTATCCTACAGTGAATATGGTGTGAGATAATCTTGATACCATGCATCAGATCAAACATGTGCGTGTCAGAAAGCAAATTCACAGACAGGGCAGTTACTACAGAAAACCGCATTTCTGGCTTGTGCTTTAGCATGGCTCCCTCTCCCCACTACAACAGGGATCTCTGCAGAGTTGTCAGCAACAGAGATCTGCTTGGAACCATCAATGAGCTTCCAGAAGTAGCTGTTTACATCATTTGGATGCACCTCTATTAGTAACACATCACCCCTTCACCATGTAGATCTATTTATCTATACTTAAACATTGTTACATAAACACACACTTTCTGAATTTTTGTCTTTCCTTTCTCAAACCTTTTTCTGCTTGATGAACTTTTAAATTACATTATGGTTTTCACCCTTTCCAACCTTCCTTTCCTCCCTAGGTATCAGGTTTCTTTCCTTTTGGCTTCTGAAGGCCTCAAAGAAAGTTGCAAAACTGGAATTTGAGTAAATACTTCATGAAGAGTACTTTCCATGATGCCTTGGTTGAGTGAAGTCAGTATTTTAACTTACTGAATATATTCTAAGATACTCATATTCAAGATATTAAGTTTTTTAAAATACAATCTTGCTCTAATATAATTGACCAAGAAATGTCAGTATAGCAGAAAATTTTACTCAGCACATAAAAACTTCATTAATTAATAGCACTTCATTTCCATTATGAGCCTTAGTATTAGACATTTGCATGCTGATAACACCTAGATAAAAAATCCTAATAACTTGAAAAATTATATTATGTTTGAATTATAACTGATGTGTCATGCCTGTGTGTATCAAACTAAAAAAAGCACAGCACTCCCTACTTCCACACAAATAACAGCATTGAGGCTTCCTTGCCAAGTATATTTGGCAAGTACATTACAGTAGCAAGTAAGTGATCCTCACTTATGTGTACCCATTTTGTTGTCCCAGAACAATCCAAGTAAAGATTAATTCTTTCCTGTTACAACTTTACTTGTCATTCTGTGTTTGGCTATTTTTTAAGGCTTCTCCAGGCTTCCACAGTACTTAAGGTTAAGACATTTCTGGGAAATTGCTGTGCATGTGGATACAGATATGTGCAAGGACAAGAAACTTCTGCGAAGTATTATAAGGGGTTTAGGATTAATATGTTCCATGTGCAGTGTAAGTTGTACTTCCTGAATTCTCTTTTAAGGGAAGAGACAGATCTGTTTGCTTCATTATCTAGTTAAAAAAGGCTTTACTACCTACTGAATAAAGGCTAAATCACGGAAAATTGATCATACCCTTGGTTCAGTAGTGCTACACACCTACCAAAACATGCAAAAGGCAACAAGGAAACACAGCATCTGCTCCACTACCTTGGGGTACAGCAGGCATAGAAAGAGATGAAGTCTTTTATATCCCATTATCATTCTGAGTCATTCCATTCAGTCCTTCACCATCATGACACTGGTGAAAGACCTCTACTGTCAAAACACACAGAAAATGTTTCACAGGAAGAAATAGGTAAGAGGAAAAAGAAAAAAAAAAGCCCTTTAGACCTGAGGTTCACATTTCCCAAAGAACTCATATTTCCCTTGTGGCTATGCTTTTTTTCTCCCCGCCCCCCCCCCCAATATTTAGGTTTTGCTGACAATAGCTTGCCTCAAATGCTATTTAAGCAGTAAGACATCACAAGACATATGCTATCCTAAGATAACACACACCTCTGAAGTGCCGTTAGGTGTAGCTGATGCCTTCCACTGCCTGATGAATTTGTTATCTCAAAGAAACACAAGGTTTGGGAGTGCCTTATAGTACAAACTAACCCTAAATTTAGTCTCTAAATAAATAAATAAAATCTGTGATTTTGCATCCTGTAATAAAAAAAAAAAGATATCTGACTTTGAATAAATACTAACTTTCAGCTCCCAAATAAAACTGAACTTTTTAGGTTTATGCCTGTGATATGACAAAACCAATCATTTTAATGGCTATTTGTTTTTCCACTACTTGAAGTAACAGAGATAATGAAGTAGTAACTGAGGTCTGAGATTACCAACCTGGAAAACAAAGTTCTGAAAGCAGGAAGGCAAATCTTTCCCCATGGATCCTGTACAAGGATGGGTATCTCATGCTCTAAATCCATGTTAAGTAAGTACCCATATCAAAGTTACAATAATCATCAATTGAGCGAGTACTTTTGTCTTTCACATGGACACTTTCTCAATAGAGATTCTGCACTTTAAAAGGATGAAGGGCTGGATTTTTGCCCTCAGCATTGCCAAAGTGTAACCGAATCCATCAACAGAGTACCCACAAAAGACAATTCTGAGACTTGCTCCTCCCCTAGTCTTATCCCCTGTAAAGTTTGCATGCCACGGTACATTTCAGGATATGCAATTTACACTGGCATTGATTACAGAAAAGAAAGATTTCCCTATTCTTCTCTAATCTCAGGCCATTAGGTGCCCAAGTGGTTCAACAAAGCAGCTAACAATCTTATTGCTCATATGCTTAAAATCAAGCCAGCAGTTATAACTACTGCTGTATCAGGGCCAAAGTATTCTGCAATTTTCCAGTCCAAACCCATGCTGTCTACAAACAAGAAAAACAAATTCACCATGGAAGTAAGTTCCCTACACATTTACAAATCCATTCAGGGCATTGAAAATAATGTCTATCTGTCAGTTACAAAATATGGGACAGTAGCAATCACACACCAAGTACAAGGATCCAAAAGTCTCATTCAAGGTCTAAGGGACTGAAACTTATAATGCAAAACTCAAAGTTTTCCTCCACAGTTTCAATAAAATTCACTATATGCTTTTTATGTCCCTAAAAAATACAGGGTTGCTGATGATAAATCTTGTAGGCAATCAAAAGAAAACTGAGAATAAGGAAAGGCATCGATGCTCCCATTATAAAGGGTTCCCTTAACTGCAGCGAAGTTGCTCTTGACTTTTACTGGTATGACTGGTACCACAGTCAGGCCCTTTCACAGTAAAGTAATCCAGTGCCTGAATGAGACTACTGGGTTAAAAAGTAATAAAGTGAAGTCAAGTGAGACCTAGTAAAACTTGTATTTGTAAAACACACCTGCAGAAAACAAATTATCTACCAACGCTAGGCCCAACCACACATTATTTTTATATCCTGTGCAGCCCTGGGACTACCCCATGTTTCAGCTCACACAGAATTCAGCCCACCCCACCCAGTGAAAGTACCTACTTCCAAGCCTAATGCATTAAAAAAGAAAATCTGACTCTTGATTGAGGGCAAACTGTGAACCATAATGTTAAGAATAGCAAAAAGATTTAACATTAAAGACATTTATACAAGCCCCTCGTTAGCAGTCGTTTACAGATCAGAAGAATCCCACTAAGCACAGTCATGGAGTTACCGAAGTATTTGAGAATCAGATTAAAACACTACCATCACAATTTTCATTGCCTCAATCTTGTTTTACTAGCTGGGGAGGAGGCAGTCCTCGCTCACTGATCAGAAACTGCTTGAAAATAAAAGTACTACACAATGTGATCTTTTGACTATAAATGTCACAAAGCAGTATTTCACACGCTATAGTTTTATGTAATAGAAACATCCAGTACAAAGAATTACCAGAGATGCTAAACTGACTTTTACAAGGCAGCAAGGTCAGGGCAGGTGTCAAGTAAGGGATTTGTTAAAAATGAGGTTCTATGCAGCTGGATTTCCAAGTGCACATCCCTATATGCAGACATTTATTCAGTATATTGCAGATATTTACTGAAGAAGAACTAAAAGCCTAGTATGAACACTGGAATCCCTGCACATTGACTTAAACATACAGAGGTATTTTTGAATGCACAAACTGAAACCAAGATGGCCAATAGCTTTCCACACCCTTGGAGATATTTTTTTGTAAATGCTAGTGTATGGTAAGTGTGGAATGGTGACTGACAGCTCAGGAAGGACTGAACAAAGACACAAGCAATCCTCTGAAGCAGCTCTTGGGACAACATTTCCAAAAACTATGAACGTAGTAGTATGAAGAAATAATTTTGGGTATTTTCTATAAGCTTCAGGGCAAAGCTTATCCTACTACTACCTACCTTTAAGAAACCACACTCACTTCCTTGCTTCCTAAGAGATAAAATAAAGGTTGGGTAAACCTATCTCTCTCCTAGCATCTTGTACAATTTTTTTTCAAATTGAGCTGTGTTTTGGCTGCTTCTATCACGGAAGTAGAGCTACAATAAACTGCCTAAATAATATTTCGATCTCACTGTGTCACTTGTTATTGCATATGGTAACCTGCAAAAAAGGAACACTAACAATTAAAGCTAAATACAGCAGAAGTATCTTTGACATGCACAAAGTTCTTCTGCACTTAACACCCCCATTGAAATGTTTACAATAAATAAAAGTAGTGCTACAGTTGGTCTAATAACTTCAAAATGCTGCATAAGAAATTGTCTCTGAGCAACAATAAAGGCAACCTCTGTCACGACAAGTCATTAATCTACTGAAGTATCCCAAACTCAGCCAGCAATCCTTAGTTCTGACTTGAGCTGACTGTGTATTACTGTTCCTCATCACCATGCCCCATTTCAAGGGGAACTTGAATTGCTGTTTAATACTCTTGCTGGCCACCCACATCACATGGGACTGCGTAAAACAGGCCTTGGTAATGCAGAGCAAAGTGTGGTAATCGGGAACACAGTGGAATTTACCTAAGATTCCTACAGGGCAATTGTTGCATGTTCCTTAGTCAGCATGATGTCAGGTTAATGGATAGCATTAAAGGGTACAGACTGCTTTATACCAAAACATTGCTGCCCTGTACCAAACACTTTCTGCATGGATTTCTTGAAGCATAGCTCCCACCGTCAGTCTAAAATACAGAAGGGGCAAGCAACTTCATGTGTGTAAGGTGCACCTGGCAAGGGAGGTTTTAAACACTTTTTAGATGTGCCATGGCTTTTCTCTCTTCCTCTCCTCTCAATACACACTGCATTGATCCTGGCTGCCAGAATTTTTCTTGCTATCCATTTTCTTGGGCCAATCAGCATAATTTCTATTTTGTTCTGTTTCCTCAGTAGTTCTTCCCATTAAGATCCACCCACAGTTAAAGAGAAATAGAAGGAAAAACTATTGGTGAGGGCAACACCACAGGAATGTATATACTCATGTAGGAGATACTATCTGCAGTCCTGAGGAGAGTACTAGAATCCAAAGGAGAGGAGAAAGGTAACAAAGTGCTGCTGTGGAGATACACATAGGCCTGTACTGGTCAAAAATGATGGTTCAACCTGCAGTGTTTTGCAGAGAAATCTCAAATCATGAGAAAGTACCACATAGCACATGGTTTTGCTAACATGCATCAGGATCGGACTATGTGCATTACAGCAAGGCAGACAGGAAAGAGAAATTTCTAAATGGTATTATTAGATGTGTTCAAACTAGGTAACAAACTAGGTAACAGATCTGGTCCAAATTTGCTTTAAGGAACAGTTGAACTGCTAAGTCCCAACCAACATCTAATGGATCTCTTACTGCTAGCACAGGGTCTTCACCTCTGCCAAACTTCCCCTATGATTTGAAGCATCAATTTGCTTGTAATTCCAAGTCCCAGAGTTTCCTTGATCTCACTGGAGTTAAGAATCCAAACAATTGGTTTGAGTTGTAAAGCTGAAAGGGTTTTATATTCCAACAACCACCCCTCAGCAATGCCCAAATTAACTGGTGAATGTGTAATCACAGCTTAACAGTCTTATCTTCACAGTTTTGAGACACCGTTCCTTCTTGAAACTGCCTTATTTCTTGGAAGCGTGGGGCAATAGTTACGAATTGTCCAGCACTGAAACATTCTCTAGTTTGTTACATGCTCCTTCAGCAAACTAAATATGCTAAATAACTTAAACATACTTAAGACTGTACATATAGAACAAGATATCATTTGGTGTAAAATTCCCCAAGAGCACTGCCCTTAGCAGCACAATAATGTGGGATTTACAATAAGTGAGAGTCTGGCATGAGAAGCATCTGAAGTGTAATTAATCAAGATATGAAGTAAAAATGTTTGATTTTTACACAGTAAAGAGACCTCTCCTTGCACACAGAGGAACACTTTTTCATGTAAGGACAATGAAGTCCTGGTACTGGATACTGGCAGCTGTTCCATACACTCAAGCTAGCAACAGAAAACATCTATTAGAACTAGTTCTGTCTTCTGGAATCGCTATACATTTTTATTTTTCTAATTTCATTTTCTTAGCTGTTTTATTCTTACTGTTGCTATCCACCCAAAAATTACAGCCTTGCTGCTTTACTAAAATATTAAAGCAATTCTAAACAACTTTTACTTTTAAATTATTTTACATCAAAAGACTTCTGAAAAGATGCACTTTTCAATAAAGTTCCAGCTCCTGGACTTGTTATAATTCATATTTGAGCAAAACAAAGTCCAAATTTATGCTTCATAGATCTCCCCTACTTTTCTTCCACAGAACTTCCTAATGTTATGTTTCTCTTCAAGCATTTCTGTTTAAATATAGGATTTTCACGTAACAGTCCTGGGATAAATGGTATGTGTTACATCCCCAAGACTGTATAACCTGTAAGCAATTCATAGGCAGCTGTTTCTTCTTCAGTTTCCTAAAAAAGACACTAAATCAGTTTTTGGCCATGTTCTTCTAAGAGTATAATGTAACAAACACAAAGAGGACCAGACCTTCTGGTTTTCACAAGGAAATCTTGGAGTTACCCACCTGAGCACAGCACACCATGACCCTTTACAGCTTCAGTGCAAGCCACCCAGCACGCTGGCACTGCCTTGGAGGGTCTGAACTCCAGTGCCATTGCACACCTCTCTTCAGTCCCCCATCCCCCTTAAAACATCATCACGCAGCTCAGCTCCCTTCACCAAGGTCCTGCTTCTCCCCACCTTCCCCCTTTCTCCTTTCTCTCCACCTTACTCCCATCTCATCCCACTCCTTCATGGTGATCATGTTCCAGGCAGGTCCCACCACACCACCAGTGATTCCTGACATAAACCAAGCACAGTCACACCCCACTGTTTTGTGTTCACTGTTTGAGATTTTTTTATATTCTGCACAGCGTTGTGTCCACCTCAGTCAGGTCACAAGCTTCTCAGGCTGAAAGCAGTACTGGTACAGGGCCCAGCACAACAGTCCTCACCCACAGCCAGCCCTTTCCTGCGCTGGCCAGTGCAGGAGAAACAACATGTGTGCAATACAAGTCTCTCCTTAAAGCATTTCAAAAATCAGAGGAGTCCGACAGAAGGGGGAAAAAAGGCAAAGAGAAGGGAGAGCAGAGGCAGGAGATAAAGGAAATAGAATAGACAAGGTGGTTTTCACTGGAAGCAGCATTCCAAGGTGACACATTCTCTCCTTTCCCTGATGTCATTCCTTAACATGGCCATGCTAGAAGCCGCATTCCTCTCCTTTATTCCTATATAACACTCCTTTTCTTTTCTCTTTTCTTTGTTTTCCCCTCCTAGAGTAATTTTAACATTTACTTCCAGCCCAGACTGACACTTACATGCAAGAAGAAGTATTAACTTTATGGCACTTCCTCACTGGCTGGGTTATCTCAGGTCTGTGCTTTTACTCCATGCTTGCCAAGAACCAAGAGGTATTTAAATTATTTTCCTCATCTTTCCACCTGCCAACAGCAGTCACAGCCTCAAAAATTATTCTTCTTTCTCCACTTCAGGACTGACATACAGCCTAATGTAACAAACATAAACACCTTTGCTGCTAAAAACACTATGGCAATGAAGATGCTCATGCCTTAAAAATACTAACCACCAAATTACTTTCATATATCTAAAACTACATTTTAGGTGAGAAGCTGACGGATTATAAAAATAGTGTTTTCCTTGAACTTTTATCAACACATATAATCCCTCACTGTACTCTCAGTCATATCTCCAGGGTTCTTTTCAGGGAAAAATGAAAAGCATGAAAAAAACCCAACCAAAAACCTCAGTTTGGGGAAGAGCTGAGCAACAACCTGCAGATGGTTCACACAGCTTTGGATGCAACTCGGTGAACATTCAGGTACAGTTTTGCAAGTGGCTTGAATGATAAATAAAAATGAAGAATCACCTGGGGCAGGAATACCTCAAGAATATTCAAAGTCTGGTCTCAACAAAGCAAACACGCTCTGAGCTACCTCTTCCCACACGGCTGTCACACGAAGCACAAATACTTCATGTGTGATCTCTGCAAGACAGGTATCACACAGTACACTATGTGTAACTCTACAAAACTCGTTTTTACCCTCCCTCCAACCAGATGAAGTACACTTTGTAGTCAGCCAGTTTACCCTCGGCAGCTGATAAACTGGGTTTGCAACACTACACCCCAGTGCCTGAGAAATCATGATGCTACTCGACAAAGGCAGCAGGGGCAAATTACAGATGTATTAAGAACAAAGGAGTGCCTGCCCTGGAGGCTCTCAACCCCAATTCTCGCTCTTCTCCCAGTGAGCCCTGTCACTACTTCCCTGCTCCTGCCACCTTCAGCCCCTGCACCTGCTGGCCCTAAGTGACCACAGAGGTGCCCTGCCAGCTTCCCTACTGCAAGACCCTGTGCATTAACAGCACTCCTCAGATTATTAGGAATTAAATGCACAAAGAAATATTTTCAGCTCAGTCAAGGCCACAACATTCAATACTTGGCAGTCTCAAGGTCCTTTTCTGACACAGGGTAACACAGTAATGCGTCAAAGGGGAAACCAGAGAGTAAAGATAGGAAAGTTAAAAAAACCCAAAAAAAACCCAAAAAAACCCAGATATTGTATAACCTTTTGAGTAGCACGAAATTTTCCTGATTACGGCCTGAGTAAAAATAATACTGTAGAAATAATGTCAGGAACAGGAACTGAGAGCCCTGCTAGTCTGCCTCCACTGGGGAAGAAGCCTGTCCATTGGGCTGGAGCTCTATTCTTGATGGAAAATCTTCACCTGGAAGAGTAACTAAAAAAAGCTGTAGCAAAGGATAGCAAACTACAGCAGTTCTAGGACAAAATGTGCTTCAAGGCCATACAAGAACACCTCATTTTTGCAGGCACATACATGAGGGGAGAATCTGGCCTATATTCCATATACCTTAAGTTACTATTCATAGGGGAGGGGAAAAAATCCTCTTGAGTTACAGCAGAATCCGGAAAAGAGTAAAATTAATCTTACAGCTTGCTGGACAGAAGGACTCCAGTTCCTTAGAACACAATACCAGGGCAGTGCCAATAAACCTTCATGTCAAAAAGAGACAATTTTAGTCCTGAACATTTACCTATGAAAACTCCTTTTAAACATAACAAAACAAATAAGCAAAAAAACCTTAAACTTTCTTTCAAATTAAAAAAACCCCATCATTTGTAAAAAAATGTTCCCTTCATTGAGACAGTGATTTGAGTTAAATAATCTCTAGTAATAGGCAACATTTCTCTTGCACTGAAATGTTTCTCATTAGCCAATTAAATACTTCATTAGCTCTTCAGCTGTTATGTTAGCAAATACAAAATGCAGCAGCCACCCTCCCAGCCCATTATTGCAAATATATCCCTTTTTCAAAATGTGCCTTTATTCAGGCCCATCAGTTTGCTGCTTCTTTCCAGTTAAAGCAAACAAGGATCAATTCCGTACCCAAAGAAGGGAGTTCCCAGTTGCTGGCACCAGTTAAGCCTGTAACTTTAATTCCTATAAGAGCAAAGTGCTGTGTGACTCTAACTCTCCCCTTTCACTCCTGCAACAAGGGCTCAAAGCCTGACCTGAGACAAGAAGCAGAACAGGCAAAGATATGAGAGAACTCCTCTTGTTAGAAATAAAATACAGAGGGCATGTAAGAACAGTTTTCCTATTTGAACATCATATGAAGAAGTGTTGTGGTGTTTTCAGCCCATTTCCAGAGAGACAGTTTTCCATCAGAGCCGTTCTGATGGCAGCACTGTACATTACACTGGTGAAACAGGGCAGCCCCATTTAACTCTAGACAAAGCTGCAATTTTATCACCACACCTTGTGCCAGCTGCACCAAAGTGCTTCAGGTGGCAGCTGATGGACTTGCACACGAAGTAGACATGTACCCAAAAAGAAATTTAAGTGTTCAAGAATCCAAGAGCAGATGGGAAAGACAAATTCTGAGTCTTTCAAATGTGCAAGTAATCATACTGCAAATATTTAAGAATCTGTAAGAATCTAGCCTGTCACTAGACTTTTTGGAGTTGTTTTTTTATGGAAAGGTGAGAAAGCATAAGAAAAAAATGGTGTTCTTGGATTGATTTGAATACGTCCGATATTGCTTCAAAAATTTATGAAAAACATAACAATTCACAGTTCTGGAAAATGTCACTTTGTTGCTGTGGGGTCTGAAGCCAAGAGAAAAGGCAGCATTATATAATATCCTGAAAGACTAAGGTAATTGAATAAACCCACTCTCTTCCACAATGGTGCAGATTACTTCATCCATGATGGTCTTGAAAATGAGTTTAAGTCTATAGATAACTATGTTCTTTACAACAAAAGGAATGAAAATGAGAGGAAACCGTTTTTGTTCACCAAACAGAAAACAAACAAAAACCAGCAGAAGGGCTAGTAAGGAAAGAATGGTTAATCTCACATTTCTAAAAGGGTATTATAAACAAAGCATGGTGAACAACAAAAATAAAGGATTAAAAAAAAAAGTTATGGAAGTGCTTAATGGTGTTCCTTTAAATATTTACTTTGCTGCTATTTGGAGAATAATTTGTTCCATTTAGCAGCATTGGGCTCAAAGGACCGCTTTAATCCAGAGAGATTAATTATAGCCTTTGGAGTTATAAACACAATTTGGGAAGGGAAGCAGAGAAGAGGAGAGAGACTCCTCTCACACTGGCGTTTTAACAAGTTTATGTGCTTTGGGGCTATGCTACACAGGCTACACGTGTACACTGCAGGCACAACACTGCACAGGACACCCATGAATTGTGGAAAAACAGCCCCCAAGACATCCAGGGGGCTATCCTGAATATCCTACAGTGTTGCTATAGGCAACTAAAATACTTCTCAGGTGTCCTTCATCAAAATACAAGTTCACTGGCACATTACAGAAACGTCCTCACTTTTATTACCTGCACCAGAAAGGAGCTGCCACACTGAGGCAAGGAGCAGACACGGAGCCTTTAAAACCTCTCACATGCTTTCACGTATTTCTCCCTCTGGGCATCGCTGCGTCCCAGACCAGGCAACACAGGGACCAGCAACAATTACTAGGGCAAAGCTGGGAGCAATCTTACCTAGCAAGGGATTGGCTGCTCCCTCCTCCGAGCTTTCCTCAGCCCCCTCCTCTCCCAAGCCAGAGGTGGCCGAGTCCTCCGGGGCAGACGCAGAGCTAGGGGTGCTGGGCCCGCTGACGGACCCCGAGTCTCCCTCCTCACCGCTGGAGCCGTAGCGGTCGGGCTGGGCGGCTGTCCCGCCCTCGCTGCAGCCCCTCCGCTCCTTGCGGTGCACCCGCGAGTGCAGCACCATTTGGTGGTACGTGCGGAAGATCTTCCCGCACTCGAAGCACTCAGTGGACTTGTTCTGGGGGGCCCGCCGGCTCTGCCGCGAGGCAGGGCGATAGTCCAGATCCCCTGGGGCAAGCGGGCAGCTCTCCCCCGCTGGGACACTGCCACTTTTCTCCAGGCGCCCACCGGTGCAGCTCTTCTTCTTGGGGTTGCTGGGTGAGTCCTGCTCTCGCTTGCGCTTCTCCTGGTTGACAAGGATATACTCCCTCTTATCCTTGTCGTAAGTCACGTCTGCATCTGCCAGGGCCTCATCCCATCCCACATACTTCACATACTCCGAGGGCTCTACTACTTTTCCTTTGGTGGCCAGCTGCCAAGCTTGGTAGCTACTGACCGGATCCAGCTCGGCTACTCTTTTCCCAGGCTGTCCTCTCGTAACTCTATCCAGCCCTACAGATGGCCGTAGATTGAGACATTGCAAGAAAAACTGCTTGGTTACTGAGGAGCTCAGGCTCCCATCAGTCAAGCCCTCAGCTTTATCCCTGGTGCTGCCGGGCTGCACACGATAGTGAACAGCATTATGCACTTTCAGGCTTTCCATATTTGTAAACAGATTTCCACACTTGGTGCAAACTTCATACAGAGATAGGCCGGTCACAATTGTCTCCTCTTGTATCACATCGTTGATAGTGGCAATCAGCTCCAAATCATTTTTTGGTTTGTTTTTGCTCCCAGACCTGGGGCCATGAGACTTCATATGGTTTTTGAGAAACCAGGGCTCTTTGAATCTCCTGCCACAAATATGGCACCCGTGATCAAATGACCCTCTGTGCTTTTTCATGTGAGCTTTCAGGAACCAGGTTTGACTAAAGGTCTGACCGCAGACTTCGCACGGGAATTCGCCTACATTCAGCTCACTCTTGCAGTTCTCAGTGTAGGTCTCCCCATTGGGGACCTGAGCTGTTATATGGTCTTTCTCTATGTGGTTTAACAGTGTCTCCTCCCTCAGAGTCATGTAGCTGCACAACCTGCACTTGAATGGTTTGTGGACCTGGTGCAGGTGCTGCTCCAGGTCCTTCTTCCTTTCGAATTTGTTTTTGCAGAAGGTACACTGGTAAGAGGTCAGCTTGTCATCCTCCTCAGCTGGAGCCATCTCTGTGACCTCCTTCTTGCTGCTTCTCAACAAGATCTTGCTGCTGTCGACCTGACTGGTACCATTCAAGATCTTGTTGCAGGCAGATGTACTTTTGGTGGGGCTGGTGCATCCGCCAAGGCCCTCTGAAACACCCATCTCCCCCAGCTGTGCCTCTCCCATCTCTGACTCGTGTCCTTGACTTAAAGTGCCTGTCCTGTGACTGCGGATGTGAATCTTCAGGTTGCCCTTTTGGGAAGCTCTGTGATCACAGTATGGGCATTTGTAGGGCTTCTCACCTGTGTGCTTCCTCATGTGCTGCGACAGGGAGCTCTGGAAAGGGAAACTTTTACCGCAGATGCAACAGCTGTGGCACATGGTCTTGTCAGCATCCATGTCATTCTTGCTCAGCTTGCCAGGGCTGGAGGATCTCCGTAACTCCATTTCTGTCTCTCTGCTACGATCCATCTGTATTACTGCAAGAGTGGGTAAGCGGGGCAGGAGGACAAAAGCATGTCCGGCAGCAGAGGAGGGCTGGACCGCGTTTTCAATCATACGGTTCTGCAGAGAGGTGTTTTAGTGCTTCATTCTCAGGGTAGCGCTTCTCCTTGCAGCTGCTCCGCGGAGTCCACAGCACTGATTTATTTCCGTGTGCTCCGTAAGCGGACGGCGTACATCACCTGAAACAAGAACAAAATCATACAAATGTACAGAGTCTTAAATATATTCAAACCTATTCATGTTTTGAATTCAATGGCTTCCATCACTCACTCCACATTCAGAAGTGCACCATAGGACAATCTATTGCACCAAAAGGCAGTAGGTTCTCTTTTTGTTGATATTCTAGACTTCAATGACAAGCATAATTACTAAATAAGCAAAATCCATAAAAGAGCAAGTACTCATTTCCTTACACTGACATCAGTGTCTTGAATGAAGTGAAAACTTTAAAAATACTTTTTGTTTTAAAACCAGGCAGAAGTGGCTAAAAATATACCTTAAATGAGGAAAACATTTCTTGTGGGGGTTATTACACTTTAAATCTGTGGCTTTACCATCATGTGTAATTTCATGTAAAATACTTACTTGCCAAAGATAAAAGGCTTTCCTAGAGACTTTAGCAAGTATCATATTCCTGCTGGCAACTGCATTACTTTGTGTCCCAGACAGTTCGGCTGTGCTTGAAGTGGCAGGCACAGAAAGGCGCAAAGGCTGAGGATGCTCAGTACTTTGATTACAGAGCAAACAAGAATGCAGAGCCTGACAAAGCACCCATGAAAACTAAACGTTATTTCCTGCTGGACAGTGAACTAAAAAGACCCTCCAAGTATAAATTTTAGTCTCAAACTAACAAAGCAAGGTGATAATGTAGCTATCAAATTACCTCAAATGCGAGTGATTTATGTCAACATGACACACAGGAAATGACACCACCATCTCAATAAAACAGAATTCTAACCATAAACAAACAAACAAAAAACTCTAGCTAACAGAGCAGATTAATAAAAGTTTAAATATTTTCCTATCTTTTCATTAATAAATGCAAGGGTCAGCATCTTAGTGCAAGATGAAACACACCAGCACTTTGTGTACAGCAAAAAACAATGATCAAAATCCATATAGGCTGTTTCTTTTCCAATTACTACACTGTAAAACAAAATCTTCCCCCCCTCCTATCCTCATTAAGGACTACAAACACCACATGACTAAGATCAAAGAACACAGCATTCTCTAATGAAGAGAACTGATCTATTGCCACATTAAGAAAACATCAGCTTCTTAAAATATAGCTAAAAATATGCAGAGCACTAATGAGACCATATATTCCCACATCCATCACTTGACATCTATGACTCAACAAAGAGCTACAGATCTACAGCTGCAAATTTTAAGATTTCTCACTGTATTCACCTCTGAGTCTCTTCAATACATAAATAAGCAGTCTAACCACATCACCAGCATGAGCTAAACAAAAAGCAAGACTGCCACAATGCTCATCTCAGTTACAGGCTACAGAAGAATTTCATTACATTTAATTTAATCTAGCCCTCTTATTTGCTACAAGACATTCATTTCTGGGCTGGATTTTCTGCATATCTAGTATCCATTTAGCATGTTAGGGAGTTCTCAAACAGCATGGAACCCAAACTACCCTCTCCTCAGAGAGCTAACAATAACATTTACGGGATGAGTTGCAAGCAATTTCATTTCTTGAATGAAGCATTTTTTTATTATTCAAAAAAAATAGATATCTCAAATTCAGAAGTCCATATGAGCAGGAATTTTACAAACTACAGAATCTAAACTAATCTTCGAAATTAGTCATTTATAATCAAACTGAGGGACAGCCTCAGAAGAAACTTCCTGGGTGAATAAAGGATGTCAGCGACTGAAGCTGTGGCTGCAACAGAAGGTACAAACGTACCACACAGAAAATACAAGTTAATATTGCCCATCAGTGGATGAAACAACTTAGAGTAACATCTTATTTATCTGACCCACAATCCAAAACTGCCAAGTAACAACTCATATTGTCTTATAATCAATGATTTAACCTAAAAGTCATTAAATCATAAAAAGAAACACCAGGTTCTTGTTCAAGTATACTATGCTAAATGCAAGCAGCAGCTTCTTCTGAAATGTTCCACATCATTTCAGAAGGAAAAAAAAAAAAGTTTTGGGAATCAGTTTTTTCATATATTTTATACACTGTTTTCTACATTCTTAATTTTTCTACAGGTTACACCTGTGAGAATACTGCTTCTACTGGCAGGCTAATTTTTAGGCCAATGACTTTTTTTTTTTTTTTTTTTATTTAGGGCCCATTTTAACTCAACTTTCTGCAGTGTTTCCTGTCTGAAAGTTCAAAAGAGCTTTAAGAGCCAAGCTTAGACAAGAATGCTGCATATAGTAGTCCAAGCACATGTAGAGCTGAAGCTTCAGAGTCCCTTTGTTTACTTGGCCACAGATTCCCTGGGCTTAGTCTTGACATATTTCACTTTAATTATTTATAGCATTTTCATTAATGAAACTTAGTTATGAAAATGAGGCTATGAAGAAAGCATTACTTACACGAGGGGTATTAGCCACTCACAGGAGATCCCCCTAGTTCTGTATTAAATTAGACCTGAGGGGGAAAAATGTCAGACTTAAAAACTACTGAATAATTTTATTACTCTAAAATACTTAATGGAAATGTTATCATCTTCACAAAAATATTCAAAGAATTTTTTTTTCATCTTTATTACTTTATCTTGCCCAACGCACTGCCATCTGTGACTTTAAAAGTTGGAATAAAGTATTCCTAGACTTGAATTACTGAATTCATGCACATGTAAGACTCAGAATTTCAAGTCTGATATTACACAGATAAAATTCTAGGGGAATGAAGGGTGTTCAAACCTTTGGCTTTGGTAAAATATATAAACAACTCACTTCTCCCTCCTCATATCATTTGAGTGGCTACTTAGAAGTAAGTCTTCCAGAAGGGTCTCTCTGCAGAACAGCAAAGCTGGTTCATAGGAAAATAGTAAATAAAATTACAACTTTGGAAGAAAGCTTCAATTTAGAAGACTGAACTTACAAAATAAGGGGAAAAAACACTTGTAAAGAATCCTGACAATAGAAAATAACATTCTGTCTTAATAATTTTTACCTTGGGATTAAATACTAAACATCAAAGATGGCACAATGGATTGAAGACAATTGGTAAATCAAACAACACCAGTTACTCTTTCCTTAGGAGTAAAATTTTGCCATAGTTATCTTTGTTTCTTTCTGGGTAACTGTGATGATAAAAAAAAGTTGTATTTTGAAATCATTCCAAATTTTACAGTGTTCTGAAATAATTCTGTATCAGCACGCATGGAATGCAGCCACCTCCAGCTACCCTCAGGCTACTGAATGTAATTTCAGGTGATCACCAGCAGCCTTTCACTGCTTTGGTCCAAGCTGACCCTGCAGTTCCATAGCACTGGCTCCTCACACAGAATTCATAGCAGAGTCACACCCAGCCCACAGATTCCTCCCAGACCGTCACAGCACAGAAATCCCCACCAGCAGAGAGGCAAGCCATAAGAAAACACAAGTGAATGTAAACCATAAATTAATATGCAGTCTTTAAAAATATTCTGTGTGTTTCAATGGCACTGCAGTCTATGCCAAATGCCATCCAGCTACTTGGGGGAGCTGTGATACTCCAAGGGGCATAGGAACTAGATTCAGTTTATTTTGTTGAACTAAGAATCAGCAGTTCATGTAAGAAGGAGTTGGCCAGTATACATGAGGCATTTTCAGCCCCTTTAAAATAAGCTTATTATCACTATTTACACATGAGTTTGGTATATAAAGCAAGATGGAAGAGAAACATGAACAAAGACCCAAAACCAGGAGGGATCGTGTGCTGAAACATAAATGCCTTTGCACAGCCAAATATTTAAGTTATAAGGTTTCTTCCTACACAACAGCCTCACTAGATTCTTTGCCTTGACCCACATGGGAACAAATAAAAACAAACTTTGTTTTATCCTCCTGGTGCTCCTGAAGGGAAAACAAGCTTTCCTACATGCTTAAAGCAAGTGCTTGGCAGAATCAACTATATTTCAAACATTTAGGCATTAAAACTACTTTGATTTTTAAAGCTAACTTGCCTAGAGTTGCTTTCTTTCAGAGAAAGCACATTTGACCAAAGTGACTTGCTCTCACCACAGAGCCCTACCATCTTTTCCATCGCCATCCATGGCTGTCCCAGTGAGGCTGTGGTAGCCTGTCCCTGCTGGCAGCTCAGCAGGTATCCTGGTGCATGGCTGCATCCTTCTCACAACTTCTGCAAGACCTTCATTTCAGCCTTGCAACGAAGCATGCACAGAAGTATGGGGAAAGAGCACTTTGTGTAACATAGGAGCACTCAGAAATGTATGTTACTCTTCTCTTCATCCCACCTTCATACAGGTATTGAGGACTGCCCACAGGGAAAGACACAGCCTCCTAAGGACCTTTTGTGCCTCTTGGAAAACAATTAATAAAATGAGAAATTGAAAATAAACAACACGGTAAAATTGGGGGGGGAGAATAAATTAAGACAAAAAGAATTCAAAAGATAGCAAAAAGATATTCAAAAGTGGGAAAGTAATCGCAAATTAATTTCTTACATACAAATACGGTGTGCAGTGCAGACAGAGAAAAACATACAAAATTATTCCTGTTCCAACATATTCCTATGCCCCTTAGAGTATCACAAAATTATTCCCATTCCAACATATATATTTCTTTTGAATTTCTCCTCAATTAAACATGATTTTTTAAATCATATTGCACAATCTATAGTGGTAAGAAGGGAAAACTCCTCAGTAAGTAATAAAGAAGAAAATACAATTTGGGAAGCTACACAGACCTATTCAAATAGCACGGTGTATATTTTAAAACAAACTGCTTTCAGTCTGGGTGTATTTCAAGTCCCATCTGAAAGACAAACGCACTGGAGAAATAATCGCTCTTCTAATCTCCAAAAGGTTTGAACATACACTGCAATCACTCCACCATGTCCCTCTGCCAAGAGCAACAAGGACTTTAAAAAAAAAACCTACGGGGGGGCCTGATCTTGTGGAAAAATATCTTACTGAAATTCCTTCTAGATGATGAAATGATAGGACATAGCATGTAAATATCTAGGTGAATTTGAGGATGTTGTGTTTTTGAAGAACAGCAACCTGGAGAGAGGCTCTCCGCTGATTTGAGAGGGCTCAGGTCACCTCAGAGCCAAACAGGCTTTGCCATTCGGGGCAAAGATGCCAGACAAGAGTGCAGTGCAGGAAGAGTGGGGACAAAAGACAAAGCACTTTACAGCTGCCCCACCAGACTTCGAGCTCACTGAACCGCAGAGACCTTTCTCCCCCTGCGTGTCTTCTCCCTAGGCTACAGACTCTGTGCTCCACACACACCTGCCCTGCTCTACCTGCACACCCTCCTCCTCACTTTGGGAGGGGACAGGGCTTCTTCAGAGCAGCCACATCCCATGGGGGGGTCATCAGTCCATCACCCTGACTAAAGGCTCAATCCTGCCATCCTTATTTACACACCAGTCCTCCCTCAATGCCTCTTGGCAGTGGACCTCAGATTACACCAGAGCACAGAAGAACGAACTTATCTTTAAACGGTAAGCCTGTACCCAAACTTGCAGGAAATTCTGGCATTCTGCAGCCTACAAAGGTAAAGGCAGCATAGTTCTAAAGTGATTTTTTGAGAGTAACCCAAATTAACCCAGTAAAAACCTATCCAAAAATCCCAAGCCAGTTGCAGAAGACTGGCAAATTTTCCAAATTTATTCAGTTATCAGAAGTAGCAATCTGGACAACAGACCTCCTGAAGTCTGTTGAAGCCTGCCAAAATTCACACAGGACTGAAAAAGAAAAATAAGAAGTCTCTGGAAAAGCAAACAAGAATTTTCTATTAATCTATTTCCACTCAGGCTTTTAAAATCCTTGGGCAGCATTTTGCAAAACATTTTTGTTTAATTATTTTCAACCATCCTTCCCCTGCAGCTGGTGAAGCTCTTCCCATTTGCAAAGTTTGCTGTCTGAACCCTTAGATATTATTTTGAGCTCCTCCAAATACATCATGTGTTTTTGTGTCTTTCTCCCTCCATGAGCTAATGACATTTTGCAGCAGGCTTCGAGCAGCAGCCAGGAAAGCAGAATCAGGCCTTTCCCAACTGATGCCGCACCCTTAGCAGAGGAAGGAATACATGAAATAAAGGTAAAAACACTAATGCTGAAAAAGCTGGAGGTAGGAATTTCGCTCTCAAAATGCAGTCAGCAAAACCTCTGTAACCCAGATTTTTTTGTGGGTCCTCAGGAATCAATTCAGGAGCAAGGCTGGAGGGGGGCAGGGGGGGAGTTTGTTTTCACACTGCTACAGGGTATGTTGAGAACACAGAGCTGTCACCCACTCAGTACATACTTTGTGTTTTAGTGTACTGTGCGTGTTTGTCTTCTGAGAGACAAAGAAATGTACTTTACTAGTTACACTGTAGTATTCTAAGCAATGAATTGAAATGTATCATTAACATCCAGGACAAGCTTTATCTTGCTACCAAAACAAAGGGACTATTCTTTGAACAAATTGAGGGGGAAAATCCCATAATGACAATGAAGAGTTCCTCTCCCTAAAAACTGTGCTGCACAAGAGTAACAATTACAGGCTTATATTCTACAGACTGGGGCTGCGAATGGCTGTATGAAGCGATGCATTCACTATTGGGAGAGTAAGTACCATTGATGACAAGGCCTTGGGGCTTCTGCTGTTCACAGACCAATCAATAATCCATTATGAACAAACTACATTTCCCCCTAATATGAAGAAATGAATAAAAGGGAACCACTAAGACTAGCACTTTCATGGAAAAAAAACCCAACAATGCAGAAATCACAAAATGCCATCACAAGACTTAAAACTATTGGTGATGTCTAACACTGACAGAACTACCCACAATAATCCTTTATTTTACAGCAGTTGCTGGAGACCATTACATTATATTAAAAAAGAAAAACAAAAAAAAAAGCTTATTTTAACAGCAAGATTTTTTTCAAGGCTACTTATTCTGGCTGCAGGACAAAACAAAAAGCAACATTAATCTTTCAAGGCAAGGAGGAGAAAATTAACTAACTTCACCCAAACATCTCCCAGCTTGCTTCAAACTATTTTCTAATGCAACGTAAATAAGAACTTCTAATTAGAAATAACTGTCCAAATGTGACTGGTCAACCATAACAAGACTTTATTGCAGCAGCTGTGTTACCATCCAGACATGAGGCCCTGAAACTGTTGTTCTCCCATTGTCATTGTCAGATGCTACAATACAATCAAGAGAGGATCCATTTAAATACCACAACGACAGCAAACCTTAGCATCCCGAGCCCAGTTTCTCCCCAGACCTCTCAGTACAGCATCAGAAGGCAGAAGAGAAAAGCTCTCCTGAAAAATTACAGATAAATAAATTTAAAAAACCAAAAAGCTACTGATTTTTTTGATGGGTAACAGTAAATTAGACCCAAAGGACTAATACTACTAATGCAAAAGGCAGTCTATGTCCTTTTTCTGAAATGTAAAGACTAGTAGTTAAAGTTGACCTCGCAGAGTGGGGGGCTAGAGGGAATGAATGCACAATGTGATTATTGATCAGCCCTAGAAAAGCCAAGAACTGCACCAGTGCAGATGTGATTTTTCTTTTCCTAGGGTCATTAATGATATATATTGGCAAGTCAAAAGCTCTTATTTTGACATGGTGTAACAGTATCATTAATTCTGAAAATAAGCATCAACTTCGGTTCCAGAAAAAAAAGAAAAAAAATCTTAAAAAACCTCAATGACAACAACAAAAAACCCTCCATTTTACTTCAGTGTAGCAGTAATGTTTTCCTGTTTGGCCACACCCACCAAGGGAGTTACTTTAGTGGCTTATTATTCCCAAAACTTAAGATTTTAAAGTTAAAGAAACATTTACAGTTCTGATAGTTTCAAACAAAAAAGTAAGTCAGTTACAAGCAAAGTCACGTCAATCCTGTGTATTACCTCCTTATTCAAATCAATGGCATTGATGCTGTCTATTCATGCATGTCTATGGCGATGCATATATATATGGACAGCACAGTATTTTCCCAGCATCCAATAGTGCTTTTATATTTAATGATCTTGTTAGGGTTTCCACTGCAATTTACATGGAGTTGTAACATGGCTATTTTAAATCTTAAGTGTGGGGGCTGATTTCAAACTGTATGGGCAGGGTATTTTTCTGTTAATATGCTCTGTTCCAAGCTCAGTTTCTATCTTAAAACAGTAAAAAATTTAGAAGTATCAATTTTTATTTGCAATGTCATGACAAGGACATACTTAGGTTTTTTGCAATTTTTACATTATTTCTATAGAAGAACAGGGACTGGATCATCAGCTGGCAGAAACGCAGGAGCACAGTACATGGCACACACAGACACATACCCACCCCTTCTTGCTGCCTCTTTTGCTTGCCCCATCACTGCAAGCTACACACAAACCACATCCTCAGCTGCCACAAGCACACTCAGTGCCATGAAATCAATTTGTATCAATTCAGAAGCTGTACCTCTAACTAAAACCAGAATGCCTTTGTGCTGTGTACATCAAAACTTGAATGAAAGAAAAACTTGAGTGTAATTGAAGGTAAACATTTTGAATGGTTGATTTCCTACCCCAGCAAAAGTTACACGAAGCAACCTTGCTCTAAGTGCCCAAATTCCACTCTCTCACAACTAACAACTAACTGCATTAGTAAGTAACAACCTTCAGTGCTTTAGTAGACTCATGCAGCGCTGTAATTTGTCCGTAGCAGACCTCAAACGTGAAAAGCTGTATGTTTAATATCAAACACGTTTACTAGCTATAGCCATGTGTTCACCAGCTCAATGGAAGGTAAATATTATTTCTATGGACCACTGCTGCAAGATAAGCTGTGTGAAGAATTAAGAAATTCGAGGTTATAAATTAATTTCACTTATGCCTAATATATCCTACTGCTCAAACTGCAACAGTAAAATCATTACCTTACAAATAGAAGCGTTGCCAAGCGTTAACCTGTTAACAGACTTAGAATTGCAGCACTGTGCTTTGATTAACTGCTAATGTCTTACTGTAATAAAAATTATTTCTGAAGTAACACCACCAAATTGTTTCCTTATTTCTTCCCCCTCCACAGTATTATAAAGAATTATAAAGTGGTGAAACAAAAGCAAAAAGACTGCATTGGAAAAAAAAAAATTATGGAGAGGAGGGAAAGAGTAGGACAGGAAGGGCAGAGGGGAAAGAGAGAGAAACCATGCCCTGAAATACAAGGAGGAATAATCATATACAATAAACCATAAAAGCATTCTGTTAAACATTACCTTCTGAGATAGCACCGAGAAGCAACACAAAATTCACAAAACACATAGCTGGCAAAACCTCATTTGCAGATGTTGGGCTACTTTTTTTTTCTCTGTGTGTGTAAAGATATGTATGTGTGTGTGTATGTGTGTGTATTTGTGTGTGTATATATGAAGTATTTCACTGTAAGCTCTTGTAAAGCACAAACAGCATGGAGAAGCTCTATTTTAGGAAGCTTTTTTAAACTTCTTAAGAACTTAAGAAGGTAATTCATTAAGACTTTCAATCACAGTTTTTCCATCCTCTGCAACATTTGTGAATGTCAAGCATGCAGACTGTGCCCAGCCCCAGATGAAGACACTGCACTTCAGAGATCCCTCACCACCCAAGCTGAAGGTTGCCCTACACGAGCTGAGGCTCAGGACTTACTGTGCTGCTTAAATCACACACGGCTTTGGCTCCATGACACCACCAGTCCCCAACTGGCAGAGGTCAGTGCTGAGGGCCAAGCTGTGGATAGTGCCTTACAAATACCTTAACTTCACCTTCTGTACACTGAAGTACACAGTACCCCTGAAGATCAGTCCATCCACAAGTGTAATTTGTGATGATGAGCTTATCTTATACATAGCAGTAAGACAGGTGACTGACAGCAGTTTAAAAGAAGGATCAGAAGTTCCTAAGTTTGCAGTAGTTTTAAAGATGAGATGTCAGCTGTTGCTTCATTACTCCACCAGTTCATTTTAGAGTTTTCTGCAGTTATCATCATTAAAAGCCATTTCCATTACATATGTGATAAATCCAACTTTGAAATACACTGAATCCTGTACCGGCCTGTCCCTGCCAGCACACAAAAGCAAACATGCATAGCCAGTACAACAGAAGTGGCATAACCATAAAACATGAGTTGATTTGCACAGTGAAGTAACTACTTTTCTCCTCTTTTCATTCCTTTACTTCTTTAAACAAAAAGGGAAGAAAAGAATAGTCTCTTATGTCAAATGAATACAAAGCACAAGATGACTTTTTCTGGATTTCAAACCTCCCAGTCAGGAGAAAAGAAACTAAATCTGAAATCAAATCTTTCAGCTGTCTGTTGGTCTGGCTTATTTTGGTATTAAGTGCTGAACTATCTCTGTGGAACATCACTGCAGTCTATCACCTAAAAGACAAATATCCCATCCATTCCTTTTAAATACAATTTCAAAGCATATTTTACCAGCCCTGTCAACTTTGCTCTCATAACAGCACAACATAAAGCGTGCTTCTGAATTTGGCAGGTCAGGACATCGTGAAATCACAAGATGAACCCCAGTAACTCTGTTCAGAACTACTCCGTACATGTACTTCTCCTCTCCTTGCAATTTAATCAAAGACTTGGAACCTTTGGGCCAGTCCTTCACCTACAGTGTACATGGCACTTTCCCAGAACTCTAAAGACAGACAGAAATTTACCCAAATGCAGAAAACGATTCTGTGTTAGATACTCTGTGAAAAAGAAGGCCTGGGTGGACATCAATCTCCAAAACCACTCTTGAGCTCACTGCTTGCCTTTGGTACAGGAAGGCAGAGTTAAGAGCATAAAGAAAAGTAAAGGAACAAACCCCGCCTCTACTTAGGATACTCTGGTAACAGCCTCAACATCCAAAAGCTGAGCAACTACTTCAAAACAAACCAAAACCTCTGAAATTATCACTCACAGGATAGCAAGCAAGGAAGCCTGCAAGGAAGAAAGGTCTGTTGCACAAGCTGTTGCCGGTTTATTTATTTTTTCCATACACTACAACTATAACTTGCAAGACAAATCTATTGACTGGTAAGAAAAACATGAATTACACCAAGAACACCAATCTGTTTGCATCACAAAATATTAGTTAGACTTTATTACTGCCTTCAAAAAATGAGTGTATGTATCACATGCACAGACCAGCACCCTCTCCTCTCACCGCTCTTCACAACAGAGACCTCAACACGCCACCATGGCCACACGTGTCCCTGCACCTTCCACCTCACTGCTACTCTCTGAGCTGGCTCCACCCCACTGCTGTCACCACCACGCCTCCTACCCCCAGCTATCCACACACGCTGTCAGATTCCTTCTGGACCACCTGAGGCCAGCTGCCAGGCTCAGACTCCCTTCCTGGCCACTGCCATCCCACAGATGTACTTTCAAGGCCACATCTTTTCCCCACTCTTCCCCGTCTGTCTGCCTGCCCTCCAGCCCTTTCTTAGCTGTCCCCAGCACTTCTGCTTTTTCCAGGAGCACTTTCACTTCCTTGTGTCTCCCAAACCTGTTTGGGCCCTTCATGACTAATTCTTCCATTTGGGCTCTCCCTCATTAGTACAGCCTCAGTCCCTGGCTTGTTGTTTGCCAGCACATTCCAGCACATACTCACATGCCTCCTCCTTGCCCCTTCTGTCCTCTTCCCCAGAAGATGCCCACTCTTCAAGCTTTTATATCCTCAGTTACAACAAAACCATCTCTGGCCTCCAAGCCTGTAACTTGTCCCCTTCTGTCTGTTCAGTAGCTGCTGCTGTCCCAAAAATCAAAGGATACCAACGCCCATGCCAAATGCCTTGCGTGTGAGGTTCAAGCACCATTCTCTTCTTCAAGGACCTACACAGTTCCACCCTATTCTCTTTCGTGTGGGCAGTGACTCACCCTCCCTAATACATCTTTTGTATCAGTTTCCCACTTAGGTACGACCTTGTGTTCTGACACTACATTTAGAACTGGTTTTTCATTATTTTTTCATTCATTCTTAAATTATATTTTCCACAAATGACTCAAAATTATTTTCTAAAATTAAATCCATCACTGAGTTTTGTATAGTATTTTCCCCCCAATGCATAATGCGTGGACTACTATATTGCTATGTTCTAATTGGTATGTATATTCCTTAAGGCAGGAACTTGAGATCTTTTATATGTGCTCTTTTATGTACTTTTAAACACTGCCAAATGTTCCAACTTCAAATAATTTCTAAGAGTAAATTATCATTATAAAGTCAAGATTCACCTTTTCAAAGAGTCAAAGTCCCTCTTTTCATCAGAGGTACAGACAGAAGTTGAGAAATAGCTTCTTTCCCATGAGCTCCAAAAGTAAACTAACCCCTTCTTCTGCCTACCCAGAGTTCATCTCTTAAGTTATCCAAAAGGACCATCAAATAAATGGTAAAGCTAAGCTAGTAAAGAAGCTAACAAGGCATAAATCACGTCACCAACCTCTAGTCTGTCTGCCTTTTTGAAACATACACTTCCAGCCATCGTTATGCATTTACATTTAATAACAAACAAGAAGCATAATGACAAATAGAATTCAAGTGCTGCACTTCTCCCTTCATTTCTTCACAAGCAGCAGGAAAAAAGGGTAGGCTATGCAAAACATCAAATTAAAGGGTAAGATCCTTAGAGGTGATGCTCACTTCAGTAACGTGCTCTTTTTACAGGAACTTTAGTCTCTTTCTACACCTGGGACTGTAAGTATGATTTGAAAGCTTTTCAAACTCACTTTCCTCCAGCATGAGCATGCTGCTTTATATCACACATTTTACTATTCTGCAAATAGAAATATACTCCTTCACCCCTTCAGGGCAATGCTGAAGCAAGTAGATTTTCCACCAGAGAAGCACAACATAACTGTGACTCTTTAACTCCAAGAGCAGAATTTGAGCCACGCTGCTAAATCCTTAAACCTGTTACACAACAAATAAGCATGGATTACAGCGTGGCTGGTTCATTATGGGATGTTTTGTGATGCTATTCCTAACACACAAATGCCATTTGTCTTGGCCACATACATAAAGACCGTTCTCCTATTTTAGGTTATCCATCTTTACCATCGCTTTCACTTCTCTGCATCTCGCCCATTTATTACTCATTTACTCCCTATTTAATATATTTTTACACCGTAGACAGTGTTAAATAATCATGATGTAACAGCAGAGTATTATATTTGCTCTATATATAAACAACTGCTACACTACCATTACCTGACACTTCTTACTACCAAAACAAACCATTTATAACTATGTATTACCTTTAGTACTCCATGGCTACTCCACTTGCAGCACTAAACAAAGAGCATACAAATAAAAAGAAGCAATCTACACCAGGCAGGTTTATATTTCAGTAGAAATAGCAAGCATCAGTTGTAGAAAATGCCTGACTAAAAGCACATTTTTAGGCAGGTGTAATCTCATTTTGGCAGGTTTACAACAGTCAGCTACAATATTTGCTAATACTTTAGAAGATTTGGAATTTTTTTTTTTAACAGTTTTAGATAAGCACACCTGTGTTCACTTCCTTAAGTAATGGGTATATTTACCAAAGCTACTGTTTATAATCTGAAGAGATGATTTTCTCACAAGTAAAAACTCGCCATATATGTAAGAAAAAAAATAGCCTCAATTTTACCAACAGTAAAAAAACACAATCTTGAAAGAAAAACACACGCGTTATTACTACTGTGTATGGGGTCAAAAGCACACCACCTTATCTATAATCAAGTATTTTGTAAAAATATGGAAACTTTTCCTTAAACCCTTGTATCAGGTTTGTATTCAAACAGGACAACTCCTTTCAATATCACAACTCTAAAAATACAGGTTTACAATTAAAAGTATTGTCCTTCTTTCTGTCACTTTTTTTGACAGGCTTTCAAGTATCTCCTGAACTTGATTAATTCAAGCATGATTCATTCAATTAATATTTAAAATCAAGGTGTTAATTAATACACTATCCAAAACCAGGTATGGATGAAACTTGCAGAGAAAGCACATTAAAAATTGTTATTACACTACCAATTCAGAGCACTAAACCTCACGGGTCACGTGCTCAAATATCATGGTACAGCCATCAACTTAGGTGAGGTTTTTGACCATAACTTTCTGACCATAACTAACTCTCTGATTTGTCTTTTGAGCTTTTATAGTACACTCTGTCATCTCAAGCTTCTTCCAATAACCATGAAGTCAAGGAACTCTCTGTTCTCACAGGCTTACATCTTCTCTTTTGGAATCACTGGACTGCAGGAAAAGGGGCTTTGGGCTACCTTCTCCACTGACAAAACTGTAAGTGGGAAAACCATAACTGAAGCATACAGATGTGGTATTCTTCTGCTCTGGTGCTTCAATCATAAAATACTCCTCAGAAGGTTACAACAGCTCACCTACAAACATCTAATGCAGCGGGCCAGAACAATCCCTCCACATACGCATTCAGTGGATGGATCGCCAAATGCACAGAGCATGCACAGTCTCCACTTACTCCATGGCATTTAGAGAGATTAAAAAAATTAGGCAAAGAAAGATCTTCTGCCAGAGTGGTTTAGTATAACCCTGAATATAAGTAGAATAGATGGTGACAACACCACTGTAAGACAAGACAGCTCTGAAGGAGGTGACAAACCCCACTGTGTCTCACTGGGTTTGTCATTTGAAAAACTGTGTCTGTCTTGGGTACAGCTAAAGGCAGTTTACAGCATCTGCTAACACTGAAACCAGTAAGAGGATGTTTCAGCCCAAATTGTTAGGTATCCCATAAAGGAGAAGTCAACAGACCAACCCCCTGAGACACAGCAATAATGCTGGAAAATGAAGTCCAGAACAGCCTCTGTTTTCTCATTTATTCTCTAGCCACATTATCAGCTTGGAACTTGAGAAAACAACGTTCCTTCATATGCTTCAGATAACAAACCAAAGGTGCAAAGGGTGGTCTCATGCTGTTACCTAGATGACTGGACCAAGAGAAGCTGGTCCAGCATCTGAAGTGGTGTCTGGCCATCAACAAGACCTGTCTGGTCAATATGATAGCTCTTGCACAAGGCAACTGCTCTTTGGGAATCCCATTATGGCAGCTGGATATAGATCATTTAATAATAAAGTTTCTCTCATTTCACGGCTTGCAGAAAGACTGCCAGCTTACAAGAGGTTTACACCCACTCAAGGCTTTGGTTGCAAACCAAGGGTAAAATTCTAACCTGAGTCAGACAAGTGTCCCTCCTGATGTATTCCAACAACTTTAGTACTCACTGCACACTTATACAAGAAGGGAGACACCAGCCCTTCAGTTTTGTTTTAAAGTCCAAGGCTGACATTTACCTTCCTTGAATTACTTCCTTCTGCACTGGAATTCTTTTTAAACCCTGCCTGAGCCTACGAGGTGCACATCAGCTGGAAACCAAGACATCCAAAATTTAAGTTCCCAGTTTGCCTAGCACACCTCAGCACTATGTAAGCAATTCACATAAGGCTTAATATTTGCAAATGGATAAATTCCAGAAAGAAAACCCATCCAGGCTAAGAAACCAAAAATACCTCTGGCTTAGTCACTGAACTGCAAACTGGTCAAACTGGGAGAGTACCCCAAGATGCTTCTGATGCTCCAAGCACTGCCAGAGGAAAGACAGGGGATGGAGCACATGAATCTTGAGCCTGACCCAGTTCAGACTCTCTTACATTCCCATGACTATTAGTAACAAATCCAAAGCCATCTGCTGCTGTACAAGAAAAGGGCGAAGGCCTCCCCGCATTCAGATCTTACAGCCCAACCGCCTCCAGTTGAAGGGTGGGGAGTCATTTTTATGTGGCTGCAGAATTTCAGGGCAAGGCTTATCTTTCACAGCAAGCTGCAAAATAGCTGGTGCTGCAGCCACCCAGAGCACAGCCACCATCTCTGGCACAGCATCAGGAATATGCCTTGGCAAGGTAAAGAGGACTCCCTTCCCTGCCTTTTTATGAACATATGCGAGAGGTCAACAGCGTCCAAAAGAGCTGACAACACAACTTTCAAACTGGGAAGGCAAACAGTGCTGATTCTCTGGGGAAAAAAAAACAAAACAACCAAAGCTCTAAAAACACATACATTTCCCACTGTGCTACCTGCTCTGTTTGTGTGTCACTCCTTCCCACCTCACCGGCTGTCAGGAACACAGACACCTCCCTTACTACCAACCAGACACTGCCACAGCTGCCTACAAGAGCCTTCGGAGACATCCTCCTTGTACCTCCATCACACAAACCTCAGTGACCAACTCACAGCAACTCTCTTGCAGCCAAAGGGAAGGAACAAAAATCAAGTTAATAAATTTTGGTAACTAATGATAGGGATTTTTTAAATCTTAAACAATGACATATAAAAAAAAGTCTGTAAGATTTAAAGGGCATTCAGTACACAGATGTTTTGAGTAAAGGGCATGCTACTATGAAGAGAGGACATGATCGGTGTATCTGCACACACACCAAACTTCACAGCTCCCACTGCAAAACCAGTAGTTTCTCTGTTTGAAACAGTGTAGCCCATCTGTAGAAATTTTGCAGCTAATAAGCATTTGATTTCACTTTCCAGCAACAATACAGCCATCATATTACAAATACCATCAAATACAGTTTTAATTATTTTCTAAGAGTCAGTTGTTAGCTATTAATGAAGGGCAAACTGTAAAGGAAATTCAGCCAAAAGAAGTAATGACCAGATGTGTACCAGTGCAGCAAGGTCTAACTTAACTGAATAATAACTTTAAATCATTAAAAACAGTTGGACTCATCTATTATTAACCTTCATCCCAACATTAATTATTTTAAAGTATTTCTCCTGACTCAGAACCTATATAAGCCCTTGACCAAAGTAGTTTAGAAATCGTGAAATATAATATCTAAATAAGAGAAAGAGCAGTAATTTTACATGCTTCCACATTTAAATCTCAAATTCTTTTGAGTAATTTCCATTCATCTCTCTTTACAGCTTTTTCAGTTTATAATGCCTCCTGCAGCCTTAAATTAAACAAACTGCAGAGATGTCAGAAAGCTATAGATGCACACTTTAATTACCCTATATTAATAATGTTTGTCATCTACATTAACATTGTAAACGAAAACAACACATGCAGATCCAGAGATGTGCTTGCAATAGTTTGTACCCTGGGCCACCACGCCTGTGCAGCAGCGGCTAATTATGGGGGTGAGCTATGCCAATATGGAGCTCACGCTTGTACTGCAAAAAAGAGCAGCTCATAGCCCAGCTTGGGTTTAACTGCACAGCGTGGGGCTTGGAGAAAAGACTCACATTTTGTACTGATATTATTAGAGTGGTATTTTTCACAGAACTGAGGAGAACTATGTTTCCATATACATCAAATAAACCAAAAGTGCAACTGAACCAACACCTCTTGAATCATGCTGCATCCCCTTATAAGGGATCTGCAACCCAAAATATTTCAACTACTCTGATAACTCCCTGACAGGAACATACTAAACTCTAAGGCATAAAAACATAAAGTATCTTTAGCACAGCACAGAAATACCAAACTTAAAAGCTATTTCATTTGTAAATGCATCCTTATTAGAAGAATGTTTATTGCTTCACTGGTTCATATTCCCAAGTCTCTGGCCTATTGAGCAAGTAAGTAAAACAACATCTATGTATTTTATAATTAAGTTATCTCCACATTATTGCTCTTGTTCTGCACTGATGAAAGCACTAAAGGAAGAAATGCAGCTGCTGAGCACCAAAGTTGGTCATGTTCATTCAGCACAATAAAACCTTTCCAGGGAGAGTTGCCACAATCATCAATAATCAATCATAAAATGTGCAAAAAATCACGGTTTTTCACCCTTCAATTCCAGCATCCACAGGTAGATTTTCTGCTAGTGTTACACTTACTTTTATCTATAATTATTTGAATCAATTCCCTAAAGAAACACAACCAACAGTTAAAAAACTACATGTAAGGTTTTAATTATTCTCTTCGTGTCTTGCTATGAATTTTGTTCTAACATTTTTCCAGCTGGTCAAGAAAAGGAAACGTGTCAAGGTCAGAGAGAAATAGTTGGTTCTTGCTTCATTTGAATTCCAGTTCTGGGCAACAAAAAAATCCAGCAATTTAAACAGGAAACTGGCTTAATAGTTCTGAATTCATCTTTTCCATGAATGGAGAAGCAACATGCAGCAAGCCTGTCTGCTTCTGCTTGTTTCATCAATGAGGGAAAGAAAAAAAAAATTTAAAAGCCTCAGATTTGGTCTTACCAAAGCAGATCTGCAAGCAGTGGCTGATTTAATAAAGCTAATCTTCAGTGAAGCACATGATATGTAAATTGCAGACCTTCCTAATACTACAGTGTTGGTTTCTAACATGAATTGGAACCTCTTATACAGAACTTCTGAGGATAATCAAGTGCAAGTGCTGCCACGTCATACTTCCTTGTCATACAATTTAGTGTCGTTTCAGAGACATTGCAAGCACTCTGTGGCTTTACTATGGCTGATTTTGAGTTTACCTGCTACAGTCTTGGCTGGGGTTTTTTAAAATCATTTTTATCACAATAAATTCCCCTTTGTGACAGACACTGTTTGTATTTGGTATCAAAATAACAGAGCATGCACAATCATGAGGACATTTCCTTAAAATCTGAGCCACTAAAGCAGTGATTCAGATGAAAAAAATACTTTTTCTAAAACCAGAGCCATCCTTCATCTTAAGAAAAGCAGTAAGAGATGAGACCAGTACCCCAGCTTCAGAGGGCACAAAGTGATTTAGAAGCAGGCAAGAGCATCCTTCTTTGAAAACATGTCTTCTTGACCTCATGCTTTGAGTAGCCCTCTTATGCCAAAAGTCATGTGTCATAACCTCTCTATTAGTTAGCCTGAGCTGTAATGTTTTACTCTGACAATACCTTGGTATAGTGAGTTCCACAGGTCAAATGTCTTTGAGAGGTCAGCTCATTCTGGCACCCAACCACATGAAGAAGTTTCTTTTCACTCAAGCCTCGCTACAACTCCACAGACTGTGAACAGGCAATACTGGGTTTGAATAGAAGTTCAATGTAGAACACTGGTGGAATAACCTGAGCCTAAAGCAGTCTTTCCTCAATGACTACATTTAATTTGAAACAGATGTTTAGCCAGTTTTACCATACAGTACATTTTATATACTTGCACGTGCTCAGATGCACAATACAGGCAGACAATGGAATAGGCATAAACTGAAATTTTCAAAGCAGCTGAAGAGTCTTAGAAATGGTGTTATAGAGGTTCCTTTGAAAACTTCAGCTATGCTTTTGGTAAGTCTCCTCACTGGCTTTTTTTATGCAAGAGTTAATCAGATAACTTAGTGATAAGTACTCAAGAATGCATAGCTAGAAAGGAAAAAAAAAAGTCTCTAGCAAACAGAAGGAAGTGGGGAAAAACAAAGGGAGGGAGGTTATAGTGTGTGTTTTTGAGGGAAGAAGGGTAGACTTTTTGGTCTACCCTTTAGTGTATGGGAGTTCAGCAGGCTCTAACTGCTACTTTGAAAATGCCCCAATTTGTCTGCAGAGCAAACTAAAATGTGTCTGAAACCACTGAACTTCCAGGTATTACCCAGAACAACTACATAAAAGGACACAGTCCTTAATCCTGCTTAAAATTTAATAGCAAGAAGTATTTTATATTGTCTGAGAAAATCTAGGATGTCCTAAGCTTCACAGCATGTCCATATTGTATGGAACTATTTCAGGATGTATTTAAAATTGCTCATTCATGAATACACTTGCCTAAAATATGTCGTCTTATCATTTCCAAGCTTTGTTGTATATTACTTGAACAAAATTATCTGTTGCACATTATTCAGAATGTCCTAAAAAGGCCTGCATTTGACATACCCTCCTCCGTCTTCTCATTCCACATAAAACCATTAAACTGCTCCAAATGGTAAAGTCATCATTTTGTAATTATAACTCTAAATTAAGGCTTTTGTGTTGTTAATGCTCCAGGAAAACTTGCACCTATGTTTTACAATGGAAGGAAAAATATCAAAATACATCTTACTAAAGGTTTATGAATGAATCCATTGTATCACTGATAACACATGCATAAAACCAAAATCCGTCCTATTTTCACATCAGTTTTTTTCCTTCTACATGAACAGAAGTTGACATAAAATTATTTTCCTTTCTGAAACCAAATGCAGAGAATGAGCTGTGTTGTAAATACAGACTTTTCAGATATCTTAAAAATAAAGTTATTAGGAATGGAACAAAAAGAAATTTAAGCCATTAACTGAAACTTTATACAACCTCCAGTTCTGTAAACACTTTTGCAACTGAGTAACTTCATATACATAAATCATCTGTGTAAGTCCAGTGAAAACCACTCACACCTTTTGAATGTGAGCAGAATCATGACCCAGTACATTTAACAAAAAACAAAATCAGAGATTTCACTGTGAAACTTGAAAATTTCTTCCAAAAAAACAGTACTTAAAATACACAATCAAATTCTACTCACCTGCTCTAAGCAAAAATACCTACAAGATTCAGAATTTTTTAAAATTAAACCTGAAATTTCCCAAATTATGTGCAAATATTTTTCAAACACTTCATTGGCTCTGGACATACTAACTAGGTTACTAATTTAGGTAAAGAATTTTCATGTCTCGGGTATCTCTACAAACCATCATGTTTAAGTGCTTAACAAGGAAAGCTTGCTTTTCAAAGTGCTTATTATTGCATTTCCCCTTGACTGCAATGGGATTTCCAAGTACTTGAGCTCTTCTGAGTAAGGGAATACTTAATAACAGGACACAGGAGTGCAAATTAAGAAATCTATAATTAGGTCATCCGGATTTTACAGTTTTTACCTGAATAACTAATTTGTGCATTGTACTAGAGACGACAAATTATCACACACAAAAAAAAAAAAGAAAAAAGAAAAAACAAACAAAAACAAACCCCTAGAAATTATGACACAGTAAAATAAAAAGCACACGCCCTTACTATGAGAGAACGCCAATAAAAGACTGGAGCTTTGATCTTATTTTCAACAGTCACTCATACAGTGGCAGAAATATCCTTAATCCTCCAAAATATATTCAGCCAAGACTACAAGATACCAGTGCCTTCTCCATAAGCATTAAATAGAGGATGACTTCACCTGAGAAGTCCTGTAATCCATTCCATATTACTCCATTGTCTAAGCACGCAGCATAAAGCCCTCCTGTCATACCTCTCTCCCTGGATCCACGGAGAACATTCTCTACAACTTGGATACAATAAACTGCAGTTCATTTTTCAAGTGTGGAATCAATATTGTTAGGCGGGAATCTGGGTGGGTTTTTCTCCCCTTGTATGAATGCTTGTAACCATTATTGAATCATTTCTCATCTGCTATCTTGCATAACATCAGCATTTGCTCTTTCAACTTTCACCCTTGTTTCTGCTGCATCTCCACTTTCAGAACCTGCTTCAAGACTCATTTTAGAGGCACTTAGTCATAGCAGGGTGGTGAGATCATTTCTTTGGGATGCTCACTTTGTGCTATGTTAAACAAACAAACAAACAAAAGTACACCAAACATATTAAAAAAAAAAAGTCACTTCCTGATACTTTCATTGATTTTTTTCCTCCTAAACTTTTGGGCGTTAGTGACTCAGCTCCCAAATGAAACTGATGCTGGAAAGCTGTCAGGAAACTATATTTATCTGGCAAGTTATTAAGTGTTGCAAATGTTTATGTTGTAATTTAGAGAAATTATCTGTTACCAATACTTCAACCGTCTCAATCACTGATTTCCTAACTTTACACACCCATAACCGAAAGACAGATGAATACACATCTGATAATCACCAAACGTAAACTGCCCTTTTATAGTATTGATCAGCAGCTTTTTCTGCACGTGCAGTAGTTTGAGGCAGTAACAGGCACTTGGCAGTATCAACACTGCGCTGACAGAAAGAGAAACTGGCTGGCACTCGTGCAACATCGTGTCAGTAGATACCACGTCCATCAAACACTGACAGTTTGGCAGATCAGACACTCTCTGCCATAATGTCATAATGACTTCAATTTACTTCTCTGCAGCACCCAAAGGCTGCGATTTTATGAGCTATCCAAGTCTCTTCTCTTCAAGAACAAGATTCTCTTGCTTTTGCAGCCCTGACAGCTTCATATATTTCCTTAAAGTTTCCTACTAGGTATAACCAGAACAGTAAGAAACACAAAGCTGTTAACTGATTTCCTCAAAATTTATACAGATAACTAGAGTTTTATTTAGCAATTAAATTTTCACTCTCAAAATTCAAACAGTGGCAAGTTTCAATTACTGAAAAACAAGCAGAAGCAGAAGAAGGAAACCCTACAAAACCCACTAGGATAGTGACTTTCTCAAGCCCAAGGTCAACAGGGCTGCCTTCACTCCTAACTGAGGAGTAAGATGCAAGCGTTCAACATTCAGGAATGTGCTTCCATGCACCAAGAGAAGGCAACAACAGTTGGAATCAAGGAGAGGCAGCAGCACAGAGACAAAGCCTAGTGCTCGCTCCTGTCCACCATGGATGGAAGAAAGCCTTGGCAGCAGCATCTGTTCAGGCACCAGCGGGACAAAACACACATCACTGCATGAGGTCACCAAGACACCACCAGCAACCAGGAGATACTCGGGTATTTCCTCACAGTTATTCAGATGCTGCAACAGAGGCAATGATTGTGTCAGTCAACAGCTGAACTGAAACTGCTGTTTGAATTTTGGCATAAAAATGCTACAGGTTCCTTAATCTGCACTGGCCTTTAATTGAACAGGTACTTTTGTTTTCTCTGCCTTTCTACGTCCCAGCTCCCCAAGGTGTTCTCTGCTGGCCAAGACAATGACTTAAATACTTTATATGGTCTTGAAAAGCACAATTTCAATCTTTTCCTTTAAAACTTGGCAAGTTGAACAAAAAAAACGCAGCAAAACCACTCTTCTGTAAGAACAGAGAGACTGAGAATTGAGAAATCAAACCTGGTTTTCTGCATGCAATTTCTGTTTGCCACAGGAAACATTCTGTTATTTTAAAGCACAGACAGCTAAACCTACACTTCTGATAAAGTGTAGGTAGAAAACCTACCCACCTGAAAGCAAAGACAGGGGCAAGGACAGCTTTCCACCAGAGGACTTCAAAGCACTCAAACAAAAACGTCTCAACGATTCCATGGGTGAGCCAAAACCTCCAGGCTATATCCCTGCCCTCATGTCTCCACCTCTTCCACCCCTACCCCTCCACCAGGGCTCTGCCCTCCACTGCACAGCCACTATGACAAAGATTGACACCATGACACAAGAGACAGGAGCTCCTTCTTATGAGATTCAGCTGCTCAAGAAATCTGGCCCACTGGCCTTGAAAGAACAAGAGACCCATACAGCACGAGGCAGAACTTCCATGTTGTTGAATCTACATAAAGCAACAACACCTTTGTTGCAATTTGCACTACTGCAGTAGTTACATCCTATGTGCAGGGGAGAAAAATAGTAAGCTTGATCTTACCTTCAAATTTTATTTAAAAGAAAAATAAACCAACTTTCCATTCACAATAACAAAAACAATCCTAAAGAAAAGTTTATATAAGCTACGTTGCTTACACCACAAGTGATTGTTGTATAAATACAGAGTAATTACACCTTAAACCCCCTGCTTTAACAGACAGATCTCACTAATCTCAAGTAGGATGCAAACTCTTTTTGTTGTGCTGTGCAACCACCCCGGATTATTAAATCTGTAAGATCAGGTACTGTATGACCTAGCTCAAACATGCAGACACCTGCTACACTGCAGAATGCCTCACCTGTCAGTAACTACAGGAAGAGCAACTAAGCACAGGACAATCAAATCTGACTGCACCCCGGTGACTGCATCCAGTTGGTCTTACCACACTTGAGCATACTTGACGATTGCTGCATCCCAAAAAAATCCCTTCCTCCTCACCCTGGCAAAGTTACATAGGATATCTAGTGTGTTAATGATGTTTCTCAGCACACCTGGTTTTCACCTATGTCAGCCTCACAACCACCAAAAAAAAAACCAAAAACCAAAAAAAGGCACATGGATTAAATCAAAAAAGGAACTAAAGAAACCACACCTCAATATTGAATCAGGCCCTCCATAGCAAATCTTCCCTCTGAAGGAAGGGGTACAGCAGGCTGAGGAGCCCACTCAGGCCAGTATCTCTCATTAAGGTCACCTCTCCACAAACAGTAACAATGAAGTATCATCTCTGTCCCCAGGTGCATACACTGATGTGCTTAAAATAATTTTAAAAAATAAAACAAAATACCATTTTGGTTTACTCAAAACCTTTTATACTTGCAATACCATGTCTTTGATCTGGACTATTCTAAACCCAATGTTTCATATCAAAACTAATCACCTCCTCCCACAGATATCAAATGTTGATACACATTTTTGTTAAATTCAAGCAATTTTAATGACAAAGAGTTAGGGTTCAGTTTTCTCAAAGAAAATTAAGTCATTCTCACTGACTTCTTTGCTTTGCAACCTTTCAACCACACACGAGAGACGAGTTGTCTTTGCAGTGACACCTGCAGTGACTCCCTCTAAGCACATATGCAAGCAGGCAGTGTCAAAACATGCTTCCTAAAGTGATGCCTGAGAGAAGTTTTTGGCCAGAAGACATCCATATAGGAGTTGCAACACGAAAACTTGCAAGGAGCGGATACGTGCTATCCTGCTCAACCGCCCCAGCTGTCACAACAGGGCATGTGGAGCAACTGGGCAACAAGATCTCACCTATGCTATGTCAGCACTGCATTTATTAAGCTGTCTTCCATTCATCCAGGTTGGTATGTTAGCCTTCCTAAACCTTCTTTCACATTCTCCTCACTGCTTAGAGAAAAATCCACAAGAACAACTGTTCCTGCCTGTTCCTGACTTTGCACCCGTGGCTCTGCCATGCTTTACATACCTGGGCAGAAACATCAGCTGGGGCTGGAGCCCCTGACCTGCAGCAGGGCTATCCTGCACACTGGATTGCATCATATGCCCAACGAGGCTCTTTAATCATCCTGATGATGACAGTTTCCCTTAGGGTAACTTCAATGGGCTGCCTCAGTCCTCTCTGACTGAGCATAAATCACAGCTGACTTGGGAAGAGTACCAAGCTCCTCAACGTCTTGAAAAACACAGCCAGTGGGGAGCTGTAAGGATGAAGACACTTTATAGATCTGAAAACTACATCTGAGCATTAAATGCTAAATCTAGTGCTCAGGGGCACTGTGGATCTCTTACACTTCCAGGAGGACAATGAATGCATAAACTTGTGGATGGATTACATGCATTACACTGATACACAAACAGTGGTTTCATGCAGCAGACAAACTGTTTCTCCTGCCACTTAACATAAACTTCCTGCTTTTACACCCTAGTTAGGAACACTTCAAAAAGAAGTACTGATAGCAAAGCAATCATTTGAGCTCCAAAATTAGACAATAGTGAATCATTGTCTCTGAAACTAAACCCCACATTGTACAGACTGACCCACATGATCAAATCTTTGCAGTCAGTTCAATAGACTTCCAAGTGGCCACCAGCATCCGCCTACAGGAATCAGCTTGCCAGACCAAGGAGGAGTGTTAAATTACAAGCTTTGTACTCATGGCAAGCACGTTGATAAAATAAATAAATAAAGATCCATTTTATTAATGGCAGCATGGCAGCCCAATGCAAAAACTTCAAAACCTCTTCATTCTGAGCTCACTCTAATATTAGTTTAAAAGATATCAAATCAACAGCATCTTTTACTGTTTAACCAAACAGCTACACTTGTCCCTGGTTAAACTCTGCCACACTGGAAAAGAGCTAGAGATTAATTTGATTGAATGAATTTGGCTTTTAACATAGACAATAAAATTTACTAGTATAAAAGCTTAAATCCCAGCTGGCAATGTAAAGATGCCTTAAGGTACACTGCTTCTTGCCAATACCACATATCCACCTTTAAAGCTTTAAAATAAATCTCTGACTTTTCTTTCCACATGTATAGGCATATTCTATGTTTATACTACAAAAAATCAACATTGACTTGCAAGGGTTAATAATATGAAGCTTGCTAATATATAGCCTCAAAACAATAAGAGGGCTACAGATAACCTACTTCTGCAAAATTGGAAATAGGAGAAGGAAAAAAAAAATCTGCTCTTTACCAAGACAAAAGAAGCAGAAATACTGAATGACAACAGGATTCTGAAGTCACTCTATTGAACTGCATTGTTATCTTTGGCATTAAGTTCATCATACACTTATTATTATTCTAGCAAGCACCTTTTTTAACAATAATTATCTAGGTGTCTTGAGGAACTACAGGAAACAATCTGTGTTTCTAAAGCTATCATCATGACAGTGTTGCCTTCATTTTCCCATTACCCACCAAGGCATGTACCATTTTCTGTTAACAAGTGACTTGTTGTTTAAACAAATATATTCAGAGCATGCAGGTCTATGTCCTATATAAACAGAGAACCAAATCAGCTTGGCCTACACCCCTGAACTCTCCATGCCAGTGGCTGGAGATGGCAAAGAGTTGAGGAGAATCCAGCCCACAGTGTCATGAAGGAGGCAAGAGGATAGAAGCATATCACATTGCACTACTACAAACACAAAATATTCCACATCATTATGTGCAGCCAAGAAGGCACTTGTACCTACAGGGCTGCAGGTACTCTCTTTGCCTAACTTTAAACACCATTAACAGACATGAAACCAACAATTTCTTTTTATTTTTTTCAAATCCTGGCCAGGTAACACCAACACCTTTTATTTTTTTTGCTTTTTCTTTGTGCATGTGTGTGTATGTGCCCGTGCCCAGGCAATGCCAAACTTAGGGTAACTGAGTCACACCATCACCCTCTGGGGCTAGGCTGGGCCACCATTGCTAACACTGGCAAACTCCTACTCACAAGAAAGTGCCTCTCAAGTCAGCGAGGCTCCTCGGATGAGTAAGAAGTGCTCACTGATGTCAGTGAAGATTACCCAGTGAGGGCTTTGAAGGTGCTATTTTGTAGGGGGGGGGGGTGTGTATGCACATGCACAGGAGCAGACATGACTCCCTAAAAGCCATGAATTCATCATCAACCTACAAGGCAGTATGGCTTACAGTCAGAAAGTGAGATAATGACCCTATGCCATGACCTCAAGGTAGAAATAAGCTGGGCGTAGGCGGCACCTGCCGATACCAGGATTAACATGACTCAGGGAATACAGGGCTGAAATAAAGTATTCAAGAGGCAAAAACAGAGGCCATAAGCACATCTCCTTCTGCTGCCCAGTTCCCTGTCATCCTGCTCCACTTTCTATGCCACAGCGCATATTCAGCACACCTAATGCCAAGCTCTAGTCTAACGTATGCTGACATAAACTTAAACTAAGATGGCCAAAATAACTGGAGAAACACCACCAAAATGCACAGTGACCAAGCAAAGTTTAGCCTCTGGGGTGAAGTTGATGCAATGTCCTAAAGTGTGGAGTATGTATCATTTACTGACCACTGCCTAGAAGAAATTACAATGCCATTTACATGTGCAGGGGATGTGGCACCATTTCATTACCAGTTGCACTGTTCAGGAAATACATAAAAATAAGCTTTGTATCTGTGCATATTTACTATGCCACACAGCTCTTACTAATAGGCTGAATTACCAAAACCAGAAAGTTGCTGCTGCTGTTTGCAAAAGGAAAGTATCTTTGCAGTGGAAGAGAATTCCATGCACAGTACTTTCCCCCAGGGAAGAGAGCTGTATTCACATGATTATACCCATGCTATATGGCATGTTAAACCTTTTCCTCCTTGGTCACTGATCTCTTATGTGACTTTTCCCTACTACCCTTCCATAATGGACACAGAGAGGGCTAATGAACCACCCTAATATTTTTCATGTAGCTAACAGGTTAATTTCTGGAATGACCCAGGGACACTGGCATTGACCGCATTTCTAGCCACCCATGGTGTGATACAGAACCAGTGCCCCATGGTGCTGTTTTCCTGCAAGCCTGCAGCAGGACCAGTTTCTGCACAGAAACCAGCTGAGTTTGGAGGAGAGCAGAGGACATTTCCACAGCATCACCATGCAGGCAGCCTTCAGTACCAGGAAGACCGTGTCCAAATTTTTGCCTTGTATTCTGCATACACATTCAAGTGCCAGATGAGGATCAGACACCAAAGTTGGCTTCCCCTCACTGTAGTAAAATGCACAGTAAATTCAATTCTAATAACTTATTATTGTGAAGAGGACTGTGATAATTAACAGACATTTATTAGCATTTAATTTGACAGCAGATATGCTTTAGAGAACTTTAATGACCCCTTAATGGATCCATACAACCACATGTACACAGAGGAGATGCAATCAAGTCCTGGAATTTATTCTTACTGTGTGTTTGTACACATCCCAGAACAGCAGCAACAGATCATCACTGCTACTGGGTGCCACCATATGACAACAGCTTATAATTATACTCTCTTGATAAATCATAATCTTCTGTAAGCCTAAACCGCTGACTTTGTGTCAGATAAAAACAGATGCCTGCTGTGTTCCCACGCACCTTTACCTGACCATCATGTTGCGGTTTGATGTAGAGGATGATTGTTAGCATAAGGAACTGATCAGAGCTACAGAAGCCTGGAAAAGGAAACTGTTGCAAGTCTTCATTTTATCTCCTTTATAATGCTAAAAACATAAAGCTACTACTTCTTTTTAAGAGAGCAGAAACATTATACCCAGCACATTCCTTGCAAAAGTCATCAGAGTTAAGGCTGTAGCAGTAAAAGTCATGTCTAGAAAATGTGCTTTCAGGACAGATTCATGACAGTATTCACAGAAAAGACAGAGGATGAACAACAGACTTCCCAAGTGCTTTTTCTTTTCATGGCTGTTTTTACTGACATGCATCTTTCACAAACCCAGCTAGTCCTAACAAATTCTATTCATTAACAGCAATTTCTTTTTTCAGGAAGTTTGCTACGTGTGCTAAAGATTAATCAGTCTTAGGTGGCTGTTTGCATCGTGCCTGACATCCTCCCAACCCTTCTGTGCCAACAGCCTGGTTTCCCAGCATAGCTCAATCCTTCTCACGGGCCCCTTGCAACACCTGGATCACTCCCGTTTTCATTCTGAACACAAACCTGCTCCACTTCATATTCCTCCTCCAAAAACTCTCATGCTCAGCATGCCACATCCACCCACTCATCCGAAGTCTCTGCCACCTTCAAGTTTTGAATGCTGACACCAGCTTAAGTTCAGAAGCACGCAACAGGAAAAAGGGACTGCAGAGCAAAGCACAGCTGGGGGACAAGAGACAGAAAAGGAGTCTACAATAAATGGTGATTTGTGCAGTAGAACCAAGTCTTAAGTCCCTTCAAGAAACTACATAGAAGAAAAATTCAGTTACCTCACACACAGGCAAACACATGTGCTCAGTGTGTGTTCAGACTAAACACCAGACATCTCCCATATCCTGCTCCTAACACAGCTCTGCACACATCCCATCTCATTCTGGTGCTGCTGCAGGATGGCAGAGACCACCCAGCAGACCAGTGCCATGGGAAATAAAACAAATCTCAGTCAGACCTCATTAACACATCCCAGACAGCAACATCCAGCAACACTGACCAGGGACATGATCACGAGGGAGCTCCAGCCACCACCTCAGCCTCACCACTCATGAAGAAAAGCATCACCAAAGGACAATGATTCTTTTACTACCTTAACACAGATAACTACAGATTCCTGCCATGGTGATTTCTGATGAAAGAAAGACACCGAACTAGAGAAACTCAGCATTCATAGGTACAGGGGAAAGTAGTTCTCCAACCTCAACGGTTTTCTTGGACACCCACAGCCCCTCTGAACACCCATTTCCTCCTCCTTATTTCTGTATGATCTTGTTACAGTCTTTTTTCCTTTATGGCTGTGTTCAGCTCATCACATTCTGTTTTCTTCTCCTCCAGCTTTTGCTGTGCCTGCTGCTTGCACCAGCTCTTCATCACTTCCGAGCAAAGAGACCGACACTGATACCAGACGTGAAATGGCTGAGAGATCTTTGCAAGTGAACGAGCTCACATTGGCAGAGCTCCGCTATGCCCAACACAAGGTGTAATTACCTCACTTGTGGGTGGAATTACACAAGGAGTAATTCTGGTTATCTGGTCTTCAATAAACTTCACAGAGCTGCTGTAAGATTCCACAAGAATTGAGTTATGCTAGGCAAAATCCACTAGACCCTAACAACATGGGAGAAAAACAGGAAGAACTGTGTGAAGAGCATTTTTATTATTCATTTGCAAAATTATTTTCCAACATTCATATACTGCTATACCTACATAGATATTTTCTTTTTAAAAAAAGATTCCATTTCAAGACTTCATTTTGCATATTAGAATGAGAAACTGAGATTTTAGCCCTTCAAATACTGTTATCTTCTTCAAAGTGTAAAATACAATTAATAAAGCAGAATAAACTCAGAATAAGAAAACAAAATCTGTCTCATGTCTGCCATCTTCTTAGGTGACAGACTCTCAACTCTCATCATCTTGTCCTTTTTCTTACATGTTGAAGAGAATTTAGTTTAAGAGATAGTGTTCTTCTTCCATGGGGATCACAGATGACAGAGACTGTACCGAGCGATGAGGTTTTGTTCCTGTCCAGAGGAAGTACCAACTCAGAGCACAGCATTCCCAATCCCACTGAGCCAGCAGGACAGCTTTAGGCCCCCTACACACTCCAGAGTAACCTGCACTGGTGTGCAAACTGAACTGCAGGAGAAAATACTTGATCCAAAATTCAGACAAATTTCTTGACACTGTCACTGCCCTGGGCTGCTCATGCTTCATCAAGGCCATTATGCTCTCTCCCCTATCCTTCAGGAGCACAAAACTCACCGAAGAGCCACATTAAGCAGGTAACTATCTGTCCTCCTCTTCAGTCTGGTGATACAAGTCTTGATCCTTGGATATCAGTTTTAGAACCTGCAGGAAGCTTGAACAAGCTCCTTGCAAGGACAGAAGAAGACCTTTTTAAGAAGGGTATGGAATTAGCTTGATCTCTTATATCTCAAGGTCCACACTTCCTTCCCTTTTGCTGGCCTGCCAGATCAGCCACTCCCCAGAGGATTCCTTTTAAGCTTGTATCTTCCACTCCTCTAACAAACCAAGTCAGCATTTCTCTTCTTGAACTTCTTGTTCTCTCCCTTATCTTCTGTCAGAGGCAAGGACACAAAAACAATTATGGGTCTCTCCAACAACCTTGTGCAGCGCTCTGCATCTAGCTAAAAAGTTGCAGAAATGTTCACCTGCTATTTCATTGCATTTGTTTTAGCAAGTATTGAAAAGCCAAATAAATGTCACTATGTTATCTCAAGCTGCACATCAGGACAAGGTAGCAAGGAGGGTTGAAGTCACAGCACCTCCTGAACTAAATAGCAGAAGATAAGAATAATATCTAAAGGGTTCCATCATGGGTGTCATCTTTTTATCCCTCAGAGGGGATGCCCTGGTTTGCAAACTATCCCTAGCTCAGAGACATATGTGTGATCTGCAATAAACAGGCAGTTGAAGATTTTGTTATACAGTTACACACAGTTTGTTTGCAGGTTAGAACAGGACACACAAAAGCCATCAGTCGGTTGCATAGACTGCACATCATACACATTGCTGCGAATAAGAAATGCCCTGAGTTTTGCACTCAAACAGGAGACACAACAGTAAGCAATTCAGCAGTGGGCATTTAAAATTTTCTTAGTGGCCTGCATGAATTTCACAGATTACTGTTTTGTAGCATTTTTCAGACTTTTAACAATCCAAACCACCCCTTTACAATACCCAAGCTCCTTGGACATCTACTTCAGAATATAAAAATCTGAGGGGAAAGGCTGCCCACAATCTAGAAACCACTTTTGAGCTCCAGACACCCTCCTTCTAAGTGCATGAAACTTTGAAGCAAAATATTAGCAATCCTCGCCTTTTCCACTGCTTACTTTTGTGATGGCAACCTATAATCCCTAATCAACCTAGAAAATAAATGACCGATAAACCAATCTGCTTGTAACCCCATTAACAGATTCTGGCTTCAGTATCAACAGGGTAATTTGCAGAGACTATTTTTAATCCCAACTGCTGAAGCATTAATCCCACAATTTCCACATAGTATTTCCACCACCCCCCAAATTTACTTGAGGTTACCAACAATTTTGCAACTCATTAAAAAGCAGATAAATAAATAACATTTGCAAATATATACCTCCTGGCACTGGAGAACTCACAGACTCCGATTACTTGGTTGATCCCGTTAAAGCCATTACTTTCTAATTGGAAAGAGTCATTCAGAAGCAAAGCTGTGTGTCTGGCATGTCACTTGACACCTGGTATGTACTGCTCATGATAAGATGAACTCTCCAATATGCTTGCCACAATGAAAAGAAGTGGGTTATTTCATCATACCACTGATAGTCACAGCTCTCTACTAAAATCTGTTCTAATTTAATCGGACCAAGGCTATCAACATAAATTGTCATGTTTTCTCAAACTGGCATTAAAATATTCTCCAACTATCATTATTAATGTCAATATAAATTATGCATTGAAGATCACAGCATTCATTACTGAGGTAAAATTTATCTGGAGGGAAAGAAAAAAAAGAGACAAACAGAGCAAATCTAATTAACGTAAGTATTTATAGATTTCATACAGCTTTTCTCTTTAGTGATGAAAACACTCCTTTAAAAAAAGGTCCTAAAATAAGCATTCACAGAGCCATCAAAAACAGTACCAAGAAAGCACTGTGTTAATCAGCTAAAGGTACAGTTATACACAGGATGTTGCAAAGGGACTGATGTGCTAATACAGGAGCCTGGTAGTTTATCCAAGGATATATCAATGTGCTAGCGCAAAAATCTGGAAGATAGACCCTTGGTTTCATGTAAGCAGCTACACACAGGAGGAAAAGCTGTATTTAGTGTTGGAAGGGTGGTGTTTAATGCTCCTTTCAACTCCTATAAATTACAACATCAGCCATTCCTAATTGGCATACATTAGTATTCAAACACCACGTTGAAATTAGAAGCTTAGCAGTTTTTCCGTACACTTACAGACTCTTCACACAAACACATGAATAACCTTGCTGAAATATTTTAGAGTCCCAAGGTTTAAAGAAGTTACTTTAAGAGACAGATGGTGAGCAACTGGTACCTCAGTGAGGAATGCCACCGACTTTTGAAAGTTCTCACGCAACGCACCACATGGGGCTGACTCCTATTTACTGCACACTTCGGGACTCTGCAGCAGAGCCTCAGCTCCTGAAACCCTGAAGATGTGCATAGATAGAATGGCACAGGGGAAAGAAAGCCTAAAAATATAACTCCCAGGGAAATCCAAATCCAAAGGGAAAATAAGATATCTTATTTCCCTAACTGCATAGTTTAAGTCAGTCCTTAATTGCCTGATTCATAGTTTTATCATACTTGTGGCTGCCAATACTGTACCACCTCACCAATACAGGTGCCTCGCAGTCTACCACGAAGGAAGCCAGAATGCATCTATTAAAACAGACAACTAAGCAACCTCTGTGTAAAGACTGGTGGACGAGAGGGGGGGGAGAGAAAGTCTTTGCAAGTACATACTCAACCATCAAAGGAGGAGCTCTAGTTTCAGCCAGCAGAGACTGTAACACCTCGCCCCGCAATCCTTTACAACACACCATGTCACTGGCTATTGTTCGTAACTCTTCTCACAAACCATTTCAACATTCAGACAACGACTATTTCTTAAGGAAATTATTTCAGAAGGGAAAAATATTGCTTACTCATGAACCTGGTATCATTTTAACAATGAGGCAAAGCAGCTACAGACAATTACATTGCACAATCCTAAATGCATCTTTTATTGTACTAGATTTCAGAAAAAGAACATTCTGAAACACTGAAATAAATCAGAGAATAAATGTGACTTGTTGTCAGCTCATACAATATGGGTTAAATGCTACCATATGGTGAGTGCGCACACGTTACCCTTTTAAAAACAAAGAACATGGCTAATTTGATTCCCAAATCTATTTTTAAATAAGTAAACGTGACCATTTTAAAATTAGGCTACAATTGTGACTAGAACACCTCAATTTCTACCAGCTTCTCTCCCTCTTTCTTTACTGAAAACTAACACCACTTCCCTGCTCACCATCTTTTTTAAAAAGACAAGGAAAAATTACTATTCAGTCAGCTTTATCCCTGTAATAAGCCAACACAAGCATTTCTATGCAGTGTAAAAATAGTGACGAGCCAACTCACCGTTCTTCCTTTTCTATACCTGCCGGAAAAGCAAAGCATGCATGCGTGTGTGGCTGTGTGTGTGTGCAGTACGTTAAAACTCACTGACACACGATCCGGTTTTCAGCAAACACTCACAACAGGACCTGCCCGACAGACTGAGCTCTCGTTTTCTCTGCACCCCCCAGCATGTACTGAGACATACAGTTTCAATACACTCCCAGCCAAAAAAGAAAACAAAAAAAAAAAAAAGAACCAAAGGAAATAAGTATGAAATACACACAGGGTAGCTGAAGTGGATATTGTTGGTTTCAAAATTGCCTGTCTAGCTTCTGTGCTATTTGTTTTTATCATTATACTATAAATGAAACATGTCAGGAGTGTAAAAATAGCTACAAATTGTAATTACATATGCTTTGTAGTTTTTATTTTAGTTTGAAAAGAAGATTAAAAGCTAAGTCATTTTAGAAACCAACCTTAAAGATTTAGGGAGCCACAAGTCTTCTACTTTGCAATTTGAAGTACACTGCTGGAAAGCATTTCCTTTGGGACATAAATATGACAGCCCCAACATGGAGAAGCAAGCTCCCAACACGACACAGTGAGATGGCAAGAAAGAAAAGGCAGAAGAGTAGACAAAGGAAAAAGTAATTTCTTAGAGATTCTAAGAGTGCCCTGATTACGGATGTAATACTATAAGCTTTAATTAGGTGCTAAGTGCTGTGCGCTAAATTCATCCCCACATCCAGTGCTGTAAATTCAGAGCCACCCTACTAAAGTTACCTTTGGTTTACCACAACGGTACAACAGTAATGCCAGGCCTACAGCTTCTGCAACAGACCATAATGAAATGTGGATTTTGTTGAACAAGCGTTAAGTGACACAATATCCTGCTGATAAAAATTTAATTATTTTCCATATGCAATCACTTAAATGAAAGGTTAGCAAAAATTAATTTTAAGGAGTCTTGAATCCACAAAAAAGAGGCTCTGTTCTTCTATGACTTGAAACAGTTTATAGACCAGTCTTCAGCACCCCCTGTCCCAGTGTCCCTGCCATGGACACCACGTGCAGTGTTAGCTCACAACTTGGGAGTGGTAAATAAACAACTGATCTTACAGCAGATGTGTGCTACTGCTATGAGACCTGCTAGACTATTAGGCAATAAATAGTTTGGTAGCAACTCAAGAGATGCAAGTTCTGTCCATGTGCGCGCCAATTTAATCTCGGAACACACGCTTAATGCCCCCGTGCTCCTTCGCACAAGCGCTGTTGCCGTAATGCAGTTTCAGGAATGCAAGGAGAAACTGCTAACACCAAGTGTGTAACAACGCTGACAGGCCTCTGCAGATAACCAAGATGTAAACAACATCAAAAAATGAACAACCCGCGTTGAGTAATCATCACACCAAAAAAAAGAGAGCTCGCTGGCTTCAAATGGCAAAGCAGGTTCAGCAGATCCAGAGACCAAACATTTGCTGACTAACAGTTAGGTAATGAAAGTAAACATTTGTAATGAAGTCATCATCCTAATGAAAGCCGTGGCAGTGTTAACTACCTGGACCATAATCCACTCGCAGGTTTAATGTGGGCTAACATAGTATTTACTAGAATAATTCCTGCTGGAAAAGGAAAGGAAGTTCCATTTACTTTTAACATAGAAGTGACAACCAAGAAATACTGCTATCTGTTAAGTCATTCTAACTCCCAAGTACTGTGCAGAGTTTCAGTGGGTAACTGAAAAACAGAATTTTGCCTTCAGTGTCTGAGTCAGAACAGCTTTATCCTAGCACTGAAGTGTATAAATATTTGCAGCATGTAAGATGTCTGCTTTGAAAAAGCAACATCGCTCCAAGTTTCAAATATTTATATTGCAGATATCTAATCAAATAAATGTGACTTTTTTTTTCCTGTGTTTTTTTGCCAGGCTGTGATTAGGTATGTGGATTAAGCTTATGGCTAGAGGAAAAAAAAATGACCATAATAAGTTTTAGCTGATTAACTGCCAATATAATTAAGGATTTCAGATACGCATATAGAAACTGTAATTCCACCCAGAATCACCCTCATGCAACTCCCAGTAGTCAATGGGAGTGGAAAGGGTGCTTATTATGGGTCAGCAGTGGATTCACAAGTAACAAGTCAATTTTTAGGATGGTTGTACATGCTCTTATCCAACTAAAGAACATCACATGGTTGTGAAAAACAGTAGTAAGTCCATTTATCCTTTCTGTGCAGCAATCCAATGCCCATTCAGTCTTAAAAGGTATGTATCAACAAATTCATACTTGTGTCTCAAAAACTTCAACAGGTACTTTTCTTGTGAAATTTGCAAGCTTGGACAAGTTGCTTCCTGCAAAATGCAATCGCTTTGCATTTCAGCTTTCTATTTTGATGACTTTAAGAAACAGTATAGTCAAACCCAGATTTCCAGTTTAAGTACGCACATACAGACTTCACTGGTCTCAACAAAAGCTTATGCACTGGAATCATTCTGCATACTGCATGTAATCCCAGAGAAGTCCTGGAAGTTCTTGGCACAAATTGAAGTCTTTGCAGAACCTAGGCCTTGCAAAGGCGACAGGTTTTGGATCATACTAAATATGGATACCCTTCATTAGATGGGACCTCAGCATAAAGCCCCTCAGATCTTAATCACAGAGAACTACAGATAGGTAACTATAGATAACTATAAATATAGTTACAGACAGACAGATAATACTTATTGGTAATTATAACTATATATATATATATATTAAAAACTATAGAAGAGAATAGTTATAGGTAACTAAAGGTAACTGTTTAAGTCACTTGCACACAAAGACCTTAGCAAAAAAAAAATCCAAATAAACAAACTGCCCAAAGTTCTCAAGAGTTGGTGAGTACACCGTTTCTAAGAGGATACTCTTCCAAGCTGCCCACTCTGCTCTAAGTACCCAGAGCAGGGTGCATTTTAAAGGTTATGCATTTTTCAGTCAAGTGAAGCCAATAGCCCAGCTTCTGAAAGTGATCTGTAAGATGTTAAGACATAAACATCCTACTTTGCTAAAATGAGGATCAATTCAACAGGGAGAGATTCAGAACAACGGCACAATCATTTTCAACGCCTTCAATGAACGCTTCTGTACTGATAATTGCTATTACTAAATCTTGGTGACAGCATGATACTATGACCAATTATAAAATCACACAATGAACTTATTTTTTAAAGTAAATACATTAGTCATTGCCACAGGAAAACTTTAATCCACAAAATGTTGCTCCATTCTAGGCAGATAGGGTTATTGAGGTCACTTGCAACTAACAGTAGGTAGACTTCACCCTAGTGATGTAAACCCTTTTCTGTGATGCACAGAGAAATAGTGGTTCGCATTCATGGATGGACTAATACAGTTTGTCTGGTACAGGAGTTTATAAGGTTGTGCTAAGCTTAGACAGGTGCTGTGCTAACAAAGACCACTCCTCGCTTTAAACATATTTTAAATCATTCTTTACGAAACTGTTATTCTCACTGATGCTTTATTTTTTTTTCTCTCCTTTCTGTAAGCATTATCTTTGCATATTAATCTAACAGTTTAGAGGGAGGACTATATTGCCCTATTGTTCACGCAGACTCACAGTACTTATCAGTAACTAGGTGTCACTTCAACACCACTCAGTTGTATAGGAACTAAAGGCTTGAAAACAAACCCCAGGCAAGAATTTCTAGAGATAGCTAAAAACCACTTTACACCAGGAGCTAGTAAAGGTGTGCTTGTGCCAGTAGCACAGAGCCCCACGCAAATGACTTTTTTATACAGAGCTCACTCAAGATGGCCATGGCAGCTGCTCTTGTGAAACTGAAGCTGTCTCCTGGAATATCCGTACCTTGATACTAATTACACCACAGGTGCTCCTATGCAACTTCAGCTTCCAGTTTCAACAGGGCAAAGCTCCAAAAACCACTGTGCCCACCCTGGTGGGACAAAGCTGGGGTGCACAGAATAGCAGATGACCAGGCTGATGATTGTGGGTTTACTGTGACAGAAGTGAAGGACACTTTGGCAGAGAAAGAAAGCAACAACATTCACTGACAGACAACTCATCCCAGCCAGCTGCCATGGACAAAACTACTGGAGCAAAACTGCCAACATACTCCCCACCAAGATGAAACTTTTGCCCTAATCACCAACACCTCTCCCTGGCACTGCATGCCCCCAAAACAGCCAACACCTCTTACAACGCTGTTATTTTCAGCCCACTGGCAGCAGCCAGCCTGGGGGGTAAACACATGGGGGCTTCACTAGAGAAGCCCAACATGCACTACTTCCCACACCTGCCCATGGGACACAGCCACAAAACGGGGGTATGAACACATGCACCTGCATCAATGAAGCATTCCCCAACCCCTCATTCTGCAGTGCAGACATACCCAGCAGGACCTACACGCACACACATCTGGTTCCCATGCAGCAATGCAACATACCCCATCCCTGCCCTGCACCTGTGCACACACACTCCTATCCACCTGCTGCAACACCCCTGCACGCTCCTGTCCCGCATGCAGCACCCAGTTCCCCGGCATGTACAGGTACCCACTCCCCAGCCCCATCCACATATCCCTCGCAGGGCTGAGGGGGGCAGCTGAAGGTTACTGCCCTGCCACAGGGTTAGCATCCTTCTGCTTGGTCCAGGACACACAGGGCCTTAAAACACCACTGGTAAGCAATGGTCAGCAACCAGGACACACAGCACATCTCGCAAAATAAAACTCTCGGCTATCATCCCACCCACGCACCATGCCCAGAGATGGCGGCACAAGGGAAATCTGACAGAAGATTTTGAAAAAGACTCCCCCTCCCAAATCAGAATCAACCCATGTTATGCCACTCGGCTTTTGCTTAAAATTACGCTTTCTGGGTTTTTTTTTGGGAGGGGAGTGTGGTGGGGGGAGAAGCCAACGAAATACACGGTTGCCAAGTCAAGTTAATGAAAAACCCTTTGGCTGTTAACTCATTTAGTGCAGCAAGCATGAAATAAAGTCCGTGGCATGGGGCCAAAGCGCAGCGGCCCTTTGCCGGGCGGGCTTCTGGGACTTCTCCCGGCCGCCGAGGAGCCGGCCCTGAGCACGGCGCCCAGCTCCAGTTTTGGGGAGAGACTCTCCAGAAACCAGTGAATCCGCCTCAAAATAATAAAAATATTAAAATAAACCCCCCAAAAATCAAAACATCCATGGCCCCGCCAGGCCCTAGGACCTTTTTCATAAAGGCACTTTTGCACCCACTTCCAAAAAAAAAGCCGGACCCCAGCGCTGAGGGGAGGACGGCGAGGGGACAGCAGTAACCAGGCCGGGCCGGGGGTGAGCTTCGGGCAGGGCAGGGCAGGGTAAGGAAGAAGGAAGGCCGCGGGAAGGCGGTGGCACGCCTGCTCCTTGTCCCACCTCGACACCCCGGGGCCGAGCGGAGCGG
>VWZP01008346.1:441873-750388 GCA_013396995.1 Dicaeum eximium | reverse complement strand
CAGTCCGCCCCCCCTCAACGCCCCTGACGGAGCGTACAAAGCCAAAAGCCTGCCGGAGCCCGCAGGGCTCCCCCACCCCCCGGCACCACCACTGCAGCAAACCCGACCTCCTCGCGGAACAGCGCAAAGTTACCATTTTGGAGCTGCTCCGATGACCGGGGGGACAGTCCCGGTGCCTGGGGGGAGGCGCGAAGTTGAGGGGGTTTTTTTCCCCCCAGGGGCACAGCCCGAGGACCCCCCGNNNCCCGCCGCCGCCGCCGCGCGTCCTCGGGCGGTCGCGCTGCTGTGGCCGGTGCCGAGCCCGCACGCACACGCCGGGGACCATTGTCTGCGCGGGGCAAAGTTGGGGCGCGGGTGCCGCCGCCCCCGGGCGCTGCGGAAGAGCCGGGGGGAGGAAGGCGGGCGCGGCGTTGAGCGGGCGCGGAGTGGCGCTTCTGCCCACCGCCGCCCCGGTTACCACGTACCTCTTCCACTGCGAAAGGTGCGGGCCGGAGTTGCCCCAGATGCATTTCTATGAGAAACTTTATTTTTTTTCTTTTTAGTCTTTTTTTTTTTTTTTTGACGAATTCCACTGGTAAAATATTTATGGATCTATTGAAATGCGCAGAAACAACAACATTAAAGTCCTCAATCAAGATCAAAGAGGAATACTGTTCAACAGCCACGCTGGGGAAGTTGAAAGACCTCCGAACAAATCAATCTGCCATATGGCTTTAGAAAGAAAAAAAAATTAAAAAAAAAAGAAAACAAGCAACAAAAAAGCCCCCCGGTCCTCCCACCCCTCCTTCATATGGCTGAAAAGTTCAATTCTTGTTTTCCTGCCTGTTTGCGAAGCTCGGTTTAATCACGCCAAATCTGTGTGTGCCACAGGCGAGGGGAGTGTGTTTAGTCTATGGCTGGGAAGCCTAATTTAACGNTTTTTTTTTTTTTTTGCTTTCTTTGTCTCATAATGTGCGATGACGTACAATTGACACGGAGCGCTTTTGACGGAGGGACGGTGTTATCTGGACGCCCCGGGCCGGCAGAACCCCATCGCCCCCGGGCACCCCGGCTCTGAGCTCCCCGCCCGAGTCGCCCCCCGCTCCCGGGCCGGCCCTTCCTGGGCGCATCGGCCCCGCGCCGCCCTCCCCTCCCCTCCCTCCGTCTTGCACTTGGAACGCGAACTGCTCCGGCAATGAGAAGAAAACAAAATTGGGGCGGGGAGAGGCTTTAAATCCTGCCCTTTCCAGTGCTTATTACAAGAACTCTCGGAATAAAGGGAAGGAGTGGGGGTGGGGGGCAGCGAGCGAGCGGGGAAAGTTGGTAATGAAGGATACACGAATCATAAAATGTAAGCTATGTGTGATTAATGATCTGCACTAATTTGTATAGCAGGCGTGTTAAAGGTCATTGACAATTGTTGCTGCTTTCAGCATGAATGCCTGAGTGGGATGTATTTGGGACAATCAAATTTAATTCTAATTTACAGACAAAAAAAATAGACCTGCATAGCAGCTGGTCAAAATATAGAGAAAATGCGCGTTGCCTATTCTTCAAAAGCAGCTTTGTAACATTAATGTGGTGTCTTTAAGTGCCTCAATAGTAAATAACGCATCTGGAATGTCTGGATTTTGTCCCTTATGCATCAGCATCTTTCCTGCACACTTTTTCAATTGCAGGCCAAATTGGGTTCCCAGTTAGTCCAGAAGTGCAGTATTCTGTGGGAATTCCGAGTTCACTGGTGCCAGATTTACCTGTGAGTGGACCAGAGCAGATGTCACCTCTCCGAGCCTGAAAAATCCACCCCAGGCACACGCCTATAACACAAGCATGTAGATTCTCTAATCACAGTGTATATAGTACTTTAGCATTTCTTTACACAAAGAGTAAGAAATCCATTATAAATCAGCATTCCTGGGCAGTATTTAGAACTACAGTATTAGGCTAACAATTTCCATATGGCGAAAATTGACAAGTCAGAGCAATGAAAGGTGCATGAGACTTCTCAACTCCTCTACCTAAAAATGCGATTTTTATGACCTACTCCTTTTCTCTCGGAGTCTGTACAGATTCTTTTCCTTAGACAGTAAAACATGAGAATACACAACACAGTGCTTGCTCTATTACTTGACAGAGTAATGCTTAAAATGCTTAATATTTTCCATATTTGCTTCCATAGGGCCCAGTCTTATACTCTTGGTTCCTGTAAGAAAATAGGAGGCTAGGGGAGTGAAAGGACTGGAGAACCCATCTCAAGCTTAGTATGTGAGGGGTATTCCACTTTAATGGAAAGGCAATTAAAAATTCAGAAGATGCAGAGACCTTAAAAACAATCAAGCGGTATATTAATTTCACGGAAAGTCACCAGCAGAGTTCCTCTGTCCATGTAATTTTAAATAGGAGATTTTCTCACATTTCTTCTGCTGAGCCCAGCACTTCTGGGTTTTAAGAGCAAAACTGAAACAGTGTAAGAATTTATAGACTCAAAAGATATGCAGGATATATTTGCATAATATCATCAATGTCATTAGAAATTTCAGGTAGAGATGATGTTCTTAATTTTCAATTTGTCAGTAGTGTACCATTTCCATGGGTGACTAATTTGTTTGCAGACAGTTTACTCATTTTATCTTTGCCAGAAATCTTCCAGATGTCCTCCAGTTTCAAATTCTTTAAATTACAGTATTTTGTATGAGAATGTCAGCAATATTAATGGCTCAATACGTGTTTTACTATTTATAGACTTACATGTATAATAATTCTGGCTAATGAAATATTTGGAGCAGGAAAGCATTTATTTACTTTTGCTATGGTCTAATAAATTATTTGTTCAGCGTTTGGGACCAGGCTTTCTCAAGTTAGGGAAAATGGCAGTTTGATGAAATTCTGTGCGATGACTTGTCTGCATAACTTAGCCTTAGGAGTGATTGGTGGAAGTTTAGATAAGCAAAGGTTCCTGGGAAACACTGTGATAGAGTAGTGAGGAAAAAGGCCATCTCTGTAAAAGCAAGGCTGAAAGCATAGATAAATACTTCAAGACAGACAAACAAGCCAAGTTTGGATTACATTTCATATATGTGTGTGCATATGTATGTGTGTGTACATGTCACATATACAAATACAGTCTGTGAAGTGTAATCTAGGGGAGACAGTCTCTTTTTCTGAGTGCTTGCTCAGAGTTACTCAGGTTTTGTGACAATTAATATTTTCAGTTATTACAAATCTGTCTGAAATTCTATTTTAATGTAAGACAGAGATTTTGTTCTCAAACTGTGCTTGGTCAGCAAAAAGAGCACACAAACTGATGACAAATCACCTTGTATTACTCTTTACATTCTAAACCAGACTTTTTCTTGGTGTATCTAGAGATACAAAAAACATGTGCAGAACTTACGAACTGGAAGGCACAGGCAGCTCTAATACCCATCTATGTCTGCAGATCACCACAAAGAAGCATTCCCAGTAATGTTTTTAAAAAAGAAACTCACATTTCTGAGTCCAGTTAAAATGGGCCATTCTAACACTGGTGTGCTTCCAGAGTTTCTGTGGGTGGCACAAATTCCACTCTGAAACAAAATGGTTTCGATTAATAACAAGCTTATACACTTGGATTAAATACAATGACTTCTGATGTGCACCACAACAATCTTTCTCTCCTCTCTAATCATGCCTCAGTAGCTGTGTGGTGTCAGGCTGCTTCCAGAGTTTTAACTATGAAAACACACCCCACCCACCAAAGTTTTGCACACCAGCATACCCCAGGTCTGCATGGATTGAGGTCAAGCTCTTGCACCCTGTTAATTTAGTCAGACATAAATCTAGTGAAAGGATTTGAAAATATTTTTCCATTTGGAGAGGTGCACATATTTCATGATCTGACATGTCTATTAATGTATAACAGCAATAAGCAACTTGGTCATATCTGTTGACAAATTGTATCAGGTGTCAGGACGTGGTCATAACCTCTTTACTTTCTACTCATACAAGTTGTCCCCTTGCTATCAATGTAGTTGCATCAATGACAAAAGATGACTGGCGTTTGTTTCCATCATCTCATTTATGGCATGTAATGAGCTTTTCCTTATGACAGAAATAATCTGGAGACCTTTCTTGAAAAATCAACATTTTTAACTCTAATGTCTTTCATATTTTCCCCTACTGCCAACACAGTTGCTAGGATATAGCCTGATTTTGATTTTTTGTGCTTTGATCCTCTCAAACCCACATTTTTTTAAACTGAATTATCCAATATTGCTTTTATAATGACATTGAGAAAGAGAGCAGAAAAAAAGTTGATATCGCAAATAAGTACAGCCTCAGTGTACATGGCTATTTTAGGTTCATGCTAAATGTACCAACTTTTCCAGCCCTGGCAGTCAGATTTCTCACCCATATGTAATTTTATAAACTACATCACGGCCTCACAGCAGGTAGGGAGCCCACAAACCTGTTCTTAATTTCAGTTTAACTGAAAGAATCTCAGCAGCAGCTGGTTTCAGAATAGTTGATCAGACTTCCACAGATGTGGCCCATAATAGGTTCAGAAATAAAAAAGAACTAGGCCACAAAGTAGAATTAATTTCAAGGAAGACAAATTCAATAAGGATGCGACTTTTAAGATTTTTTTTTCCTTTGAGACAGAGATCATTGGGAGGCCATATTTCTGTGGCTTGGGTGTTTCCATTCTGTCTACTGATAGTAATACTGCAGTACACTGATTTTCTGGCAGGCTGGACCTGGCTGTTAGCGGGCTGTGCTCTCCCAAAGCAGAAAAACGAGGTATTTCTGAGTTTGTGTCGCCTCCTCTCCCCTCCCCCTCACCCTTCTTATGTTCCTCCAAGCATAACTGATAGTACTGGAGTGCTTGTGCGCTTTTCTAACTGGACCAGACAAAGATGTACAATAGCTAAAAATGACCTGTGATGTTACAGCGAATGCGCCACTTGGTAAAACTGAGGAAATCGGTTGCCAGCTCTAAACAATGTATTATCTGGGGCTGTTGTACAAACTTTAAATAAAGGACTACAGAAAAAAAATACTTTCACAAATGTTCATTTCTGGAGTTTAGCAAGGAGAAGAATTTTAATGATTTATGGAACGGCATGGCAAAAGCATCGTTGTACTATCTTCTGCTGAGTAAAAAATACTTCAAAAGTAAAAGTGGAACAAAACAGTCACTTGTCCTCACTAACAAAATTTCCCTTGACATTCTGTGCAGTGGTCTAAAGTGGTTGAATAATCTTAGTTTATATGGTCTTTCAGCTCAGGCATGCGAGGAAAAAGGAACTTCAGAAAGAGAATATTTTACCTGACGTGTACTATTTTAAGGCTTCAGTAATTAGAGAACTACAAAGGTCAAAATAGCCATCAATATCACAAGCAACAGAGTAGAAGTAACATGTTTGAGAGGAAGTTAGTTGGTTGGCTGTAACATAATATGCCATAAGCACTCGGATGTGGATCTGCAATGACGAGCAGCAGAAGAAACAGTAAAAGTTTACCAGCATCAGATATTTACTTGGCTGAAAGCACACAGGAACTTGCAGAGGAGAAATAGAGATGCTTTAGAGTCTAAATCCCAGACTTCATTGCCTCACTGCAGAGATGCTGCAACTTACACCGAGGTCCGTCCGCACAGATCCATTCACAGGCTGGAGTAAAAGTTTGCCAGAGCCTTCTAACCTTTCAGTAAGCCAGACAAAAACTCAGCATTCAGAAGCTCCTAAACCTTTTTTCTACCTTCTGGATCTCATTCAAATCAGAAATGTGTGTCATTAGCCTAGTTTTAGCATACTACTGCCCACATCCTAAAGTAAAATCAGGAAATACTAGATTGGGGTGGGTAGCTAAGATGTTGCTCTGTGTCTGCTACTCCTGAAACTGTGTGCCAGCCTGTATTTCTGAATAAATTAAAAATTAGTAAAAGTACAATGATTACATCTGAAGCTGCAGTAGTTTGCAACAGTATAAGTCATAATAAATATGCAGAATTTTGGGGAAAATTATTTTGAGAACAGGAACTCTTCCAAAAACTTCCCACTATTTCTTTCATTGCTGATAGACCATTTTTCTTCCCTGCACAATTTTATGCCAAATTGGCTACTTTTCTAATTTCCCCATAAATCACACAAAATTCATGATTCCTTTTTTTTACATTTGGATCCACAAAGCAACCAACTGAATTCGTTCTAGTGAGGGAAAGAGGCTGAAACAAACACTCAGGATCATTAGCATAAAATTATCAGCATAAAATTATCCTGACTTACAACAACAAGTTGCAGGCAGCTTCTCATTTGTTGGTTTCATAGGGTTTGAAAGACAGAAGTGAGTTACGGAAGTTGGTCCACTACAGATTTTGTGAGGCATTTGCTTTTTTCCCCTCGTTAAACTCCAAAGCTAATAAACCCAGAGCATTCAGTAACAAGCAAGGCACTCATATCAACAAAGACCTTACTTAGAGACAGCAAGGTTTTGAGAAACTTCTGTGGCAAGGATTTGAAGATATTTTAGTCATATGCAGTGCACTTTTGCTTCTCTGTTTCCTACAGTGTAATCCCCCTTGGTTTCCCCCCTCTGTGTTTTAAAACGAGCACAGAAAAGGCTGAGTGTTAAACTACACTATTCAATTGTCCGGTAAGTACACAAATTCTGTTCAAATCAGAACAAACTTTCAAGTAGACAGAAAGGGGTATTTGGATTTCTATTTGGATTTCTGTTTTATCCTGGAAACCCTGCTGAACACCAGTGTGATGGGGAATATAGCCATATCAGACCAACAAAAGGCTCCTAATGTAGTGAAGACCTCCTCCCCCCTCCTCTCCAAGGAAGCCGGCTGGCAGAGCTTTTGCTATCGGAATTGTTTGCAGAATAACCAAACTAAAGCAGCTCCCTATGTGGGTGCCTCATTCAGGAATAAGCAGCACTTTTATTCTAAAACACTCATCTAGCTTCCTGAAGAGAACGGGCTATTTGGAAGATACTTCTTTGTTTTGAATGTTCTTGTGGAGCAATACCTTATCTGTTTTTTTTTCTTTCTATTTACATTTTCATTTGCTTCTCTGACAAAAGCAGAGATGTGCTCACTCAATAAAGCAGTTATCACATACGCCAGAAACTCTTAGATTCCTTCTCAGTGTTCAAAATGTTCAGTGCTGTTCAAAAGATTCCCAAGAACTGTTTTTATTGCAAAGGATCCCATTAATATCAGTGCTGCAAACATCCTGTTTGCTCCTAGGGGCTTTATATAATAAAAGGGTTATGCTTTATAAAGTCAAATGCAACAGATCTGCATTTCACATCACTAGTACAACAATGTTCTTGCAATGCAAGATATACCACCAGACATACTTTTATGGCTATGAAGTATGTTGCTGTATAATACTCCACGTATTTTTCCCTAAGATATAAGAACATTTCATGCCAAATCCCTCTATCATCTAAGGATTCCAGCATCATATTTATTTTGATGGAAGCTGGGGTAATAAAAATAATAGATTGCAAAATAACTGTGGTAACAACGCTGCCAAAAATGCTCGCGGAATGATGCCGTTACTATTGTCCAAGCCAATGTTTTCTCCAGAGAAGAAGGATGGATGTGAGTGTGTAGTGTCAACTCCATTTGGTGTCACTAAGGCTAAAGTGTGTGTTGGTTTGTTTGTTTACTTGTGTTACAGAATTGAAGAGAGCTAGGTTCACCATTTGGTGCTTAACTCCCTGAAGGCTCCACCAGGTAGAACTGACACAACACCAGCACCTACCCCTGTAGTGCACAGGAGAGACACCATGAGGCATAAGTGGGAAGAAGGGGTCACTGGGCTGTGAAGAGAGGCCAGGAGCTCTCTGGAAGTGCTCTCCTCCTGCCTTGTGACCCCAATGAATGTTGTGGTAGCTCCAGTGCCAAGTCTGTGACAGGCCAGCAACTGGAAGCTGGTGTGAACAGCTGCACATGAACTGCTGCCCTAAGCTGCAGGAACTAAAGTGGGGTGCCTGTCAAGGTCACAGCCAGGAGCTCTGCTGTGGCACCTGGGACAAAGCCAGTAGTTTTGGCTACCCACTGCCTGGCTCTACATCTGCTCCTGGAGCCTCCTGTGTTCCCACCTTTGTTCTTTTGGAAAAAGCTACTTGGCAGAGCATTAACACTACCTCTGCACACTCCTTACTTCATTCACAAGTGCTTCTGCAAGGAATATATAACTAAATTAAGTTTATGTTCAAGACTTTTCTACTAAGTTCATACCATTCTGCTGTAGGGCAGGCGTAGTATCCATAATCTGGTTATTAAAAAAGTGCTGGTGAATGGGATATTTGCATGAATGACCTCATTTTTCACTTGTTCACTAGAACATTTTTAAAAGGAAGTATTTGCTTGGTTGGTAGCCAAGTGTTTTCTCCTTGACTACCAAATGTGTTTAGTCCATATTAAGGGTAAAATTCTCTCCAAAGTTCACTGGTAAATTCCAGACCCTGCAAGATTTGCATGCAAGAGACTGACAGGAACATTCTTGTTTAATCATTTCCCACCATATTTCTAAAAACGTGGTTTTCCAGATGCTCCTGACTTCCAAATGCAAAGTGGAAAATGTCCAAAAAAGGCATTACTTCATCTAAGGTCATTTATTTAGCACATACAATCCTTCTGTCCTTCTTCTGCTTTATCAAAAGCAAGGGGATGTGTGACTAGTTTGTATAACTTAAATTTCTTATCTGGACTTGCATAAGTGCATTCAGCAGCTTCCTCAGATGTACAGTTAATGGGAAATTCCATGAGTTTTACACTTAATCAGAGATATGAATGGAAGAATGCAACCATCAAAGCTATTGCGGAGTCCTTCACTCCCTGACCTTAGGGCCCATAAACCCATGAATAAGTTACATTCATCCATGCACTAACGCCTTCTTTTCATCACTAATGCAAAACGGGTTTAGAACTCCAGCTATTAATCCAAGTTGAATTTCACTCCAACCACTCACGAGTGGATACTTAGTCCTTACCAAGGGTTTGTAGGACTCGTCCTCTCTCCACCCCATGCAGTGCAGGTAAGTGAGCAGAGCGGAAGGACTGCACCCCTGAGTAGAGCTGATGTGGCTGATCTCAGTCCCAGGCAACCACTGGCTGTCTGTGACTGCATCTGCACCTCCCTGTCGGCAGGGTGATGTGTGCCATGGTCCCCTCTCCCTGGGTACCACCGAAGCTGCCGCAGCAGGGGAATATGCCGGTGCAGGAATAACACATCTCTGCCCTGCTCCCAAAGCCCCGTGCTGGTCTGATCCTCATTGCAGCCCTACATGCTGGGTGTGAGGAGGACACTCCACTCACTGCATAAGGCAGTTTTTCTTCTCTCTGGGCCTCATTTTCTCATAGCTGCAAAATGGGTCAGTACTTTCAGAGAGCTGCACTCACTACTGCTGTAATGAAATAACCTGAGACCTTTGCTGACCCTGGCAGAGCAAACTGTGGCACAAGTCATGCTTGGTACCTGTGCTTGGAATTGTGTTTTGGCATTTGTACCTCATGTAGCAAGGGTTGTATCCATTCAGCAATCTCTGCCCAAAGCAGTTTTGCACCTTCTTTGAGTTGGCTGCATAACCAGAGCCAGTCCCCAGCTAAAATGGAATAAATGCACTTTGAATAGAACAGAGACTCTCAAATGTGCACCACAGAAAAAAAAAAAACAAGGTCTGCTGCACATCCAGTTCAGGTTTTCTTGCAGTGCTCCAAGATGGTAGATCAGGAAAGTGTAAGAAGGAAGACTCCACTCAGATAAAGACCTCTAAGATAAAAATATCTCTGTCAACACAAACTGAATATTAAAAAAAAGATTCAATGGACCAATTGAATTATATTTAAAGGATTTTTCAATGAAAAGTTAAATGTTTGTGTTCAGATTTGGGAAGAATGGGAAAAAAATATCAATATAAATAAAATAATATAATTTTAAAAAAATAGTCCTCATCTCAGCTCTGGTTGATAAAATTTAATTTTTTTGTTAAAAAAAAAAAGAGTACCATCCAGACACACCTGTGGGCCAAGTTTTGACATGACGCAGTTTGATACAGGTGAGACATTAAACCCTGAAGACCAAGTTAACCATGGAAACAGTGACAGACAGTTAGCTGTAGTAAAGGGTAGTAGCTGCCATTATACTCATAAGTTACACGCTTTTCACAGTGTAGAGGGACAGCTGATAAACTCTGAACCTGCCTTGCTGCCTTTAGTTTGCCTGTAGTTTTTTTCCAGGAATGACCTTGTGTTTACTGATTAATTCTGCAACTCACTTAATGGGGAATTAGAACTAGGAAATTTTTAATATCAAGAGCATTTTGCCTCATTTCTTCAGTCTTTGTAATTTAAATATCCTGTTGTGTAAGCCTAAAGGCAGGAAGTGAGCTATACAAACCCTTACAATAACAGTATTAGGTTGCAGATAAGCCCATGTGCTCAGTGGTGTTGGGTAATTTTTTTTTCCCCCAAGGTAATACAAGTTCTGCCAATATTGGAAGAAATGCTAGAATGCTTAACACATTTAAATTTTTCAAAATGAGCTTCATCTGTTACACACACACAGAAAAAATACTCTCCTGATAACAAGAAATTACTTTGGCCCATTATGCCAGGCTTTAATTATTTATCTTCACTCTGTGTTTGTGTTTCTGCCGTGAAACCCAAACCTTTCCAGCTTGCAGAGAGATGGTGGTGGGGTAGGTGCCTACCTGTCCTCTCTTCCATTCTTTTCCCTCCAACTCAGCACTGTTTTAATGCAAATCAAACCCTTGGTGTGTACATAGCCAGCACAGATATCCTTACACTTCATGCACCTGGCAGTCAGCTCTCCTGCAGAGGCTGCTGCTGAACTGGATTGTTTCCTCTTGTCGTGATTACACTTGGCTCTCTGCAATAAAAGACAACAAGAACTTCTAACAGATGTTAAACACAAGCCTTCTTTCTTTGATATATACCTGGATTTTTAGGCCTATGGGAGAAAATTCTGTTAATGGTAAAATTTAGAATTTTGCAAATGAATCAAATCATTTTTGCAAGCCAGGCACACAACGAGCATTTCGAACCGTGTGCAAGCCGTGTATCCTACCAGTGCTGCATTTAACAAAAGTAGGACATGATTTCTGCATCTATTCTCCTTTAATAAGATTATGATCCTGACTGTCCTGTTCTGACTGCAGTCGGAGGTAGCGTTGTTGCTGAGTGGCTCACGAGCAGCAGGCTTGTGTGCTTGCATAACTGATCCTGAATTACACACAGTGACTATCTATAGGTGCTAATCTTGAACATGACAAAACATTTTATCTCTCTGTGTATATTTGCACAAGCACATTTCCAACTGCGTGCAAATACATGCACACATTCATATCAAATGCATGGCATTATATGTAATGAGATTATTACACGTTTGTGCAGGTGCACTGTCAAAAGGAAAAATTGCATGATGCTCTACCTTTATAAGCCTGTCTTCACAGACAGCTAAATTTTATCATTTTAGCCATTTCTGCTGTCATTTTGTGCAGCATCTAATTTAGGCCCAAATGCTAATGACAATTTCATCCAGAACTGTTTAGCTGTTTCGGAAACAGAAAGCAGGTTGTTTTGCTTATCAAGAAACAGTCTGGATTTTCTCTGGGAATTGTTCTAGCACCTTCACAATTTGAAGCCAGAGTCTGAAAAATCTGAAGTCTCCCTATGTTAGGGCTTTGCCTTTTGCTATTCTCACTACACATTTGGCTGTGTTATAAGTCTGTGAAAAATCACAGTTTGCACATGCTCCATCACTACCTCTTCGATTGGAGTTGCTAAATTCTAAGATTCAGCTATAACCGAGGATGCTCAGGTTTCTCACAGCTGGTAGCGCCGACTGAACCACATATGCCACGTCCTCAGTTATAGACTACAGTGTCCCACTACTGCATGCTCAAATATATTATTCTAGGGTAGATTACATGGGCAAAGCCAAAATTTCACTATACTACAAACTCAGAGCAGTTGGGATGAGTTCCAACAGCAACTGCCAAGAGGGAGATAAATTAATTTATGTTCATGAAGCGTTCAAATACTGCAAAACTGGTCACCACAGAAAAGCTCACGAGAAATTTAATTATTTCTTTTTGAGAGAGGCATTTTAATAAAGTTATTATGTGGCTGTGCAATTAAAGATGATACCATAAAGCACACATGTAAGGGGCCCAGTGAACAGACTGAGTGTTGGAATCCTCACTATTGGAACTTTCTACATTAGTTTGTCTACATGACTTAATAACACAGTAAAGAGCCTAGTTCCTTTAATTTATACATTCACACATCCACATGTCTGTAAGTAGCTTGCCTCCAGTTCGAAATAATAAAATAAGGGGGGAGAAGGGGTAATAGTTAATTGCATTTAACAATATAAAAAAGGCAGGAATAGCTTATCTGAAGTTATCAGAGACAATGATTTAGTAGACATTATGGACAACCCACAGTGTAGAGCTTTCAGCTATCCTCCTTGGGATATTAAATCTGTGATATCAGTGAAGTACAGTGAGGAGCTTTCTGGATTTTCCATTCATGTCTCAGCTTTTAACAGAACAACCAGAGGGAACTGCCTACAATAAACTTCTCTTTGTCTTCACCTCTTCCAGCTTCAGTATGCAGGGAGCTCCCTTTTCAGCTATGGAAATGAACCATTTCATTTTTATGAGATCTAATTTCAGTAGCCTACTTTGAATAATAAACAACAATTAACTTTCAGAGCAAAGATGATGTGTAATTTTTAAGGCACATCCTGTTTCAAGGACTTCAGGATATAAACTACCTAAGAGCAAGAAATTGTAAATGAGAGTCAGCAAAGTTTTTCCCAGTACAGTGAGGCTGTCAGTCCTTCTATACTCCTGCCCTTGTAATTGTATGCATTGGGCCTGATTCCTTGACTTCATTTGAGACCCCTGGGGAGAAAACCGAAGTAACATACTGTGAGATCGTGTTGTTCTCTCAACATTTGTTTTTTGGAGGGCCAGTCTAGTATGGTTTTTAAAAGCTTCTCATGAACTGCACAGAGCTTACATAATTTCTTTTGGCTGTCTGAAAGGGTGAGTACGGTAGAGCTTGTGCAGCGTTATTTCCTGAGAGCCTATTTAAGCAGGTTTTAGTGTTAACTTCAACTTCTTAACGAGCTTAAGTACAGCATCACATTTGATTTGGTTTTGCAAATGTCTGGAACTTTTCATGTGGAATTAGCAGATCTCAGTCTTCAAGCCTAATGAACTCAGATAAAACTCAGCAGGATGTCCTGTTGGAAACTAATTTTTTTGTATGAAGACAGCTCTTTGGTCCTCTTTTCTTGCCTTGCATTTGTTGACTTGTCTCAGAAGCTTGTAAGCTATCAGCTCTCTTATTGATCTACTCTAGAGTCACTTGAAAACATAATTTTGAAAGCAGCATTTCAGCACCTCTCCTTGTTTGATCTCGTTGCTGTGGCACAGTTTTTCAAGCACTAGGCTGAAAATCAATGTTGGGGGTTATTTTATGCTTAATAATACATATTTTTAAAAATCTTTACATCTGCCTAATTTTATTCAAGATGCCTCTCTATATGTTAAATTTTCTGCTTTATTAAAATCTGTCCAAGGATTCACATCCCTTCATTTTAATTTAGCTACAAATTGATTCTTAAAGCATCACATCTAATAGCCTTTGGGGTTTGATTCGCAAACTATTCTGACGTCTATTCATAGACCTTTATAATGGGACCCACTCCAGTTTATCCCTTGAACTGTCAGGCTCATTGGGAAATAATAGCTCCTGACAGTTGTAGAGTTAAAATATAGGATTAATGATCAGCTTTTAATGTGCAAATGGGGTATTCAGCTTTCCTCTTACCCATCCTATTTAATGCAAATTCACTGTTGAAACAGGTAGCATGAATTTCTTCTCTCACTAAACGTGGATTAATCCATCAGGGTAAGTCTCTGAATCAAAATAGAAATTTAGACACACACCGTAAAGTAAATACAGGACACTGCATTTGTGCTGATTTATAAACAAGTATTTTTCTTCTGCCAACTCCGTCATTTATTTCTAAGGTTTCAAAATCTCACTTTCACACAGAAAAAAAAATAGCTGTGCATTGCAGCAACCAATTTAACCAGCAGGAAGAACTCTGCCTTTCTCTATTAAGTACAGCTGTAGAAAGCCCCATGGACTTTGATTTAATTGTTTCCAATAGTCCAAAACAATGAGCTACCTGCACTTAGTAAAAAGTAAAAAAGAAAAAAGACAGGGATTTCTACAGTGAAGCATGGAGGAGATCAGATATTTTCATTAGGAGATTAATGACATGTTTGTGACTCTTGGCCTTAGGAATTGTATGGTAATTGTCAATTGGGGCATCCTATTAAAAAGCTGACTATCTATACAAAATTAGACTGTTTAGAAAATGTCATATACTCATGTAATTGGAAAATGCATTTTAAACATAATAAGAATAAGAAGCATTTGTCCATTATGTTCTGCCGTGGTAGGCAGCACAGTGTCCAAGGAGCAGAGCACGGGGAGATGTTGGATTAAAGTGACACGTAAAGAACCTTGCACCTGACAGTATGTGGAGGGAAGAAGGTTTTCAGGGTAACCTAAGTGAAAGTCAGAACATCGAAAAGATAAAATAAACACAGAGTCATTCCAAAAACTCTTTCATATTTAAGGCAGTCACACACCTGCCCAAACATCTCTGATAACCAGTGGCTTTCCCAAGCACATGAAACAGAAAGGTGTCCCTCAAGATACAAGACTTAATCCTTGCAGCACTTGAATGCCTTAAGCTGCCAATAAAGCAGAGTGAAGTCTGTTGTCTGCAATGATTCCTTTGAAAGGAGTCACATCAGAGCAGCACACGCATGTAAGTACCTTGAGAAGCAAAGGAAGAGGGAGAAGAGCAAGAAGAATGCGCAGCACATCGCTTCCATGCAACTTTTGTGTCTTCTGCTCTTATTGCTGCTACCTTTGCATACATGCTTTAACACACTAACATAACATTATTTTGGAAATCTGGTTCCAACAGCATCTGAATGGCCTCCAGGGACTTCTTTTGTTGTTTTGATAACAGTGTCAATTTACACGGATAGTCTCGCCCCGCACCCCCACCCCCCATTTCTAAGAATGCAAAGCAATCTCTCATTAATGACTCTTGAGAAACATAAGCTAAATTTAAATGAAGTTCACAGACATTGTTTATAATGTCCTTAGCTACTCTGCTCGTAATTTTTTGCTGCCTTCTACCTTGTATTTACAGCTGTGGAAAGCAAGTCAAAACAGCAGTCAGTCAGCAGTGTTCTGCAGAGAGGCTGCATTCACATTGCTTTGGTGTAAGTTAGGGACAATTCAGCAGAAAATAAGTGGTTGCAGACATTCAGGTAAATATATACGTATAATAACCATATTATTATATTGGCCATATTATAGGCTGTGGTCACCAGATGGACTAAAGGTGTTACCTGGAACCCAATGAGCTGGAGGATGCTTTATGCATCCATAAGCTACCTGATGCAATTTCTGACCCTTGCCAGCAACTTCTGCTTCCCCTGTCTGTCCTGCACTATTTTCCCAGTTGTGTAGGAGGCTGGATGGTGGACCCTGATTCCCTAGGAACAAAAAAAAAAAACAAAANAAAAAAAAAAAAAAAGAAAAAGATAAAATGGACAAACAAATAGAAAATACAAGAACAAATGATGATTTTCCCAGGGATTCAGCTTTCTCACCCATTTCACTGTAAGGCAGGACAAATCAGTAAGGGCCAAGGCCAAGATGAAGCAATGGCAGGGGAGGTTGCTTGAAGACTTCCTGAAAAGTTGTTCATCAAATTAAGCCAGGACAAACCAGAGTATTCTAATTCCTAACCAGGAATCTCCTTTCTGTAAGAGACTACAGCCAAACTCCAGCTTTTTCATGCCTTGGTGCAGCTATGTCTTCCCTGGACAGAAAGGGAGTGATGTTTCCCCAACACAAGGTCTGGTGTGTACTGCAGTAGGTAGACAGGGAGGCAGTTTGTACTTGGGCTTGGAGCCTTAATTTTCAATATCTTTATGTTTTTGGTTTACAATGGTTCCAAAACGCCTTCAAGCTTGCAAAATGGTTGTCATGCCTTGTCGAAGTTAAACCCACAGGTTCTAAATTATATGGCTGTTTTCTGTATTTTGAGAGAATTTTCTCTGGAGACACGTTTTTATATAGAAAGATGGGAGGTTTTTTTAGACTTTCTGCAAAACCTTTTCAGAATTCTTAAATGAATGAACTTAAATGAAAAAAAAATTAAATTAAAAATTAGTCATTGCATTTAACAAGTTTCACCAATAAAACCAATTTGTCACTCATGGTTGATTTGATTTAACAGTCATAGCCAGGAAACCTTAATATTTCTTTTTTGACTTGCTTGCTGGGCACTTAAAATTAGAGATCAGAAAAAGCGCAGCTCACAAGAAGACAAAAAAGTTTTTACTAATCCAGCAAGCAGAGATTAACTGAGCTTAGAATTCAGCTAATGAAGGGGAAAAACACTAAAATCCAGGAGCTGCAATGTATGTCAGAGGGCCAGTATGGGGGGCAGTGGGGAAAAGCAGGCTCCAAGGAATGAGGAGCTGCTGATGGCACTGGAGATTTATTCATTTGAAGTATCCCAGAAAATAGATCCAGCAAAGCTAGGGAGCACAACTGTCTCCCAGGCACCCCCAGAATTCATCCGTGCATGAAACTCAAGAAAACCACCTATTAACCAGAGGACACTTAATATTTCTCTTTGTTCTCAACACAGTTGTTGTGGCTCATGTTTGGGGAACAAAAGGGATGGGCCCTTGCTATTGTCTGCTAGTACAGGCAGCAGCATGGACTAATATGAGCACTGAATCCCAGCTTGTCCTCCTGTTTTTCCCCAGAGCAGCAGATAAAAAAAGAGCCGTGTCACACACCCACCTAGTTCAATGAAGTATTTTATTTTAACCCCAGCTATTAGCCTAAAATGACATCAGGATTCAAAACACTTAGAAAACTGGAATCCAAATTTCTGTGGTTAAGGGGGTGACCCCCATCTCATCCTCATGCAACTCACCACTGCCCTGATTTCACATGGCTAAGAGGGCATAATTGAAGGGGATGGACTCTCCTAGCTCACAATTTTGTCCTGCAGCCATTCAATTGCCCCTCTTTTGTTTTGACTTGTTTTGTTTGTATTTTCTAACCTTGCATAACTTTAAAATGGCCATGCATAATTTTTTGGACAGTTTCCATTTGGGGCAGAAACCCTTCTTGACAGGTTCAGCAAAAGCTGCAATTTAATGGATGCATTTCAAATTCTCTAAAAGCAGGGTTCGAAGTGCTCAGACACCAGTTTCAGCATTTCTGGAATCACAACACAGCAGAGGAGGTGCAAGCATGTGTTATTTATGTTTGTCTGCAGCTTTACTGCTGTTTGGACATAAATAGGGGGTCAGACTCAATCCCAGGCAGTCCTATTTTATGATGATACAAACTCCCAAAGGGGGCCTCCGAGGTGGGAAATCTGTTGGTAGAATAATTTGGCACAACCACAACCAACCATAACCCCCCTGTGGGCGAGTGGGACCGGCTGGGGCTGGCAGCAGCCCCAGGGTGGGTTCTGCTGGCCAGGGGAGGTACAGGACAGGCTGACCCACACAGCCCCAGTCTCTGCTCACAGCCATAAACCAAAGCAAACGCCTGCACTCAGGCCAGAGCAAAGTCTGACTGGGGAGGAGGAGCTGGTGGGAGCTTTGTGTCTTTGGGGAGTGAATCCCACTGTGGCGCAGGGGACTCGGTAGCGCAGGAGGGGACACAGCGTGCCGGGTGCTGCCCACTCCCACGCCCCTGCGTGGGGCTCACGGGCTAATAAAAACCTGTTTGTTGCCCTAGCTGACAGCAAAAATATAACACAGGGACAAATATGTATCCAAATGAGGATGAATAGGGGAAAATGGGAAAACAAATCTAATACAATCAGATGGAAGAGTTCACAGGGCAATTGGATGTTTACGTTGTCCCAGGAAAGTGCAGTCCTGTGGAGCTGAAGGGAATCAATTGGCTTGTATTCCCAGTTTTTCCTAAAAACTCACAGTATGACACCAGCAGCTTCCAGGGATGCTGGGGAAAAAACAAACAAATAAACCCCTCTGAGGCTTCTCCTTACACCCATCCCCTCTCTTGCTATTTTTTAAATCAGGGAATGGGGCAAAGGGGCAAAAGAGCAATCCTTGTATTTGCCAGCCAGTAAATCTAACTTCAATCCCTAGTGAAACAATGGGACAACCAGTTAAGGAGGGAGGAAAGGGGGACAGAAAATAATGGGGTCATGAGCAATTAAAAGGTTTGGCCAAATCTGACCTTTGTTTTAATGTACTTTTGAATCAGCAGGGTTATATCTATGTTAAATTTAACTGCCTGGTTTTCTGAATTTTCTTAAAAAGAAATAATGCCAAAGAATCTTGGTTCATCTGGTGGAATCAAAAGATGTAGTGGGAAAAATATGTTTTCTTTTTACTTGCAACAGCTGTTAAACTTCAGCATGCAAAATCATATGGGAGGAAAAAACCTTTCCTTAAAATTCCAGCATCACCCTCAGTTCATCTAAACTGTGAAAAAGCTCATAAAATAATTCCAGTCCCTCCCTCAAAAGCTTCCAACCTCCTCATCCACAAGCAGGAGAAAACTAGCCTTGGCATTCTTGATATTGCCAAGACTAAATGAGGTTGTTTAGATTTCCTCCTCCCTCTGTTCCCTCCTCTTATAAATCAACACAATTTCCAGATTAATTTATACTCTGTGTATCTGTGTGTGCATTTGTATTTATAAAGGAAAGGGTCACGAGTCCCATGCTTTTAAAGGAAGGAAGCCTTTTTACATTATGGTTTAAAATTAGCCAGGACTAAACATTGTGATGCAGAAATGCTTCTCCTTCTATTACACAGCCCCTGGCAAGATGTCCAGGGAGCTGTTTCAAGACAGTTTAAATTGGTCAAGCTAGTGAGTGTCCTCCCTTTTGCCTGGACTATGCCACATGTTGCTGATGTACAGAAGTGCAGTAGCTTATCTGACCCCTTATTGNGTGTAATTTTTCAGTTGATTTCAGACTTTAAATTGAGTCACAGAGAGGTCAGGGGAGCACCAGGGCCAGCAAAAGGGCAAGGTCTGGAAATACATCACCAAGTCCAAGGTGAGGATGTCACTCACAGAGATGGGGTTGTGGCTCCCCATCAGTGAGCAGTGTTTCTTACACCAGCTACCTTCACTTTTCCCACTCCTGGGGTTTATTTTTAAAAATTTCACCTGGATGAAGCAATTAATCCAGCTAAAGATTATCCAAAACAGGCTATTTTTCAGCCAGTTCTCTTCCCAGTCCAGCTGACTGTGTACCCTTGCTACCACAGGAGAAACTTTTGAAGAGTGGGCAACCAAGGAGACAGATGTGCTGCCCTGAAAAATACATTGCTTGGAGTCTGGGGCTGTTTTGTGAGGAAGCAGTATCACTGCTCCAGAATCTTGTGTTGGAAATTGTCTGCATTGTGAAAACCAGTCAATTTTAAATTCTGGTCTGCTTGTTTCAGACATGTCCGCTAATGAACTTGTAACCAAAGCTCTGGGTTTCAGCTCTGCCACCATTCACTGCTGTGTGTTCTCAGCAGACAGCAATTATCAGCCCTAAAGCCAACAAGAATGATGTCATTTTTCATTCATCAAATACCAGCTATCCCAGGGGGGATCCTTCACCAGAAATGTAGCAGTTCTGAAACCAGTTTAGGATTTTGGCTTTGGTGGAAGGGTGGTAACTTTGGGACCAAAAGCTTTTGAAAATCTGAGAAGTCATCACAGAATAATTACTTTTTTGACTGTCTCTGCAATAATAGACTACCACCATGAATAACAGCTGACATTTCAGACTCTGAGTGACCCCTGGTTGTTTTCTAGGTCTTTTTCCCCCCTAACTGGTAAATTTGAATAGCTATGAGATAAAACAAGGTAAAGCATGCTGAGGGCATCAGGTTACCTATATACCCAAAGCTGTCATTTTAACCAGATGATTTTGCATGCAGACTGCTTTTGTGTGAGGATGCCTGTTGCACAATGTTTTTTTTAAGTGAGAGAGCAAAATAGATGAGCTCTCAATATGATGTGGACAGCACATGTTATTTCTTGCATAGTCTTACTGGATTTATTCTGAGAAGTTACTGAGGCTTCCTGCAAAGATTGTTTAATATTTTTGGTGGAAATAGTCAAGCTTTTATAATAATAGTGATGAAAAAATCATGACTTTCCATATCCAACCAAAGCCTGATTACACTCATTGAAATACAAATGTCAATATTTATTAGCTAACACTAAAATTACTGCCATCTCATTTTTGCAGTTAGTCAGAAAATCATTATGTATCCCTTTTCAAAAATCATTGACTTTCCTTAGCACAGAAAACTCTATTATCAGTCTTTATAAAATATTTATGGTTTTTCTTGACATTCTTATAATATCCCTAGGAGAATAATCAGCATTCCTTTTGCTGAAAATAAGACAAAACTCTTCTCCATAAAGAATAATTAATTAACAAAGTGTAAATGAAACCAAATTTTTAAAAAGTCAGAAACTACAGCTTGTTCATCTAATTTTTACTCTTACATTAGGAAAAATCAAAGGCATCTCTGTTTTAACTAATTTATTACAATTATTTGGGCTAAAAAGTGGTCTTGATTCGTCACTGAAGGATGAATTATTATTAATTTCACATGTAAGCATATGGAGAGAATTATTAGGCTAAATGGAGGGGCTTTTCACTGATTAATTGATTTTTCTGTGCCCTTGATTGTTTACACACTGTTTCTAAGTTAACAATACGCCCCTTCTCCAAGGTCCAGGGCAGGGTTATTTTCAGTGAAGAAGTGCTAAATCACCCATATTTTCATTAGAGGCTGCTGAAGCTCTGTATGATCTGAAGGAAACATCTCACTTCCATGTTGCTGGTCCTACTTGATGCTGATATCCCTTCCTGTAACTGTTCTGGAAATCCTGATATGTCTGGTCTCCCCATTTATGTTTTCACTTTGCTTGGTAATGAGAGGTGATAAAAGGGATTCTCCCCCCCCCCACTAATATCCCTGCAGGAGCCATGTATCAGCAGTGCCCCTTGTTTAGTTAGCAATTCTGGTTTTGTGCAAACTTTTTTAACATGCAGTTGGCTTGTTGCATTTTTGTGTATACTTAGCTGTATTGCCATGGCAATGGGAAAAACATGATGATACAGATTTGGAGAGAAAGGAAGGGAAAAAAGAGATAAACCACCACTGTAATCTCATGGCTAGATGAGGTCAGAACTGGCTAATTCATGAAGTTAAGAGACATGCAATTGGAAAGATCAGAGGGGTTAAAAGGAGTCCTGAAGTGGAAATCTTCTGATTAATAAATGTGTGAAGATGGGGATCTGAATTTCCTTAAATTGAGTCAAATAAGTCAGCCTGCACTCAGATAGGACCCATGATCAAAATCTTTGAGTAAGGAGTGGGAGATTTGACTAATGCCTTTTGAAGCAGACATATCATAGAAATCAAGTTTAAGCTTTTGTCTTTGTATTATAGATTTATATACAGAGATATAAATTTTACATTTTTCAAACATTATTTTCATACAAATTAGCTAAATACCCTATTCCTATTTGTATAAAAATGTTCATAAAATTAGAAATTTTTTTTCCAAATTTCCAAGTATTTCTGTCTTGTTTAAAATTCTTTTGCTTAAGTGTAATTTCCCCCATCGTATTTACAATTTCAGCATCCCAATGTGTTTCTATTTCAATTCAAGCATCTACAGAGATGGTGAGCTGCCTCAAATGGACAGAACTGTACAAGAGTTTCACCAGAGAGCCCAAACTCTAATCTTGCAGGCATTTGCTGGTGTGAATACTTTGAAGCTCAATAGCATTACTCTGGTGACAATGTTACTCTTACAGAAATTGGATCTTTCAAATGCTTGCACATGTGAATAATTTTATACATCTGAGCAGTTGTCTTCTGTGAAACTACTGCCTCGTGTCAAGTTAACCATGTGTGGATGTGCTTCCAGGGATGAGGAGGTTCCCACATGATGATCCTGGGGGTTTATAGGAATAAGCCTTATTGACCACTGTATGGATAAAGCATTGTTCACGAGATCATGCCATTAGCAATGTGCAAAAATCCAGCAAGCAGTATGATGAAATTTAAACCCAAATTCTGAAGAAAATGCAGATTTGATTTTTAACAGGGGGTTTTAACACGAAAACGTCTCTTTAAAAATTCACTGCGGCAAGATCAGTAAATATAAATAAAACATGTGAAGAATATTAATCTTAGCAAAATTGAAGAAGCAAGCTGTCAATGGCTGTCAGACACAATATGAACTGACAGTTGCATGGCTTACAGTCTGACATGGGGATCGTTACCTGTCTGTTTCTCTATCAAAATACCTACAGGGAATAGGAGTTTGCAGATTGCAGGCATGGGTGGGAGTGGGTAAAGGGGAAGAGCAGTTAAAATGGGAGCTTAATGACAGCCATGAAGCGTAAGTATGCAACATATTCATTAGGATTAATCATCGGTCCGAAGGAATGGCTTACATCATTCATTATCATCACTGCTGGAGAAAAGCTCTAAAACAGCATCTACAGCTTTCAGATCCCACTCCTCCCTCAAATCAAACTCAAACCTGACACACAACCTTTTTCTGGCTGCCACATCTACAAAACCTATCGATGAAGCATTAATTGTTTTCACATATTAAGACAATTTGCAGGAATGGGTCAGATATTAGCAGCAGATCCTCATGTGGAAGGATGCTGCAGGCTTTTCCACCCTCCTCTCTCCCCTGGCCGGTCAGCCACCCACCCTCTCAGGATAACACAGAAACCCCCTGAGTCCACCTGGAATGACAGGCAGGAAGCAGCTACCTCTGTGACTGTGGTCTGCACTCCCAGGAGTCCATCCAGGGAACAGCCATCTTGGTAAAAGCTGATTTTTCATGGAAACTATAGTGTGACAGGGTGACTGGGGTCACAGAGAGCACTGATCACATTCCTTCTGGGCTCCCAGGATGGTTAAGGTTTGCATGGCCATTTATGTGATATGGGGAGAACCACTGGGGAAATTTCTTTTTGTGGTAGTCTCTTTCTACAAGTTTTATCACCAAACACCTTCATCCACACCTGCAAGACCCTGCTGAGGTTTGAGCTCAGTGGTCTGAGATTGACTGTACAGAATCACCAGAAAAGCTCAAAGAAGTGCAAAGCTCAGAGGAACCAGCAGAGAGGGTGGGTCAGGCCCATGTTCACAGCACCACTGACCCACCTTTCTGCACTCATTTGAGGCAAATGGGTGCACAAAGCCACTGATGTGCAAGCATCTCCCATTGCAGCAGCTGGCTGGAGGGGCTGGGGTCAGGTTGGCACACCTGGAGGCTGCCCCAGTGCCACCATGTGACTTCCTGCTGCTTTAAAGAAAGCAGCACAGCATGCAAGAAATGCTCTGCAGTTCGCTTAACCCCTAAAGAACAACGATAAACCAGGATTGGAAGCAAGCTGGGAACCTGTTAGCTTAAGGTGTTAGAAAGTGTTCCGGAGAAAAGTTGGAAAAATTCAGTTTGTTCCCCTTCAGATCTAAAACCGGAGAGCATCCCAGACCCCACCGAATTCCCATCTTCCCAGCCTGAGTGGCTGGGCCAAAGACCACTGGAGTCACAGGAACCTTGTCTGTGGGCTTTTTTTAGTCTCCTGGGTAGCTTTGTCTGCACAAATGCTGACTAAAACAAAATATAGTTGGGTGAGCAACACAAACTTTTTCTATTAAATTTTGCTCAGTATTAAAATATGTATCCATTTCAGCCATGCTGAAAGCCGTGGCATTCTCCTGTCATAAACATTAATGCAAGAAAATAGTACTAGTATATCTTTATGGAAAATTTTATGCACATACATACTGATGACTTCCATTTTGAAACGTATTTCTTGTGAGGCTTCAGACAAGGATCCTGATGAAGGTTGCATTCATTCACTCTAGGAGCAGAAATAATACCATGTGACAAATCACCATCAAAAATGCAGCTCTGGTGGCAAGTATTTAATATCAGCTAGAGAGTGAAAAACAGCTCACAGAATCTTTGCAACATTTATCAAGAATTTTAATAACAAATGCATAAAAAATAATGCAATCTCCTAGCAGTAGCTTGTTAAAACTTGACTGAATCTCAGAATTTCAGCAGAACATAACATTAAAATTTCAACTGCCAAAGAAAAATAAACCACATTGTTAATGATAATTTATGCAGCAGAATTTCATGCTTTTCAACTTGTTCCACGACCTTAGCTATTAGAAAAAAGTCCCACTTACAAAGCATATTTCTACAAACTCCTTCTGTTATATCACTGACAGTGAAGAGAATGGATGGAGCAACAGGAAGAATCCTCACTGACCTCATGCAGCATGTTTGTTGTGTTGGGTTTTTTTATGTAAGAAATACAAACTTGGAGTCCCTCACACTTGATCATTTCCCTAAAAAGTCACAGAAAACTGTAAATGAAGATACATCTATTTACTTTCTCTAGTAAGAAGAAAATTATTAAGATATTTATATTCTTTAAATAATATATAACTATTTAATATTAATACAGTCCAGATCATAAAGTGTTCATTTTCAGACCTTCCTATGATTGGTATATTGTGTAATGAAGGTGATTTCCAAAGGCATACTAGCTCCCACAAACCCAAAAAATAGCAGAAATTACACAACCCATTATGTAGACACCTCTTCAAACTGTGGAAGAAGTGGATTTCAGTGTGAGTTAGCAGACAGGGACTGAGTACCCATCATGATACATAACATCATCACCCTGTCCTGAGCAGATGTTAGAGGACATGGACTTGCTATTGTTCTGTGTGCAGGTGGAATTCTAGCAAAAAAGAAAAATTGCCAATATTCCCACTTTCATGTCATTGCAACATATGTACTGAATTCTTAGGATATTAAAAATTACACGTGCTTAATTCCTATTTATTTAACCAAATACCTAAACCTTTGGGACAACAAAAGCAAAACTTTCCCAAGGTTATAACCATAGTTTATATGGAGATTTTTTTCTGCAATGACAGGCAGTGGCCATAGATTTTCCTGTCTCTCTCCACCTCCTTTTCTGGCATCTGTCATGATGTACACCATGAAAGTCTACTTGTCAGTGCCAGGGATTTGACCTGGGGACTGCAAATAGCTCTTAGTAAAGGTCACTTGGAAAGGCATAGCTAGGAAATGGAAGACCTTTTTTTGACTGTTTTTCTAGTACATCATTCCAGCAGCTTTAGGTACAAGCCTGTTTTCACTCTTTGTCACACTCTTTGGCTTGGGTTTTTTAAAATAAAAAGAGAGTTTAAATCTCAAATCCCAGTAAGCCTTAGTGACACCTCTCTCTTAACTCTTTTCCTTCCCCTTGCTTTGGTTAGTGCACTTGTCCTTTATCATTAAGAGGAGACTAGACATTCAAAAGCTCATGTGGAGGAAAACCCTGCCCAGTGCTGAAATGATGGGAAGTGCGATGCTTCTCAGTGAAGGGAAGTCACTCAAAATATTCCACCTGCCTTCCCTGGCACTGCACTTTGTGTGGCAGGGAAGGGCACTTGTGGTGCCCACTGACTGCCTGTGAGAGTCAGGAGACAGAAATACAGGCTCTGGCAGTGCTCAACTCCTACTCTCCTAAGGGGCATCAGCACCCTGCCCTTAAATCCAGTGTGCAGAGTAAGAGACAAGCAAGGAGTGGGCAGAGAAAAAGCACCCCTAAGAACACATGATGTTGAATGAAGTATTAAGGCAGATAAAGTGAATTTTCCCTTCTAAGAACCTGATTCACAAGAGAAAGACACCAGGATTTTTTAGCTTGCGATCAAGGCTTTATAAACTCCCTTGATAACCATGAAGGTGCGCTCTCATTAAGGCAGAAATCATCCCTTTTACCCTGCAAAAATCTGCTTTTGCACGAGGCTCATTATCCTCATCCTCAACATACTAAAGCTCAGCCTCTGCCAGTGACACAGCCCTCCAGCATCTACTTGGTGCCACGGGCTGCTGCAGGGAGTGAGGCACCAGCTTTTCTCCAGAGCTGTTAAGAGACATCCCAGTGCTCCTTCAATCATCTTACAGGCCTTGCTAACACAGCTGTGCCCAGCATGCAGAATGCTCCCCTCCCTGTCCAAAAACCACCTTTTGGACATCCAAATAGAATTAGCCTACACCAACCTCACTGTCTTGAGTTAAAGTAGCAGAAGCCTTTTCTTTCAAGGCCAAAATACAGGTTTTGGCATCTAAGGTTTAAAAATTTTCTCTGAGACCAAAAAAGCCTTTCTTAGTGTGGCACATTCTAGACATGTAAGCTAAGTTAAAAATACACTTAGTTCATATTCCTTACTTTTAAATTAACATATGTCATTCTAATGATTTGTCAATTAAATTAATGTGGAGACAAGCATTGTCTTCAAGATCGTATGAAACAATGGAAATGAACTGTGATTAGATGGATAGGATTGAATAAAAAGTGTTTCTTAGGTGTTTGGACATACAATTTTAAATTCAGGATAGAAGAAGAAGGGTCCTTTCCAACTGGAGATATTCTGTGATATTCCTATGAAAAGAAATGGGAGACTTAGAGACAAAAAAAAAATTACTGAGACCTTGGTTTAGCCACTGTTATTTACATGAAAGCAGATCTTAACTTGTGTACAATAAAGATTTAGGAGTAATGACATTCTTCCTCATCTGAGATTGCTGGAAATACCAAATATTAATTTCCTCTTTCTGTGGTCCTCAAATGGATAAGGAGGCAGCTCTGGACCCTACAAAGGCAAAGGTAGGAAATTGGTAAGTCGTTGAGTTCCTGGGAAATGAACCCTAGACATTTTACTCACTAGGGCTGTGTGCCATATTCAAGACCATAATCTTTGTGTATGAGCAAGGAAAGTTTGATAAAAACACATGCCCACACATTCTTCTCTGTTTCCTTATTTACACATTTTGTATGTGAACCAATAAACCACACATTTTTCATCCACACTATTCATATTGAGCAGAGTCATGACAGATTCCTGCAGACTGGTAAAAGCTTTCTGCGGAAAATTTTAACCCATCTGGAGTGTTGAAGATCACCTGATTGTTTCAAGATATTTTTAGTAGGAATGGTAGTTGGTCTTTAAATTAAAAATTAAAAATCTCTTTCCTTTGCCAGATGCTTTTACTAGCTTGTCAAGAACTTAGCATTTTTCCCTGTTGGTGATAATCGGGTGGTTTTAGGCTTAAGTGCTTACTGGAAGACATAATATGGTTTATTCTGTGCCTGATAGCCAGTTTACATATACTTCTCTATCTTGATGATAGCTCTATATTCCACTATATAATTTGGTGGAATAGGAAAAAAAATAATATTATTCAGGCTGTAGCAGAGCATAATATTATTGTTCCACTCTGGAGAAAATTATGGGGTCGGTATATGAAATGTTTTATTTTTATGTTCTCATCAATTATTGTTGATTTTACCTGCAAGGAAAGTATCCTGTAGGCAGGGATCTAAACATAATTAACATGAACTAGTACACAAGTTAAAAACTATACAAAATGTACTGTGAAACCCAAATTTGTTGTTCCGTTTTTAAAAATTTTTTGATTTTTTAATTTTTTCCACAATTCAAACCTTTAGTGATCCACAGAAATGGGCCATGCCAATGTGATTTTTTTTCATATTGGTTTCCCATTGTCATTGTAAGTGAGATTTCAGTGAGAAATCACCATCCTTTCATGAGATTTCACCATCAGTGTCCGACCTAAAGTGTCTCACCTGCATCTCACCTGCTGAAGGTAATGGCAAATCATCAGCAAGATGATGAGGCACTTGTGGTTTTCTTTGGGTAGGTGCCTACCACAAGGATGTACCTTATTTCCAACAGTGAATCCATGATAATAGTCTATGGATAATGACATCCTGAAAGGATTACACTTTGCAAGATGTGAGGTGTGGGTTTCATTTCCTGTTCCCATCTCTACTGACCCCTTTTTGCTCAGTTCCTTTCTGTTCCTCTTTTATGGTTTTCCTTCTTTAGCTTGGTTTTAATCTAAATTTCCCATTAATTCATCTCATCTATTTAGTATTCCAGGTGTCCTATTCCTGCCTTGCTCACTAGCCCTATTCTACCAGGAGTTCATTGAACAGTGTTAAGTGTTCAAGAGAAGACTTGGCACCAATAAAACTTAGTACTTCCATACCGTGACCTCTGGGCACCCCTAATATGCAGCCAAATATCAGAAATGCTCATTAAACAGTTAAGAAAAATATCTGAGGATGCAAAGCAACTAATCTGGGGCCAGAAGGTGAATCAGAGGCAGAGCTGGGAGCACCCCAGGCTTGTGTGCCTTGCCTTCCACTCCATGACTTTTGCTCCTTATGTCTGCAGTGACTTTAATCTGGAAAACTCAATATACATCCAAGTAAAGTCCATGCCTCTAAGAAGTTGAAAGCATTGCATTTATCTCTATCTCTATCTCTGCTCCACATGTACAGGAAGGTTTATAACTTGGATATATTATAAGGGCATATTCAGAGTCAATAATAAGCAGATCCCTTGGTCGGAGACATCATGATGCTTCTCGGTTTGTTTCTTCATTATAACCTTGAAGTTCAGACTAGATACATAAAAAGGTCCCCTCAAATTCATCTAATCCAATACATATTTACACTGACATAATGTATAATGTGTGATAATTTGCTTCTCAGAGCAAAACTGAGACTATAACCCAGCTTCACCAAATATAAACTTTGTTTTGCTTTGATTTTTAGAGAAACATCCAAAGCTTCCAACACACCCACAACAGGTATTCAAAGTAAAAGACAACAGCAACTGTTTGCACACATCTTTGCTAAGTAAAACTGCAGTCATTATGCAGTTGTTTTTCTGTTTCTTGCACTACCCTTTACAGTATATTTTCTTCTTGATTCCCTGTTACCAGCTGTACACATTCTGAGATCCAAGGCTTCATCCTTAATTCAGAGGGTGTGAATACTAAATCTGTACCATCATACTGTCTGAGGCAATGATAATTAGAAATTAATAAACTATTTTTAGCCTAACTTTAGTATCAATATTAAAACACAAGAACATTTTTTAAAATTAAGCTATTGGAAAACAAGTCTTCTACAGAAAATTACTGTCAAAAAGCTAAAGGAAGCAATGAAAAATGAAACCCTTTCCCTAGTGTTTTAATTGATGTCTGGAAAAAACATAATCTTTTGTAAAATTGTATTTAAGTTCATTATTACATTTCCCACTTTGTTTTAAAATGCTGTAAAAAGTCTTGTATTTTCTATTATATCCTGCATAATGATACAATATATCTTACAAAGAAAATTAGCAATCTTTGCATATCAAAATGCAAATCTGAAGGAATTTTTATCTGATATGCAGGTGTCACACAGATTGTGGAAACAATAAAAAAGTAGGTACATTTTTTATTTCTATAGGAGTAGATATTCTGCTGTCCCATATCTGCAAAGCTAAAAGGATATTCTTTATCTTTTCAAGCATTAAAGAAATGTTGAATAATTCATTTCCAGAAGTATTAACTCTACCAAAAAAAAAAAAAAAGGAAAAAAATCTCTTATTAGTTTCCCAGTTTGAAGACATTTCAAATCTTTCTCAAATACTAATTTTACAAATGTAATGTCCCTGGGAAATGAAACTCAATGCCTGCTTCTCTAACCAGACTTGACTCTCTGTTTACTTTATGTGTTCTGCCTATTCTGTCATTGAGATAAACAGATGGAATTCTTGAATAGTAGCAGAATGGTAATTATTAGTGGCTATTATAAGAATTTAAATCACTACTAAATTCTTGGATTAACTTTATAGTATGTTTAAAAACATTGGTTAGGAGTGAGAGTTGGGAAAGAGAGACAATGGGGCATTCAACTATTTTTTCTTCAATTCTAAAATTTAAAGTTATTTTAAAAATGAAAAGGTGGAGGGGGAATCTAGTTTTTGCTGCTTTTCCAGCTAGTCTGCATCTTTGCAGGTATGGATTCATTACTGAGAAGAGACTGAAAAGTTTTAACTTTGCTTTCCTTTTATGATGTATCTCTTCAAAAGACCAAGTCACTTAGGAAATGAAAAATCATCTTTGCTGAACTGGGTAACAATTGTGATTTATTTCTCAGGTATTGTAAGCACCTTCTTTGACTTACTCAGCATGCTGGGCTTTGAGGTGAGACATGGGTACTTGTCACTAACCAGGCTTGAGACACCAACCTGGTGTGAGGTGAATATACTTTATCCAAAGCCCTGGGGAGAAAAAAAAAAAAAAAACAACAAAACCGAAAAAAAAGACACCTGAAAATGTGCTGGAAGAAGACTCACATAAAGAATTTTAACAGATACAAGGCCACTATTATTTAAAATAAACTACTGCAATGATCAGATTGAGCTCTTCATTCCTGTGGTGCTTTTCATGCAGATAGAAATAATTCTCTGCATGTTTTAGCCTTTCCACTTTAGAGAGCAATGTCCCCAGGGCACGGACTGGCCCCCGGTGGGGCTCAGTGGAGTGGCTGCCTGTCCCAGTGAGAGCCTGTTCCCAGCTGGTCTGCAGACACCAGAGCCCCCTCTGAACCATCACCTCTGCCCACAGCCCTCCTGATGAAACCTAAAAGCTTTCAGCTCAGTAGGGGAAAAGATGGCAGGATGAAGTGAAACAAAGAAAACGAATCGTGCACAAGACAAAACTAGATAATTTTAGTGGCAGAAGCAATGATGTTAATTCATACTCTCTATCAATTGCTTTAAATAAAGTGTGTCAATAGACCAGAACAATATAGAGGAAAAGTGAAAGTCTGGGAAGAAAATAGAGAGAAGGGTAGGGAAGGGACATCACCGTGCCCAGGAAGCAATTCTGACAGTACAAAGGGAATAAATTATGCATCATCATCATCATCATCATCATCATTATCATCATCATCATCAGAGAATGCTACATTAGAAGATCTGTTGGTGAAAGATACTGAAAATCTGTAGCTGAAAACAGCTCCTGTCTGGCCAGAAAACAGGTGTAGCAAAGTCAGCAGTGTGGTGGCAGCTCTGCTCCATCTCCTCACCTTGCTGGGAGACTGAGATTTAGTTTGGGTGGGACTTTTATTCTCTGTACTCAAAGCTTAGTGTCTCTGCTTCAATAACCCTGGAGTGCCTCTTCAGCTGGTCCTGGAACCACAAGAAATTGGGCTGCAACAAACAGCCCTTTTGATAAAGACCACAGAACATACATTAAATGGTAACACCACAATTTTCAGTAACTAACAACCTGAATTTGATTAAAGTCAGCGACTTAGAAGGAAAGGTACCATATCCTGTTCCCAATCCTCTGAGCCAGGTCTTCATCTGTTTTTATCTTAATGACTGCTCTGCAGATGAGTAACTGGTGCCTCTCCATCCCTACTTTTTCATCTTCTACTTTAGAAACAAGAGGAAATTCCCTGTCTATACTCATGTCTCATGGGAAGCTGCAAATAAGAAGCTCATTTCACTGTTTACACTAAATTATATCATGCAGTTATAGCCCTATTTATTTTCCTTCTGTACCTTCACCAATTTTATAAAGTGAAAATATATTGGCACGGAATAATTCTAGTCTTTACATCTGACTTGTGCAATGTGTCAACAAAAGAATTGTTTTTCTTTTTGAATTAGGTTTTCTTTTGGAATAGGCATTCAAAATGCAACCCACAGGAGTCAGGACTACTTTCTGTATTGGAGAAGCACAGAAAAAACATATGTGGTTATTACATTTTACTGTGAGGTCAGACATGTATATACAGAGAGAAGAACATTTAGCAGACAGCAGTATGCAATTAGTTATCTGGAGTTATTATTATTATTATTATTATTATTATTATTATTATTATTATTATTATTATTGGGTTTTTATTATGAGAATTATTATTAGAGAATTTATGAGATTTTTGAGAATTACTATGATTTTTTTTTCTGGTTTATAATGGTATCAAACAGCACAATATTATGATTTTACTTTCCAATATTGCTAAAAGTATAAGTAGCAATTGCAATAAGTTCTTATTGGAGGGCATCTCTGTCCCTGTCCATTTTAAAGGCATACATCATTTAAAAGCTAAATTATATATATACCTGCTATATTCTGTAAAGCTCTTTTGAAAATGGCCAGTCTTTACTACTGGAGTACACTTTACTGCTAAATTATCTCCATCTGAAGCCAAGAACACTGGGGAACAGTTTTTTTTAAACCACACTTCAGGTTAGAAGACTTGTCTTTAAACTGACTAATGAATTCTGTGTGATGTGTGATGCTGGTTGGCAGCAGCAACATGGTGGGGGTTGCATTGTGCTATTCTGAGAGCACTATCCAGAAGAGCTGGGCTAAGGCTGGAATTCCTGCTCTACCTTTTACCCCAAGGAGTGCAAAATACTTGCAGCTAGTAGACTCCAGGTAAGTGGATGAGGCAATTATCTGCAGATTTAAACAGAAGACATCTACCCCATGTGCTTTGTTGCTGTGTGTTTGTGTAATTGCTGGCTGTGAGGCTCAGAGGGCTCATCCTGTGCTGCCCTCTTGGAATTGCTGACATGTAGTTACCTCTAGGACAGCCACACAAAAAAGCCAAACTCATAGGATCACTGTGGCTGGGAAGGACCTTTAAGACGTGTACATGCTGTTGCAAATGAGGGAAATTCTTTACATAGACACCAAAGCAATACTCACTACTAAAATGCTTCTATGGATTATTTCCACATCCATGGAAAACAGATTTTTGAGATTCCAACTAAGTTTCCACAGCTTTTTGTACAGAGAAACAACCTTATTTACTCCTACCAGTTTCTGCCTAATTTTGTGCCTGAAGAATGATCACTGAGCCCATCACTGCAATTCACTAGTGTTCCACAGATTTATGAATTCCTTATTGTGAGAGAGGGAGGAGTTATAATCCTTCCTCTCAGAGGGGATGAACTGCTGCTGAAAGCTCAATGTTGAAATCCTCTGAGATGTCTGACCTGTGTTTAGGAAATGAATGGAGGCTGGGAGTTGCGAAAGAGGAGTGAAATCCCTCAAAGGCTTTTTGGCCACGTGACTTTCTCTGGAATATGGCAAAGCAGAGAACTAAATCAAGATACTCTCATTCTGTGCCTTAGCCAGTAGGCCATCATTTGTCTTTAACAGTAAAGGGGGATGAATTGGATCAAGCAGGTTATAAACCAGTATTACAACCTCAGGCTGAGTTATAGGTCAACATTGCAATCAACTCAAGGCCAGGATTTTACTCAGCACCTTCCTCATGTATCTGGAAAATAGAACACAGGATAAAAATACAAAGTTATGCAGGATTTAAAAAATTTTTATTTAAATTATTCAACATGGTTTACCACTTCTAGTGATTACGACTATACTGCTGAATTAAAGAAAGGAAAAAAATCTCAATGGATTTATTGGAAAGGAAACTTCCTAGTTAGAGACTGGCTTAATCAGCTGTGTTCTGGGTTCAACTTTTATCCTTGTCCTAATAAGCTTTGCAGTGACTGGAGGCATATGGCATTTTGTCAAACCAAGAACAGTAGAAATAATATAAACCTATTTTTACTCCTGAAAGTACAAGACTTTGGGTCATTTTGTCCATAGATTTGGCTAGAAGCAAAGTAATTATGTCATTTTCGTAGTATAAGATACATCCAAACCATGCATCTTTGTAAATGCAGCCTGGAGGGTGATGCTTTCTCTTTAAGGGGGGATATTGTGAGAAACAGACAATGCCACTTGCAAAAGAGGGATCTACTAAAGTCGAATACATCTGCATTATGGAAGAAAAATCACTCCCACTTACTTCTGTTAACTGTGCTAATTGCTGGTCTAGCCACTAATACTTCAGACAAGCTCAAAAAAAAAAAAAACCAACCCCAAAGAGCTCTTTTGTTATGCCTGATTGTTTCAGCTCAAATCATAGCATTATTTAGGTTGGAAAAGACCTCTAAGATAATCAAGTCCAACCATTACCCCAGCACTGCCAAGTCACCACTAAACCATGCTCCCCAAGTGCTACATCTACACATCTTTTAAACACCTCCAAGGATAGTGGCTCCACCACTTCACTGGGTAGCCTGTCCCAGTACTTGACAACACTTTCAGTGAAGAAGTTTTTCCTAATATCCAATCTAACCTCCCCCTGGTGCAAAGTGAGGCTGTTTCATCCTTTCAGGTGGTTGTTGAGAGCAATAAGGTCTTCCCTGAGCCTTCTTTGTTCTCTCAGCCCCTCCTCATAATAGTTGTGCTCCAGACCCTTCACCACTAATTCAGCTTTATAGCTAAACATTTATACTCATATGCAAATGTGATGATAAATTTTCTTATTGTCCTTAATTCTTCTGAGGTGCTGTGTTCACAGAGACAGTACGACAGCAACAACAGCAGGTCCTGAATGGAAGGAAGCTGCAGAGCTACAGAAGGAGAGTTTAACCAGCACTGAGCTTTGGAAGCCCTGGTACAGACTCTGACAGACTAAGTTAATGATTTGGACTCTTCTGCCAGTGCCCAGAGCCTCCAAAACCAAGTTTATTTGAAGACATTTTTCACACATTGACAATATTCTACCTATATGCATCTAACTGGTTCAGAGCTAAGGATGAAAGATTGCTGATGATGAGATGGTGGCCCCAGGTCACACAGGAATGATTCAGTCTGAACACTTCATGAACTTCAGCTGATTCCCTTGTTACCTCCTAGGCAGATTTGGAGTCTCATTCTGAGGACTCATGTTTAGTGAGGCCAAAGAAGATCCTGCCTCTTAGCACCAGCCTTGAGTCCTAAGCTGTATAATTTCTACATTCTTTGGATAAGACTGAATGAGATAATGGCAGGAAGCTTTTTGTGACCCACATATGTTACTACACTCACACTTTCAACCCAGACCCACCCTCTGGGTGTCAGAGAGAAATGGGCAGCTGGGACTTCTGTTCTGGTCACACAGGTCTTCCCATTTGCTCCCTGTCCTAGGAATGAGGGCATCAGCCACGGGTTGCACTTCACCAGCTGTGGGAAAGTCACCTCCCATCAACCGTCCAGAGATGAGGTCAGTGGATAGATCCTCCTTTGGCATGGGTGGGATTTTGTAGCATTTTGATTGACTTAGGCCAAGCTGGTGCACGCTGATGACTGTTTACTGTAGTCACGAGATATTTACAAAACACTTCCAGGTAACTGTGTTTCTCCTAACACATTGCTCAGTTTTCCCTTTGTAGGTTGTAGTGTGGCATAGTGGATTATTCTAAGCTGTCTTAAGGCTGTTCAACCAGAGGGCAGAAGACATTTTGGGCCTGAAGAATTTCAAGCCATTTCCTCTTTCCTCTTGATTCAAAGGAAGAGAAGGTTTTAAACCAGTGCAGGGATGAAAAAAGTACCTAAGAATGCAAAGGAAAAGAGAAGGTGGCTTAAGCTATGTCTGATTCAGTCCCTCTCAGCTCCATTAAGGGTGCCTTGGTGACAGGTAAGTTTGTGATTATTAGTAATTATCCTGGCCACTTCCATGTGATATTGGCTGACAATAACAGAAGTGCCATGAGAACAAATTATTTTGTGACAGATGCTGATTTTAAGGATCTATATTCTCTGCAGTATTAGATAGGAACACTAGATACCAAAGTCAGCATTACCTGATGTGCTATTGGATTAGACTTTTTTTACAGTACCAGATGCTAAATCAACAGAGAGATTTTGCTTACCAAAGCAAGCTGACAGAACAATGTTTTATAAAACACTTAGAATTGTATACCTTGGCAAAAGTTTCTGTAATGGAAGACGACCAAGTCTGACTTCCTCCTCTCATAGATTGCCAGGTGGCACCTCCCACACATTCAGTCTGGTCATATTATTTGAAAATATTTTTGAACAGAAGATATTTTTTCTTTCTTTTAATATCTTTATTAAATATTGTCAAACAGCCCTGGTTTTGCTAACACAATACAAAATAAGGATTACTTTTTAAAATCAATTATATAAAAAGATTAATTTCAGAATTTCATGAAATCCTGGCTAAGATAATTTATACTGCCCAGAAAAGACTCCATTAGTATAAGACTACACATAGTCTATAAGACTATTTTTTCCCTGTATTGAATGAGCTGCTTGGGGTAATTAGATAAAGCAAAGAGAACCAAGCCAATCCAGAGGTATCTGCCTACCCCTGGAGGGACCTACTGCATGTAGCAACCTGGAATGGGGAAGGAGACAAGGCTGACAGTCTGTCTTTGCCTGTGGCTGGAGTTCCATCCACCACAGGAGCCCCAGGCCTTTCCCTGCACCCAGAGCCAGCTCAGGCACGGAGCTGTCCCCATTCCCTGTGCTTGCCAGCCACGCACCACGTCAGACATCAGCCCAACCCTGGCACTTCTCTGGGCTCCTCTGATACAGCTGAGATCAGGGCCTTGTGGCAGGAGGGCTGAATGGGAGGTGAGTGTATGAGTGGCACGGGGAAGTTGCAGCTGGCCAAAGTGGGCATTGCTGGCTCCTGGGGTGATGCTATTACCTGGCAACCCAGGCAGTTTCTGCTGTGATGATATTGTGTACAGTCATCAGTACACCAGTAACAGTAACCCACAGTGTTTTTATTTCTGCAGGATAAATCACCCTCAGGGCTCCTGCTTTCCAGAGTGTAGAGTTGATGGAATTCTGCATTTACCAAGTCACTCAGGAAATGGTAAATTCATAAACCTAAAGTTATCCTTTTGGATGGGAAGATCCATGAGTGCAGTTATTGACTATGCAGGTGGTGAAACTGAATTAAGTAGTGGGCACTGGAATGAGCCAAAAGCACTTTCCATTGATGGAAGGGATGACTGGACAAGAAGTCTATTTCCACTTGTAGGCCAACTGTTTCATATATCCCATATGACTCATCAAACTGCTGCCCTTGTAGGAAATGCAAAGCAAATATACCATGGCCTGGGAAAACAAGGTTTCAATCCTAAATACTGAGTGAAGGTAAAAACCAAATCAAAATAATTCGTGCTTTCCAAGACCTGAGTCAAATGGAAAAGCAGATGCAAATCCAGTTGAGGACAGAGTACCTGGCACTTCCTACGGCCATGCTGCATGGAAATCCCCTGATGGCTGGGGACAGCATGCTTGCCACTTCCCTCTCTGTCAGCCAGCCCTCTCCTGTTCTCTGCTCTGTTGTGGCTCCTTGCTGCAGTAGTTTAACAGTTTCCCACTTCAGATAAATTCCTGGATAATTGTGAGGGTGTGCCTGAGCTTTTCAGCTTGGTGTGCACCACAGAGCATGTTAATTCTGATCAATCAGGGACAGAGGAGGAGGAAGCAACAGTGAAGGATCTGAACACCCTCCCCCACTGGCAAAGATGGGATTATCGTAAGGTGTTGGAAACACTCCTCTTAAAGGGCCACTTTTTTGTCAGTCTGGTCAAAGGATCTGGATCTGGAAACCTCCATACAGAGTTTTTTGTCTATACCTCATAAGCAATTTCCAATAGTTTCTTCCTAGAGTGGTTTTTCCATGTTCTTTCCCTTTTGTGCCTGCCCTCAGCCATAGATTTGGACACTGTGCTATGACCATCTTGTCTATGTCTCCTTGACATCCCATTTGGCATCTCCTGTCAGCAGCACTACCTGTTCCTCTTCTCCCACCTGCTTGTGCCTGAGGTTCTCCATCCACTTGCTGTGCTTTAGCCACAGACATGAACACAAGGCAGGAAGCTGGGATTTTCTTTCTTTAAGCTGTGTTAAGGCAGCTGCTTACTGGAGCTCACTATCTTTTACTGTCATTTCATGCCAATACAAATATGGTACATGGGATAGGGTTTTACCCACTTAAAAATAAGCACCTCACATGTGGAACTAGGAGGAATACGGCCAAATAATTTGATCCCTGCCTGCTTGCAGCTTAGGAGGGGCAAGTGAGGTGACTTTTTACAGGTGACAATTACAAGCCAGAAACTAGGTAGGCTTTCTTAGAGAACACACTGACCTTGCTTTGCATATCCAGCCTAAGGACAATTCCTTAATCTGATGATACTCTATAGGCAAACTTAATATTCATAAACTTTCAAGTTTTTGGTGCTTAGCTATTGTTCAAATAAAGCACTTAAAAGGAAGTAGAGATTGATGTGTGTAGAATGTTCATCATGGTTTTTCATTCTTCCCTTCATTCTTCCTCTTTCCTACCATTGTTTATTGTGATCCTTTTCTATGCCAAGCCCAGGTTATGCTGTAAGATCTTTTAGTGACTTAAGATGCATGCTTCATGTGGTATATAAATGTATGGAGAAGACTTACACTGGTCAATAGTGGGGGCTGTCCCAGTGTGATGGAAAAGAGTAATTTGGTGTGGAAGAACACGGGTTCAGAGGACTAGAGCCAATCAATCTATCTTCCCAGGGATTACAGCACTTCTGATAGAGATACCCACAGTTCTGCAACGTTCAACAAGTGTGTCATCTCTGCAGCAAATGAGAGCACAACAGAGTTAGGGAGAGTTGTGAGAGTCCCCTGTGCTCAGTGCTGGTGGGGATACACCTTGAATCCAGTGCTCGGTGGGGAGGTTTAGATTTGATATTAGAAAATGTTTTTTGTGGAAAGAGTGGTCAGGCATTGGAACAAGCTGCCCAGCCAAGAGGTTGAGTTACCATCCATGAAGGTATTTAAAAGATGTGCAGGAGGGGCACTTATGGCCATGGTTTAGTGGTGAACTCGGCAGTGCTGGGTGAATGGTTGGACTCAATGATTTTAGAGGCCTTTTCCAACCTTAATGATTCTCTAAGTTTCTTTCTCTAGTTAATATTTATCTTGCAGAGACGGTGGAAGATCTGCTTATCCAATGATTATAGCACTACAGCTCCAGGATGCTATTCTTCATTATCCTGGAATAAATTTGGCTGGGTTCAGTGGAGTTATTTTTATTTTCACTGCCCAAGCAGTACCACTCTGTCTCTCTCCTCTTCATCAATTCAGTACCCTCTGGATTATTATGGACTCATGCTTCCCATCAAAGTCTAGCAAGAGCCCAGGGGTTTTTTTAAAGCATGTCCCATCAACTTAGCAGAGATTCCCAATCCTTTCATACAGCTAATTTGGAAGAGCCAGACTCAAAAGGCTTCTGTGCATTTATAAACCAATATTTTTAGAGACAGTTGTAACTTAATGTATCCATTTGGCTGCCTGTCACTGTTTCTCATGTTGAAACCATTCTGAGATCCACAAACCTACTTCAGTGCTAGAGCTGCTGGTGGATGGGAATAAAAGGAGTTTTGGTTTCTTTCTCTTTTCTCAGGTGTGTTAGCTAACAGGTTTTAGATTCCTGTTATCGGCAGGATAAATTGTACTTTAATATGGTTTAGTTGGCTCACTCTAGGACTCATGTACACTTCATAAGGCATATTAAAACATTACTTGCTAAGCCTGCACCAGAATATATAATATAGTAGTTAAAATGAGTTAGCTAACACGTTTTTGAGAAAAATGCCACTTCTACTCAAGCCAAGACATTCTGTTAATGAGTTGAATATTCCTTCTAGCTCTTTCTGCAGCAAAGGGAAAATAGTTTTTACATTGTCCAGACCTCTGGCATGGGCTCACACAATAGGAGAGGCACGAAGACTGGCCCATGGGACTCTGTGAGGAGATGAAGGATACCCCTGCCCTGCAGGGCTGTGTGCTGGCCATGGCTGAGTGTTTGATAGCAGCTGAGCCTCACAGGAGGATGGAAACAGGGCCAGGTGCCTTTGGCTGGAGCCCTGGCACACATGGGACTGTGCTGGCTGCAAGGCAACCACTTCTCCCACTGATCAGTCTGACCCTTTTTCTGGAACACCAGAAGCTGAGGCACAGCACTGTAAAAGCACCTCAAGAGGAGAGTGATGGCCAGGGCATATTAGGATGGTGGGTCCTCCAGAAAATGAATGAAACACAAGAGGTCTGGTTGTCAAACCTGATGGCAGTGCCTGATCTGATGTCTGCTGAAATTACTGGAAAGATGCCATGACCTGCCCGGGCGAAAGTGGCAGTGATTGTAAGGAACGCAGATTGGATGCTGTCTGTCAGACCTGTTCCCTCAACAGCCCCCATCAATGAAGGCTTGATTTCTGGAAACCTTGAACTATCAAACCAGACTTCATCATCTTCTGCCGTTTCTACTGCTCACCAACATCTCGAGACCACCCCCCAAAACCCCTAAGTCCAACTGACCTCTGGAGTGCTTGAGCTCCCCTCAAGAAAAGGTGTTTGTTTGCAGGTTTTTATAGCTGGTGAAAGGGCCCTTGCTATTTCCATCACTTTGTGCCATTTTACTTCAGGGTTGGTCTGTTGTTTTTTTGGCTATGTTTACAAATTCCAGCAAGCTATCCTTAAGAGAAAGGTGCTTTTTACAAGTCTCCGATTCAGCATTCATGGCACAAATCATGAAAATTCCTTTAGGCTATGCTGGTGCCAGACTCTGTGCCTCCCACTTTTATGTATGCTTAATGAAATGGATCTATTTTCTTATGACCAAAGTATCTTGGTTTCAGTCATATCAGGGATGAAATACAATTGCATTGGTAATCCCATATGTGCAGTGCTTGATCTGTTTCTCTCTGTTTCTTTAGGCTCTTTTCCTGCCTTGATGAGGAACTTTTTTCTTTTCTCTTCAGCTGCTCTTTTTTCCCTTTTTAGACTTTTTCCTGCTGCTTCTCCCTCCTTCTTTTCCCCTCCCCCGTTTACACTTAACCTTCTGTTTCTCCCAGTGTCCTGGCAGGAAGGATATAATGCAATCACTGCTATACAGTGACAAAAGTAAATATGTAGCTCTGAGTAAGTGCAACAGGGTCGAACAGCCTTTTTGCAATATGATACTGCATAATCTGCTTCCCTTCTAGAGATAGTTGCTTGAATGTTAAAGATAGTGTAGCTCCACTGCTTTTACAACTCAATAGTTTTTAACTGTACTTTTCTTTGGCTTTGCATAAAGCAGTTCTTTTACTGGGGCTGGTTCTGAAACTATCTTCCAGATTAAATCTGAAGTGGGAATAAAAGGCATGGGTTTGTGTTTCAGATTATTTGCTCGTCTTTTGAATATCCGTATGTTTTTCTGCACGTAGGAGGAAAAAGGAAAGCTGGATAATTTATGTGTGGTAAAGCCACACGCGCACACAGACACAGGAAGGCTTCTAATGCTAAATCCTTGTGACTAAGCACCCAACACAGTAAGCATTCTCTTTAAACAACTGATGGTGGCATGTGGGCTTTTTAACTTTCCCAAAGAAAATAATAAAGGGTAAAAATTTTCAAAAGAGCCTACATGACTTGGGGGTCTACATTCCATTGAAAATAAATGGGAATTCTGCATCTCAAATTCCCCGTCACTTGTGAAAAATTAGCAATACTGAGTGGTGCCACTGAAAGGTATTTTATGTGTCTCCTACGAAGGAGTGCCTTTAATATGCAACCAGAAGTTTTAATGATGGGTGAGCTATTTTACAGAAACAGATGCTTTTTAATACCAGTGATTTCATGCATTAAAGGTACATGATGACTGGTTCAAATTCACCTGGGCCAGGGGACAGGATGTGGGTCTGGGCACATTTCCTTTGGCTTCTGCCTTCCAAGATCATCTCCTGTACACTCACACATCCCCCACTCCACAGTTCACTGTCACCCTGAATTGTGCTGATACAACTCTCTGGGAGGCTGCACTGTAAACTCATCATTAAAATTTAGTCTCTAAAACCCTCATGTTCTCTCATTTCCTTGACCATTATATAGCACAGTCTCACAGTTTTATCGGCACATATCAGAAAGAGATAAACAGCAGTTCAAGAGCAGGAGTTTATGGGAAAACTGGGACTGGCAACATCTTTAGTCTCCTTCCCAGTCAAATAAAATGTAAACCATGGAACCACATGCTGAAGTCACAACTGCATCGTTATTCTTCCAGCAGCACAACTAAAAAGGCCCTCTTCCCAGGTTCTAATTACTGTCTCTGTGCTGCTCTTTCAGTTTGCCAGGCTGCGTGGTCACAGAGATCAACCAGCTAATCCAGGTTTCAAATGTTTAAATAAAGAAATTATATGTACAAATAAACAAAAGAAACTAAATAAAGAAAAATGGATGAATGAAATTCAAGTAAATGATAGCAAGTAAAATATAAGTAAGTATACAGATTTTACCTACTTCCACTGGATTTTTTTTTCCTCTCAGATGCAGCAAATGATGGGGAAGGGGAAACAGGAGTGGCTAAGCCAGCATTACTAGTAAAACATAAGTCTTCATAAAAGTCACTGATGACAATTCATATTGATTTTAATGGTGCAGGTTGAATTCCTGCATTTTGCAACCTTTGCAATATATTCCTGAGAACAGTGACAGAAGGAAGAGTTGTGGAGTAGGGGAGCTAGAATAGCTGAACGGGAGGGAAGCAGAACACTGCGATTTCCTAGGAGATTGCTTTGGGTTTTATCTTTAAAGGGAATGTCCTTTCTGAAATACAAGCATCTAAACTACTTCTACTATTCAGGAAGTATCTGAATTTACATGACAAGGAATGAGGTAATGTCTTAAAGCAAAATAAATGTAAAGCTGCTTAGAGTTTCAGCAATTTCTTTCTCTGAAGATGACACTACACACTGAAGTGTATCAAGTGCTGAGGAAGACAAACTCTTGGTCCATGTTGATTTGCACAGATTTAACAGCTGCAGCTGTGTACCACATCTACAGAGGGTCACACATACCAGAGAATAAAGCAAAAATTATAATCCCACCAGGAAACAGAATCGATCCAAATTCTGCACTAATGAAAGTGACACCAAATAACTCTCACCTAGTAAGCTAAAGATGAAACCCTATAGCCAAGAACCTAATTTATGGGCTAAGAGTGTCTCCTCAAAGCTCATATTTCTGTGACACTGCTTTTGTGAAACACAAGACCTGCGTTGTGTAAGTAGGATTAAACCTAGAGCCTTATTTCAGCAGATTTGTAGTTCTAAATAATATGGAGCTATTTCAAAGTTCAGGCCCATAAGAAGTCCTACAAAGGATGTAATCAGATGCAGATGCTAAATTTTTCAAAGTTAAATCCTTTGTTACCAACTCTGGGAGGAGCCTTAAGTATTACAAACAAGCACGATAAAATAATAAAAGCCACAGTGCTTGAATTCACATGGCACTGTGAAGCTCTCATTTGGCAGTAAAGGCATTTGCTATCCATCCTGGTTGTGAAGAAAAAATCTTGAAAATGGAACTTTAAAGAGTGCAGCATCAGCAAACAAAACATATTATGGAAAACAGAACTAGCTCTTGTTCAAGTTGGTTTTAATCTCAAAATTGTTAAGCCAATCTCTATTTTGTTGATTCATGGATTTTGGACAGATGGAGTTGGAAATGCCTAGTCTGGCACCAAAATCTTGTTAAAAAAAAAAAACAAAAAACACAAAACCAACAAAACAAAAAAAAACCAAAAAAGGACCACTACTAAGGTTTGATGTAGATATCCACAAAACTGTAGACATTGAGCTTTCTCTTTGGTATGCTGTTTATTTAGATCCTTAAATATACATTTCAAGAACCAATGTAAGACAACTAAACTGCAAATACTGCCTATTGGTAGCATAACACAGTAGGATGGGAAAGAATGGAAATTTTATACAGTTTTTTATTATACATATATTTCATTAATCTGATGGCTATTTGATTAATTTTAGATATATACTCTTTCAAATACAGCCACAGAAGCCACAAAGTGTGTTATGCAGTGAAACAGAGCTTGGAAAAAGAGAGGTGAATACAAAAATTATCTGGTGTGATAAAATAACAATTGAAATAGGAATAATGTGATATAGCAGGTTCTCTGGGGCTGGAACTTTTTCTGTGTCACAAATCCAGCACGTTGTGGCTGCTACTCAGGAACAAATGAGGGAAAAGCAGAAATAACCAAGTAGGGAGGAAAGACACTTCAGGCTTGCAAAGACTGTGGCTCTACAAAGCAAAGCAACAGTGGATGGTGCAGTACTGGAGGAGTGGATCAGAGCCAGGGCTGGGGCCAGCCACAGGGAGCAAGAGCAGTGCTTGTAGCAATGGCACAGGAGATGTGGGAATGGGGTTGTGTCCCAGCAGCAGCAGGTGAAGAGCCTCCTAAGTGCAGAGGAAACTTAGACAAAGTGAAAAATGGATGAGTGAAGATGGTGTTGGCACTTACAACAACAGACACTTTCAAAGGTATAAAAGTAGAGTAAGTGTACATGGAAAAAAAAATTATATATATATTTTATAATAAAATATAATATATATATTTTTAATATATAATATATATATACACTGTATTTTATCTCTGTTTCTGGAGCAACCAGAGCTGTCTGGGTGTCATGTTTCTAAAGTCTTCAAGTTTAGGAAAAAATACACTGGAGAACAGAGAAAAAAGGACTTTATCATGGATGAGAAGTGACTTTTTTTTTTTTAAAGTGTTTGATTCCAGTGCAGTGATTGGAGCTGTGGGCTTACAACCTGAATTATTTAAGCAAAGAAATGACCAGCAAGTAGCTTCATACTATAGCCATATCCTGCCCTGAAACATTATAATCCTCAGCAGTGATTCCATGTTTTTTCTAAGAAACAAATAACTTTACAGGTAAGGTACCTTTTCAGAGGCAGAACAATGTGTGTGCATGTGCATGTGTAAAGGTGCTCCTCATCTAATCTCAGGGCAGTGTTTTTCAAATGTACCACACCTCAGTTATTGCATATGCAAACTTGAAAAGGGCCACCTTCTTTTTTCACCATATGCTCAAGCAATGAGTAAGAGAAACACATATAAACAAGGTGGAAGAAATGTCACTTAGAAATATCACCTGCTAGCACACTACAGAAGGAAAGAGAAGGGGAGAGAAAGATAAGAAGTGAGAGACAGCATAAGCAAATAAAAAGGCTTACTTGGAAAATAAAGAGATGAAGAAAGGTACTAAACAAATCTGTGTGCTACAAGGCAAGTTGATGAGGAGTTTTATTTACATGATTGGCCTTTACATGCCAGCTAATCCTTCTAGACACTGACCTTGTCAGCGGTGTTTGTGTACTTTCAATAAGAATACAGACTGTTCTTTTAAATAATATCTCCAGCATGGCTAGATGAGAGTTTTGCATGAGCTTTACACACATAAATGGCCCAGGGCACGTTCCCCTTCCCACAAAGGGGGTTCCAGCCCCTGTGCTCACGCTGCAGTACAAACAAGCCCCCTCTGACTCGGCAGGGCTGTGGCACCTCAGCACAGCTTTTGGCTCTCGGGTCATTGTGCCAGAGCATAGATACCAAAACAGGCTGTGCAGAAACAACTTCTGTCTCAGGCAGCTGGAATAAAATTACACCTGGGAGTGTGCTGCAGACGTGTTTTCACAAAGCATACTACAACTCAAATATTTCTGCGTGTTGGAGACAGCCAGGACAACTGCAGCACAAGGTCAAATCTGAACTCCCATGTGATACAAGCCAGAGAAGGCCCCATAATACCCTTTTCCTCCAACCTGATCAGGAGTAAAGCTTTGAGTTCAGCAAATCAAAGGCCAAGCTATGTAAAAAAAAAACAAGCAAAGCAAAGCAAATCAAAACCCCAACAAACCAGAAGAGATATTACCAATTAAATGCTTTTCAAACTAATTCTGGAGCAGAGATCCAGGCAGAAGAAAGAAGGACCTTGATGTTTGGAAAATTAAAGATGCTTTAAGGAAGCACTGCACAAAAATGCATTTTAGAGACATCAATAAATATTAGTAAAAAATGCCAATAAATTGACTTTCCAGGCTCTTAAAAATTCTCTCTGACAGAAAAATGTCAACCAACCAGACATTGCTTTAATAAAAGGTAATAAGCCACAGCACATGGAATGTTTCAGATATGAAGCTGCTTCAACTGTTCATGGAATAATATAAAACAATCCACGTTATATGAGTGCCTAGCCATACACAGTCAGTGCTGCTACTTGACCAATTTTATGTTAAAACAAGCTGAGACCAGTATAAGTTTACTACATCCCATGCAAAAGCACAAAAACACAGTTATGATCTGCAACATGTTTTCTCCAAATATCAAAATGTGCAAGCAGTAGATTCAGATCAATTATTGCTTTCCCAGCAAATTATTTCCTCTGTGATAACTACTAGAAGTAGAAAGACTAATTTTAGCTGGAAAGTTCACAGAACCTTACAGAGTCGCAGCCACAGTCACAGCTAATTTGAGGCAGAGAAAGTTAAAACACTGTCAAAATATAAATGCTTCCTTCAGCTGATTCATTAGTTTGCATATCATAACAAGGACTTTGTGTTCTTGGGTAAGGTTAGTGCCTCGAGGACATCCTGCAGATGTGTGCATTCCCAGTCTGAGTTTCTTTAATTTGTTATGCAAACATCAATTCTTTTTAAATACTGCAAAAAAGGAGGACTTTTTATTGCAGCTAAAAACCATCAGCATTAAAAATAGCTGTTTCTGCAATGCTGCTTTTAGGAGGAAGGAGGACACCATATTCTAAACAGATGTTTACTCATTAATGAATGGTTTATTTCTCATTAGGAGAGGTTTAATTGGCAGACAAACCCTGACACAGCTAGCAGTGAACTCAGTAAGTCCTGCTCCAAGCCAGGAGGCCTGGAATTTTTTGACACATTAACTATTTTTCTCCTCAAGAAAACTGTGAACTTTGAAAACCCTAAAGAGCCTAAGAGCAAAAAATCTGAGGCTGGCTTATTTTTTCACTTTTCCTCTTTTCCTTGTGCGCATGTATTTAACCAACACGGAACAAGGACAGAACTAGCAGCGGAGGGCCGTGTTTTGGCAGAGCTCAGAAAGGATGAAATTCGGGATTTTTTTGCCTTAACATGGCAGCTGTGGCAGCTCCCCTGTAAGAAAGGCAGTGTCCAGCTGTGCTTTGGATTAAGGAGAAGGATTTTGGCGGTCAGCTTGTCCGTGTTACTTTACCCAGGCTGTCCCGCTGTGGGTTTTTCATTTCTCTGAGCCAGGTGGGAGGACTGGGTGAGCAGGGATGAGCAGACCGTGGCCTCTGGGGGGTTGATGGCAGGGGTTTTTTTTTTTTGGCTTTTTGTTGAGGTGCATGAAATGTGGTCCCCATCTGGTATTTACCTGAATCTGATATTTCAGATCAGCAGGATGGACCAGGAGACTGAGCCCAGTAAGGTTCTGGGAGCACTAAGAGCCATTGGTTGGGGGTGCTGATGCTTTTTCCCAGCCCATGTGAAGGAGAAGACAAACACAGTTTGGTTCTCTCAGGGATTAATATTGTGTCATTTGATGATGAGCTCCTCAATCTGACTGAGGGACCCTGATTAAGTGCCCTGAGGGCAGGGCCTTGTGCTCTAAGCTCTGCCTTCAGTGCACCTCTGCCACCTGCTCACGCACCAGTGAAAACCAGACTTCCCCTCCCACCTGGGTGCTGTGAGCCATACTCATCCAGAGGGTTTCCAGACCTCCAGATAATTTGCCAGGAAAATAAAAAGAACCCACAGGGGCTGCCAGGCTTTCTGCTTCCAAGATAGCCAAGGCTGAAGCACCAGGTGCTGGCTGTCCTGGTCCATCAGCCCTGCCAGATACAAGCACAGCCAGCTGATGAGGGAGCCGTGGAGAAGGCAGAGTCCACACACCCAGCCCTGACCCACAATTCGCTTTCTCCTTCTCCTTTTGCTCTGTGCTCTTATGGAGAGTGGTGCAACATTTCCCTGCAGAGGCAAGTGAAATGGTGGTGCTGCAATAAGCAGATGCTGGAAGGGTCTTGGCAGGAATTTGACAGGAGGAGTCCATGGCATTCATGCAGATCTGAAAAAGAAGGGTGGATGCAACAAGAACAGTACAGCAATGCTTTAAGAGGTCATAGTGTGTTGCTGGACTGGGCATATTCCTGCCTCAAGACCCACAAGTGGAACAATGCCATTATAGTACAACCCAGCTTCACACATGAAAATGAAAGATTTCACAGATTAATTGCATATATTTCTTGATATTTTAAGGATGAATCTGTTAAATTTTGTGTAATACTCCTATTTTATAACAGGGGTCTTCTATGTTGCAAAAATGTCAAGCAGATTCCAGGGACAGATAGCATTCTGCCACATTTATGGCCCATTATAATGACTCCCTGATCAGTGAACACTGTCCTAGTGAGGTGATCTATTTAGTTTTGGAGTCAGTGAACAGTGACTGGCAAAAGCATGCACTGAGCCAACCATACACCAATGAGACTAGCTAAATCCTATATAAGTAACCTGTAGAGGACATTTTTATTTAAAGAATAATGAATTATTCAGTTGTCTTTTTGTCTTCCCTCATGTTTCCTGGAAATGCAATTGCAGAAGTGCACTGTTTTGCCCAAATTGCAAATGATTCTGTGAGTGATGGAAGTAGATGATCTTCAAAGTCCCCTTCCAACCCAACCATTCTATGATTCAGTGGTCTGTGCTGTACTCTGGGCTCTGGGTGTGATGTGGCACCAGGCTGGTAATCAATACATGCAGCTCACACTGGCTGCAATTGCTCTTCCAAAGCAACTTCTGCAATTGTGAATAGCTGGAACACAAAAGCCATCTGGAAAGTCTTATCATCTCAGCTTAGCCCATGAAGTGGATATAGTGACAGGTGTACATATATATAGATACACACACACACATCTATAGTGTGCTACTGCCACTGAACCTTGCCATGTTTAGGAATTGATTTTCACTTTCCTTCTCATGAAAACTTTGCATAATTGCACTTCTTATTAATTTCTTTGACAATTTTGGTTAGCACAGGAACCTAATTTTTCATTAAGTCAAATTTAAATCTCATTCACATGAAGGATTTGAAAGTTGGAATAAAAAATAATGGTAGAAGGCAAGTTTAATGTCACTAAATCTGCTGAGTAAAGAAACTTCTACATGAGGCTGGTTAGCTGGCTATTTCAAAAAAGTCTGAATTAGTAAGGACTGGCAGACAAAATCATATCCTTACCATAACAATTGACCAAAATGCTGGTCTTCTAAAACTGTGTACCTAAATGCAGGAGGAGTGAGGATTCTAATAAACATTTAAAAAGGAAGACTTCTCATATTTCTTTTTCTACCTCTAGCACATACTCAAACAGCTATTCTTTCACATTGTGAGTAATTAGTAATATTCTTCCAGTGCTGTAAGAATCAAAAAAATTAAGGATTCTCTGGACATAGTACAGCAGATAGAGTGCAGACTTGCAGTTCATAAGACTGATCCTAATCTGGTAAGGCATAAATAGGAATTTGGCCCTTACCAATGTCACCCAGCTGTACCCTTCTTCTGCCACCACAAGGCTGCATGGCACAGAGACCCCAGCACTGGGATGCTTGCTCCCTTCTCCAGTGGTAGATCAGTGGTGTTCCACAAGACTGACCAGCTGCTTTCTCTGTCTCACAAGCTTTTCTTTAGGGCCTCAAGGCACTGGCATCATCAGAATGACTCCAACTGCATCTCACAAGACACCTTATCCTTCATGCTCTTCATCTGACAGTTGATAATTGGTCTTTTAAAATGCAGAGTCATTCTGCACTCTGTGCCTCAGAGTGCCAAACAGTCTCCTGGGCTGGGAGCTCCCACTGCTGCTCCATTGATGGGTCCCTGGGAATCAGCATGCTGGGCTCTTTCAAACCTGAGCTCCCTAACACATTTTCAGGAGGGAAGGGAAATACAATGGCTGTCTTCCTATGAAGATTAAATGCTTTGAGGAGGAGCATGTTGTAAAAGCTGTAGACATATTAGGAATTTCACAGCAGACAGAGGCGTTTGGTTTTTTGGGGAAGCATGCAAAGAGGGATCAGGCAACCTGGGATTTTGGGATGTCTCAGTTTGTAAATTATATCTCAAAAATAGGCAAAAGTTGCTCCCCTCTGGTTGTTCTTTTTCTCTTCACCCATTTTCTCCCATTTCCTTCCCCCAAGTTACAAAGATCCAAGGAACATATGCTACTGGAAATAGCTTTAAAACACCAGGACAAGACAGCTATGAGTCAAAAGTATTCAGTAGATGTTCTACAGTGCAGCACAGCTTATTTAGAAATAAAACCCAGTGTACAAGTTTGCTAGCCATATACTGAGATAGAAACAGGGCTTGAAGATAATCACAGCTCAATACTTTTAGGCTCAGGATGAAAAAAATCCTTCTTTCTTTCCATAAAAACTATGTTTCCAATTTTTTTTTCTTCCCATGGGAAATGAGTTACAATACTATATTGTAACAGGTTAGTGTTAAAGCCAGGTAATGACAGTGCAAAGGCAATTTTCCTCTAAGAAATACCATCGCTTGAATCTCTGTGAAACTACATTATCCAAGGGACACAAACTCTGATATTAATATACTGTCATTTAATTCAAGAAGGGTCTGATGGGCCTGACACAACCCCCACCATAGTCTTTCCTATTAATGCAAGATATTGCCTTGAGAAAAACACTTACTGCAGCATTTTGAACCCTGTCTGTATTATTTTAAGGCAAGACAGAGTATGATTGTCTTTCAGTTAATGATGTGGCAGGGGGTGGCTTTTTGCCAGGGTTAGGTTAGACTCCTTTTATGTTGGAGCCTTTAAGATCCACCTGGACAAGCAATAATTAAAGGGAATAGCAAATTAAGTGTATTAGGAAGGGGAAATGATTTACTAACCAAGGGGAGAAATAATTTATTAGAAAAGAAAACTTTTCCTTTAAGCTGAGAGAGTCAAATTACCTCTTTCACAAATCATTTGCTCTTTTATTGGTAACTCAATTTTTAGCTTTTCCTGCTCCACAAAAATCCTTCTGACCCACAAGTCTGTGGCTACTTCTTTCCCTGGGGCACTGTTCCCTGGCATACAGGGCCCATCCTGACACATGCTTTCTGTGTCAGCTCAAGAAGACTTTCATTTTCCCTGCAGAACTATTTTGGGAGAGGGTGGAGAGATGGAGAAGAAAGCTGGGGAAAGCATTTTTGGACAGACTCTACATGCTCTCTCAATGACAGAAGTAGTGAAAGAAACATAGATAGAGCAGCCTGATGGAGAGTACTCCCCTGAGGCTCCTGTTCATGCACCAAACCAAAAATACAGACTTTAAGTCAACTGACTGAGACTGGAAAGCAAGAAGCCCAAAACCAAACAGGGGCAGGCTGTCGTACTTTTCTAGCAGATGAGCAAGCAAGAGCAATATTTGAGTCGTCCCAATCACTGTTTATTTCTTTCAAAACATTTTCTCTGTAATGTGTTTTTGGATCTTGCACCATAGTTACAAGTGAGACCCCAGCATCCATAACAATTAATGACCCCCAGGTTTATTAAAATTCAGCCACAGTGGCACAGCATAGCATGCAATTATAAACACAAAACAGATGCAACACCATCTTCTCTATAGTCAGCGAAGATTGCAATCTGCAAAACCATGGAAATTTGTGTCCTTGATTTAATGGTTTAAAATGCAGGAAAGCTGTTTACATTCACTGTCAAAATGTTTGCATTACATATGCTCACTGCCCCTGTACTGGAAATATTTTTCCACTAACAGTGCAGAATAAGCACAAAATGAAGATGCACCGCTCTTACTAACAAAATGCTGGCATAATGCAGTTTCACCTCTGCTAAAACATTTGTTAGTGACTCATCACACTGCGTTATTTGTTACCTTGGATAGACTTCCTGAGAAATTTAGTGTTACGCACATATTTTCAACACTCCACTGATCAGATAGCTTTCTGTACAATGCTATAGACTATTTTAATGTCCTATAACTATTAGCAATATGGATAATTTTTTAAGCCCTTGATTGCAAACTTTAGATATCTCAATTCAATATGGAAAAGGTGCAGACACCTTCCCTAGCACACATTTAGGAGCAAGTAGGCAAGCTGGAAATTTTAATTTCTATCTTCAATTAAAAGACAAATATGATTTTCAAGTCTGTACTCTAAAATCAGTCTGCAAAATGCAATCCCAAATGCAAATCCCAAGGAGAATCAGTGGCATTTTTTAAATCTCCAGCTAAGATATCAGTGGACACACATTGAAGAGATATAATAGTCTGCTACCAGAAAATCTTTTAAATGCATATCTGAACACATAGACATAGTGTTGATAATGCTTATGTTAATAGCTATGAAACCCAGAGTTTCTCATGAGTCTGCAAGAATTCATTTAACTTACATTGGCACTATACAGACTTGCCTATTTTTCTCAAGTTTTCCTCAGTTTCTGTGGGACTATTCCCAAGATAAAGCCCATGCCCAAAATCAAGTTCATAGTGCTTTATACTAGCTGTAAAGTATGATTCAGACACTGTTACTATGTGCCTAATGGCAAATAATTTCTCTCCAGGTGAGCAATTGGTGTACCAATACAACAAAAAAAGCAGGCATATTCCATGCAAATCATACCAGATTAATTTATTTTTGTTAACTATCCCATAGCAGGATTTGCTGATATGTTTGATTCATCTTATGCAACTAAAGAAGATGTATGAAATACATATCAATTATGAAATATTATGCAACATTTTTCCACATTGAATCTTACAGAGAAAACTACATTATTTAGTCAAATGCACACTGTAAAGGATTTTTTTACTTTTTTTTTTGCTTAGCTTTTTTTACTGTGCGGTTTCTTTGCTTGTAAAGAAACAGAAGATGACTTACATCTGAGCATGTTGAGTGAATTCTGCAGATATTTTGGCTGCACTAAAGGTTTCTCTTGACTAAGTTAAAAAAGTTTGTTGTCAAGAATATTTACTAACACATTCCCAAGCCACCATCCTGCAGCCAACCAGCATCTGTTAACAACAATTTGCCTTTGGTTAAATGCAAAAGAAAAATTAAGCAAAAAGTAATTTTTTCTAGTTGAGGCAAATACTGCTTGACTGGAAGAATCTTTCCCTACCTGGTTCAACCTTGTAAAAACAGGGTCTTCTGCCTTCAGCTTCAAAAATTTGCATTTAATTTTAGGGACTTGATTATGCCACAGCAATCTGGCATTACAACATGCCTAAAATATATTATCTCCATCAGTCAAAGTACAAGATGGCTAGGATAAGGGAATGGTTGTTATCCACACATGGACGGCAACATGGATTTCTTCCACAGCTCTGTTTAACAGGAATGAATCAGGCTTTCTGTCTTTACAACTGGGCATCCACAGTGTGTGTTTTCACTGTGAACAGATTCACTTAACAACTCTAATCTGTTCCTTGTGGGGTAGAACAGAATATTTTGGAGACTTTTATACTCCATTTCTGAGGATGTCTAAACAATGTTCAAACACATACATATGCAAAAATGCATTTTTTTCCTGTTTGCTGCTGCTCACATTACATGAGGATGGCATACATGTATTGAAACAAACATGACTCATATTTGAATTGCACGTACACTCAGAGTAACGTATTCTTACATGCTAAAAATGCAATCCCCAGAGACAAACACACTGAAATCGATCTTCAGCTGCTCAAAATACAAGTCAGTTCTTCTACATCCAAGTGAGCTATTCTCTGACCTGACTGCCTTGTGATATTGCTGGTGGAACAGACTGGGGTGTTTCCAGAGTGTTTCTATTTCTCCTGTATGCAATCAGTCAAGACACTCTCTGAAAGAGAAAATACAAATTTTTTTTTAAAATATTCACTAATTTCTCATACTGAGGTGTCCTAAATTATAGTACAAGCCTGGGATTACTAATTTAATTTTAGGTTAATCACCTTGTGACAGATAACAAACAGCCCTTTTCAGAAAGTGTATGTCTATTTTCTATTTGTGGCATTTGTTTACTCAAAGCTTTTTCTCTTAAAAATTGGAAGATGCAGGGATACAGTTAAAGAACATGGCTAATGTCTAAAGAAACCTGCACAAAAAGTCTAAGATGAAAGCTAATTGGTTTGCAATTTTGCTGTGAATTCAAAACTTAGAGTAGGGTCACTAATTCTGTGGCCTTTCAACTCCTCTCAAGGTGATTTATGGGTTTGTGCTGAAACACTATAGCAGACTTAATGGTTTTGCATGGTTGAAGCATGAAATAAGGTGTAACCTGAGTGTTTCCACTGGATATAAGTTTGCATTTGGGAAAGTTTTTGAATCCAAAATTTCAGCCAGATTGCTACATTGTAAAACCTATACTCACATGAGAACTCAAGGAAAAAAATCTAATTAATGGGTTTTCTCCAAATGCTACAAACTCATCAAAACACTTAGATTCATACTACTCTTATTTGATTGGCCATTCTAAAAGGAATCCAAAAACATCCAAGTCAGAGTCCTTGCATTATAGTGCAATGGAAACTGGTTCAGTTGTTATCTACAGCCTGATGGTTCAGGTTCAGAACATTCTTTACAGGGAGTGTTGTGAATTCAAGAGCTTTCTGATCTAAAACGCCATTTCCTTTTCCCTAAGTCCTCTAGCACACTGAAGGCTGCCATGGTTGCCTTCTGGAGTTCAGGTACATAAACCTTGGACACCTTTAAGTTTTGACTGCTACTCATTCAGCAGCATGAAGCTGCAGGCTGCAGACTGCATCCTACAAGGAGACAGCATTTGAGATTTCAGTTAGCTTTAGAATATAGAAAACATTTCCAATCCCTAGCTGGAGTTCATTCCCAGCTGTGAACCCTAGGAATATCCTAGGAAAGTACTCACTGTGAGGTGTTCCAACTCTTACCACAGCAAGACCAAGACCTTTTGTTAGTTTTGTTCACCTGTCAGGTTGTTCTTAGCTTTTCTCTATGCAAAAAAAACCTTTTAAAGCCCTCACTTGGAGATTAGTAAGTCTCATGACGCCCTATTCTCACCCATTTCACATCTTTCCCTCCTTTCCATGATTCTCAAGAAGTACAAGACTTTGCAAGAAAAACAAAGAAAATAGCAAACTGAAATTCAATTGAACTCTGGGGCTACAGAACTCAACTGAATTTCCTTGATAACTTAATATAAATCCATTTTTGTAGTAACAAAATTCTATGATATTTAACTACTTGCATATCCCTGAGGGCTTTATGTACAGACACACCAAGGTCCTGCAGCCAGCATTTGAGAACAATATTTTTTCCCTCTTTCATTGCAAGTACAGATGAAAAAGGTTGCTTTCAGATCTCTATCCCAGCAGTCTCCCCAAAACTCCAACCTAAACACTTTTCCAACTGATTTTTCCTTCTCTGTCAGCCTAGTTTATATGTGGCCAATATTCCATTTCTTAGCAAACCATAACATGCAATCCCTCTATAAGCTAATGAGGAAGAGAAATTTATGAATTTCATATGCTTAAGTACATTCATAAATAAAAATCCATTTGTAATGCTCTGACAGATTTGTTGCTGAGAAGGTTTTATGCTGTAATGCAATTTTTAGTTACCCTTGGAAGTTAGAGCTTGTTAAAATCCTTAAAGTTTACTGAGTTCAGACTATAATCAAACTCTAGCCATAATGGTGCTTCATTGGTTCAATATATGAAGAAGTAAGCCTTTAAAATAAAAATTCCCTTCCTTTTCTCTCATCACAAAATGTTTCAATTGACATAAGCAACCCAGCACTTTATAGAACGGAATCTGGGGATCAGAAAAAGAGCACATGGAGAGCCAGTAAAGACAGAGGCTATATGTGTTTTAAAAAATAAAGACAAAAAAAAAATAAACAAACATATATTTAAAGATGTAACTGTATTTATTTACTTGATGGTTCTGCTGTAAATGTTTTCCTTTGCACTCTACATAGCAACAACCTGAGCATTCTCCCTTCTGTCAAGATGGTATCCAAGTGACAAGCAGAACTATAGAATTAATAAAAATTAGATAGGGACCTGATTTAACTGTCTCACTTTTGCCAGCTGAAATAATTTCCTTCCAGAGCACAGCGTGGTTGTGATGGATTAACTTTTCTGTAATGAAGGTGGAAACTCAAAATGAAATAAAGCAAAATTTACTACTCTGATGTTTGTGCATAAAATTAAAAATAGTGATGTGAATTATTGATTTGGACTGTTAATAGCAAATGTAAATTTCTTTCAGAAGAGCATTCCTGGAGGAAAAAGAAACAACAAAACAAAACTTCCCTCCTTTACTGCTATCTTTTGAAATGTTCATTGCAAGGATAAATTTAGCCCAACCCAAAGCAACTTCATGGGTCTGCAGTGCTACTCAGTTCAACTTCTGTAACTATCTGATCTCCAATACAGAGGATTTGGGAAGCACAAAGTAGCTGGCAGGATAGGGACCTCTGTCTGAACTGCAGAACAACTTTGTCTGGTGAGGTTTGTCTATCAGTTTGATTTTCAGGCTTGATGTCAATAAACTGTTACTTAATTACTTAATGGTGTTTCATTTCTTTCCCCACTTATTAACAGGATTCAGGATGACCTTCAAACACTTGGTGGGACACACACACACACACACACAGACACAGACACAGACACACACACACAAACACACACACACAAACACTCACACAAATATTAGTATATTGGTGTGTTTCTTGGGGAAGTGTAGGTAGAGATATGCCAGTTTCTATGGTAACAACAAGACTTTTTCATTAGTAACAGAAAAATAGGTGTTGAGATTACCTCTTAGAAATTGTCAGTGCTTTAGTTATTTCTAGAGTCGGACGCTGCTCTCAATTAATACACATTTAATTTGTAAATAATGGTACAACCTTCTTTAGGAGTTAAACACTTTGCAGGCGTGTAACAGGTATGTGCTAGGAAAAAATTCTGCAATGCATCAGAGGAAAATATTCTGCAAGGAAAGATTTCTGCTTGCTGCGGGATTCTCATGGTATTATTTTTGTAACATGGTGATTAATTTGTCATTCATCAAAAGAACTCACTGCTGAATTGAAACATTAAGGAAAGTTCAAGGAAACATAATGAAACTGCATCTTGGTTCCTGGTTATTTTTTAAAATTTTAATTTAACATTAAGGAATCCTACTTTTGTCAGGTTAATAGTTATCATGGCATGCTATTGTCATTATTTATAGCTAAGCCTGACATTTCCTAGGCAAAATAATATGACCAGGCAAGGCTTCTGTGTGCTGCCTGAAATGGGAACAGGAGTTCTCCATAGAGGAAGATCCCTGCTGGAACAATTCTCCCAGTTAGAGGAAAAACCCAGAAATGGTTCATGTGCACATCTTTTTTCATAGAGGCTCACATTTTCAACCAGCTTTACAACTGGTGTAGAAGCTCCTTTTTCCACAGCTCACAGCCCAGAATCAGTAGGAAAATGGGCATGTTGAGACAGAGGAGGGAGTGGTTGCAGCACTCTGTATTCTCTATATTGTGGGTTGCATGTCCCTCATAAATCGGTTCAGTCCTTTCTATCAACTCTAATTCATGTAAGCAGGGCACGCTTGGGTTCAAAGCAGCCCAGGAATGACAGATAGGATGATGACTTAGTGGTTTTCCTGAGCTTTGAGGCTGTAATGTACCATTTAATCAAATGAACATTACAGCTCCCTTAATCAACAGAGCCCAAAATGTAACCAGACTTGTAGTGATTTTACTCCTTTTTCAAGCCCACTGATTTGAGCAAGGCTTTGTGCAGGCAACCTTATAAATGGTAAGAGTGAGGTTTGTACCATCTCAAGGTTGGTCAACTGCCCTTTCTCACAATCTTGCAAATAACAGTGATTATATCTTACCCATCTTCTTTTTCTTTATAGAAAAATATGACAGCTTTTGCCTCATAACAGAAAGGAAGTCCTGCTCACTATAATTGACGCAATGCCAGCTGTTTGGAGCTGCTAGAAACAGTAAACTGAGGAGCCATTACTTCTCAGTAAAAAAAAAAAAAAATGTTAAAAGTAAGTCTGTTTATGATGGTATCTATCCAGACCCATTATAGTGCTTTCTGAACAACTCATACCTTTTGGTGTGATAGTCTTCATTACAGGTAAACGTGGTTATTTTATAGGAACACGATCTTGCAGACACAGAATTGAGAAATTTATTTTGTTTATACTGCAAAATTTTATAGGTCATTCTACTTATGCATCCACACTTAATTTTGAAGCCAGATAAAATCCTGAACTTCTGTTAGTCAGGTCAGACCAGTTCTTCCAACAATACAAGGCCACTGCTATCACGCTTGTGTAGACATTCCTGTGTAGACATTACCATTACCTGCCCCTCTACAAGCAGTTTTTCATTAAAAACACTAAAATTACACTCTTGCTTTTGCAGCATTTCACTGGTTGTACTTTCCAGCTTGAAGGTTTGGGATAGTCACGATCAGTTTGGCTCTGAAAGCCCCAGTGTGGTTTCCATCTTTGTGAGTTCAGAGGAATCATCCATGCACAGCAATTTGAGCTTGAGTAGTTGCCCAAATCAGTAAAATAAAAAACACACAAACCACTATCTAGACCCTTAAGAATACATTCAAAAATGTCAAAGCAAACATGGAAGGAAGAAGAGGAACTACCACTGCAAATGTATTTGATTATGCTTTTCGAGCCCACATGGTACTCAGGGTTTGAAATTCATGAGATTTGAAGGGAAGAAATGGAAATAAAGTGAATTATACCATCAGTAAATGAACTAAGATGTTATCCAGCTTCTCTGAAGCAAGATGAACTCCTTCAAAATACTGTGAATAGAAGTTTGCAAAGGATAATGTACATCAGCCATTATACTTTGCAGACAGTTTCTTCTTCCTAGTATCTTCCAGGCTTCAGCATCTTATACTTTCTGCTAAGAATGATGGCATAAACTGCAAAACTGTCCTTTTCATGCATCACCAGTGGATAATAAGGACTACAAGGAGTAATTGCAATGATCTCTGATGCAGATCAGAACAATCAGAATTTTGCCATTTTTAAAAATTAGTTCGTTGAAAAATAGAGTTTCACTTTGGTATGCAGACAAGATGGGTGTTTTTCCCCTTCAAACTAACAAATAAGAAGTAAGAGATAAAATGAACAGGAAGAAGAAAGTAAAGAACAGTTCTATGAAAACACAGCTCCTCAGTAAGATTAATAAAAGTTCTTAACAGTTATTGTTGGTCACGTTCTACACATTAGGAAAGCATCTCCTGCTGTCCAGTTCTTCTCACTGCCACCATTCACACAGGATGGGAGGCTTGGGCAAGTGTCTTTGTGCTTATATTTCCTAAACCTTTCTTCTTCCACCCGATGGGAATTGTGTCCTTTATAAACACTTACAACCATTTTGTTAAGCAACAATCAGCAGTCATAAGCTTAAATCTTTAGAGCCCACTTAACATCTAACCTAATCATGTAATTTCCATGATCTTTGTGTGGTGATGCTTGCTTCTACTGCCTCTCATCAGCACAGAGAATCATTCTTAATTACAGTCCAGGTCCTTATGAGTCAGAAGTGAGAGTCTTTTATACAGAGGCCAAGACCTTAAGAGCGATGGTTAGCATTGCAACAGCACCTAAACATCTGTACACACTGACAAAGACAAAATGCCTTTTTTTGACTTTTCAGTAAGTCATGCAGCTTCCCAGATTAATGAGAGAAATACCCTAATGATTCATCAGTGCCATTTCTGTATAGCTGCTCAAAAGGTGAAATGAAAAAGAAAAAAAAAAATCAAAGTATCTCCTAAATTTTTACCTCAGGACAGTTGACTGAATCAGTCAGTGACTTTCAGTCCTTTCAGTTCCCTGAAGTAAAGCTGTCTTAAAGGTCTTGTGTATCTCAGTGATGTCAACTCTTTCTGTACTTTTTCCTCAGACCAAACAGATTGACAATGACTAAGAAGAGTTGCAGCCTTCCTCCCCTCCTCACCTCACTGCCTCTGCACTGGCACCTGAGCCTTGTTGGGCTGCTTTTAGACAAGGAGGCTGGGCTGGGTCCAGTACCCAGTCCTGGGAATGCTGCTTTCCACAGCTCAAAATCCCACCCTTAGATGATGGTCCTACACTTGTACCATAGACTGCATGGGGCTCTTCTCAGCACCTCAGAAGGGACGCTCACTCCCATGCTGGCACTGGATATCTGGAGCAGCTGCTGAATGCCAGCTCCTGCCTGGACCACTCTTTTTGTCAGTGCCATGTGGGCAAGGGGACCTGTGTCTCTGTCTCCAAAACCAAAAAGGTTCCACCAATCCTTTCCTGAGTAATGGTACAGTTTATGCTGTGTAGGGTTTCAGATCTGGTTGAATTAGGAATCTGAATGAAAGTATTTGTGGGACCTGACCCAAAGGCCCTGCACTTCTTGAAAAGAACAAGGTTTCTTCATGGTGCCACAGAATACTTGCCAGAGCTCCCCATGGCAGCTCCATGCAGAGTCAGTGGGAGGGGAAGGCTGCAGCACTCACCTGACACATCAGAAGGATCACGTGCACACCAAAAAGGCAAAAGCCAAGCAAACCTACTACAAAGTTAAAAACTGAATAAACTTTTGAGATGCAATCAGCAAGGCTATATACAATTTCCAGTAGAGACCCAGACCAACATTTTTGGGCTCTCATCCTTGAGCTACTGTAGCAATAGTGCTGAATCTCATAGGACTGTTCAGTGTAAAGGCCTGTAAAGGATGAAAAACTCAGCAAAAAAATAGGCATGAGGTTCACATCACTGCATTCATCATGAAAAACAAGTGATGGTGAATAAAGGCAGTACATTTTTACACTGCAAAAGAATCTCCAAAATTTTTCTTGCAAGAATTTGTGTGGTAATTTGAAGACATAACCACCTTTCTTTCACGCTTACTTTTTAATAACCCCAAACCACTTATATCCCTTGTAAGTAACTTGGGATAGAATTCATATTGTTCCCAGCTTAGGAACTGGGGCAAACTTTCGGTTCTGATCCTAAAGATCTTTCTTCACATGGCCAGCTTTATAAGCATGAGCAGAAGTTCTGTTGGCTTGCAGGAGATTTGAATAGAGGTGGCATAAGCATATGGGTAATTTTATCCCTCTGTGAACTGAAAAGATCTGCTGCATCTTTTGAGGTTAGCCCACCCATAATAAAACTGAATCATAGTCATCTCTTGGTCGCTGTGCTGTTTAACGTGGTGCACAGGGATCTCATGATAGAATATGAAAAACCTTTATTTCTGTAACAGTCATTTGAACACTATATTCATTAAAAGGCAGTTAGTATGTCGTTTTGTTCTCTAGTTTTCCATGGGTCTTTTACCAGACTGAATCCTACACCTTATTTTCCTCCATTCTCTGGATGCCAAGCTTGGATTCCTCCATTCTCTGGATTGCCAAGCTGAGCAAGGTCAATGCTGGTATTGCTTTGAATTACATGTCTACTAATCATTTACCATGAAAACTGGTACCATTGTGGAAACACACCATGTGGTGCACTGCAGGTAAAGGTATCACCAAGCTGTCAATCATTTCTTAAATGCATTCTGTAAGATGGCCACAATTCCTCTTTGTGAACACAAGCAACTTCACGTGGAGTAGGAAATCCCTTGTTTTCTTTGCCCTTGCAATTGCATTTCATTTGCTCAAAACCCACTCATGACATCATGTAGAAGCAGCAGTTAGGGAGGGGAGGTTTGTTTTTGTTTGGTGTTCCAGGCAGGATTTTTGGTTGTATTGATTAAAAAATAAAATCTAAAAGTTTTTAAGGTTTTCTCATAATTTGCGAACCTGTGTTGGCCTTTCTGTATTGTTGCTTGTAAAAAATGTGCTTTCATGACTGTTAAGTATCAGGAAATTTTGTTGTTCTGAACTTTGCTAAAATCTGCTTTTAAAATTTAAGTGTAAATACCAAGTGCATTACAACGGTTGCACTCCCAAGGAGCAGAATTTCAACGTGCTTCATTTTCAAATCCCACTTGGTCCTTCTCTTGACTCCTCACCCCTGCCTGCAAGAACCATCTCCTCAAAAAGCTTTGGGTTTGAATTAATTTTCCTCCTTCTCTGGAAAGCTGCCCTGGGCCATGGCAGCCTTCAGGAGATGTCCCCAGGGTGGCTGCCCCTCCCTGGTTAGCAGATGCAGGGGCAGGGGAGCTGGGCTTGCTCTCTCGCAGGCATTAAGCAGTAACCAACAGCAGAGATTTATTTGCATTATGCTGACCCAATAAATAAAACTGATCCTGACTCCGTAATGTGGAGTGAAGAAAAAGCAAGTAAAAAAATGTACTGGTAAGGAAAGAAACCAAATGCCAAACAGAGAGAGGTACAAGAACATTTTTCTTGTGTGATTTGTTAAAATAAGTGGTACACCAAATAAGTGGTAAATGCAGTGATGATGAAAACTTCCTCAAGCACCACAGGGCATTTCTGCAGCTCTTACTCAAGCGGTTAAAATTTGTCTCAGTATGGAATCTAAGGAAAAGGAGAACTCCATTTTTATTTCTGAATCAGTTTTTCAAATTATTCTGACAGTTTCAAAGAATTTTTTTTTCTGTCAGAATACTAGAATGGTTTAAGGCAGATTGAGAATAAACTGCCAGAAAAGCACTGGTTTCTCCCTAAAATAAAACCAAACAAAGAAATAAAAGAGTAAGGCTTTCTGGGTGCATGGAATTTGACACAAAAAGCAATTGAAAGTATGTCCCAGACCTCAGCATTAGCTCTTGGCTTCTCTGCACTGAAGAAGAAAATTAACTGGTTTAAGAAACGCATATGAAATTTCCCATCTGGCTGACAACATGGATGTTTCTGCTCACTGTGACAATCTGAAAACGCTGCTGAGATGTTTTAAAGTCAGTGTTTATATCTAAAAAGCCAAATCTTCCACAGCTAAGGTGGCTCTCCTTGCTTCCGTAAGATATAAATTAAGACAATAAAGTCCATCTGAAACTCATTTTTAAAGGTGCACAGACATGATAAGTGTGCTTTGATTTGTGCTCTTTAAAATTAATCTCCTTACTCTGAAGCCAGTTTTTACTTTCAAAGTTGTTTTTGTTCTCCATCAAGGAACATTTAATAATTGGGTTTAAAGCACATACAACTGTAGTTTGTATTTACTTGCTAATCAGATTAGCATTGCTAAATGCATGTGTCATGTGAAGGTATACTGCTACACTCCTTAACTTTCAAAGGCTTCAGGTACTTTGGAAAAACTGATGATGTTATGACAGACAGGTAAAGAGCACCATGAAGCTGTCTGCTAGATACAGCGTATGCAGAAGCAATTTGCCTTCTAAAACTCTGAACATGATATTCTCTAATATTTCCTGGCAGATCTTCAGTAGCTAGAAAATAAGCATTTCCATATGTAAGAAAATATTCCTTTGAAATGTAGATTTTTCTTTACAAGAAAAGAACACAGAGTGAATTGCATTTTTAAGCTAAGGGTTCATTATTATTTATTTTTCTGCTTTGAAAAATGTTGTGTGTTTCCATACAGCACTTAGGTGGTAATTGCAATTCTAGGATGAGCTAAATTACTGTTAATAAACCTCCTAGCTGTTTTTTTCCACTAAGAAAAATCTCTAAATAAACAAATTTTGACTAATACATAGCTTCTCACCGAATACTTGGGTTATGTTAAATTTAATATACTGCAGCAAACATAACTGCATTTATCTAAAATTTAAAATGTGCTCACAACACTGCCTCTCTGTTCCGCTGCTTCAGTGGGGTGTTTTCCCCTTTAAGGAAAGCATTTTAAGATGGTTGCTAGTCATCTCAGTTGCTGCAACCACATGATGCAATCTATTGTCAAATTAGTGGGTGGCAGCAAGTGGAAACAGATTTCACCAGCAATAAAGCCCGTCACATGAGTTCATCTGCTCACAGTCATACAATCTCTCAGCCCGTTCCTCCTGTTTGATCCAAAGGCTCTGTCCACATGGAAGCTGATCTTTGCTACCTTAAGCACTGCTGCTAAATAACAGACTGTCTTTGTGGATGGTTTTTCACTAAGTGGTATTTTGGGAACGTACAGGGAATTAAGCCGTTTAGCACAGAAAAATTTGCACGCTTTTTAAAAAGTGGGCTTAATGCACAGATGTTCTGCAAGTCAAAACTAAACTTAAAGAAAATAGTAACAAAGTATTTGCAAAAGAAACCAAATCTAATTAAAGTTGTAGAAAAAGTTATATTTTTAAAAGGCTGAGCATACTATACATATTTATAAAGGAGATGAAAATTATATCAGAAGTACAAATAAATTAATCTATCTAGTATTAAGTTAGTGGTAATCACACATGAATCGGCAAAAAAAAGGAGGGTGGGGCAAAGGAGAGAACTCGGTATAAAAACAGGTACAAACTTGTCATGTAAATGGAAAATCATAATATTTCTAACCAGAAGTACTGTGTTTTTCTTATGGGATAATGTCATGATACTGACTTCTAACTTTAAGCGCCATTAAAATCACCATCACAAATTATAAAACCAATCAGATGTTTTTGGTTCTTTCTAACTTTGTGAACTATCTTCAGCCATGGCTGGTCCAGTACAGCCAACAAACTGCAGGTTCCAGGGCCAAGATCTTGAAATTCATCTTGTAATGATAATATGAAGAAGAGTGGGGGATGGGAAGCACAGAAACAAAAACAAAAAGCTTGGAAGAGAACCACGGTGTGGATAAATGGAAGACAGAGGTTTCCCCTACCCTTTTTGCACCATACCTGCAAGCCACCTGAAGCAGTCACAGCAGTATTGCTCTACAATAACTGTCTATCCCAGTTTGAAATGAGGACAAATGCAATGTTCTTCAGACCCTGGACCACCAGCTGAACATTGATTATTCATGAATAATGTGATTTACACTTAATGGGCTGGTCAGTTAAATTAAACATAAGTATTTGTTCTGTCAAATAACATGCAAAGGCCAATGAACAAATTTTTCTGGAGAAGTAAATGTCACAGACTTCATTTTTGGAGAGCTGCAAGCTAATGTGCAGATCAATAGGATCACCATTTCCTCAATAACTATGGAAATGCTACATAAAGTGCAAGGCACGTGTTTGAATTTCTCAGCCCTTACTCAGATCAACTTTGACTACATAAACAATCTGGCTATAAAATACATCACCAAAGGGATCCTCCCTGACAACACCTAATACTGCATCCTTTATAAACTATTTCCATTGAAATTTGATTCTCTTGCAGCGTAGGAAATCAGGAAGCATGGGAAAACATGGAGCTCTGGATCTAAATGCTGGTCCAATTCAGAAAAGCACTGAGTGATGTGCTTAACCTTGCTCAAGCTTCAGTGAAATTAAACATGTGCATAGATGTTTTATCAGTGTATTTGCTGGGCTCACTGATAAAACTACTCTATTAGTGAGGTAGTTTCACAGACAAAAATAAAGCCAGTGGTATGAGACAGAAGTGCCCAACCTCAGAGTTAAAGGCCCTCTTTTTTTCCATGTATGTAGTCATTCTGTAAATAGACCTGCACTTAATTGTATTTCATTTGGTTTCAAACATATCTGTATTTTATGTAGTCATTCTTGTAAACAGATCTGCTTACAAAGAAATATTTATGCAAGAAGATCAAGTATTTGCACATCTAAGGACCCATTTTGCATGGGCAAATAATTGTTTACACATAGGGATGAAAAATAGGGATACACAGATATGCAAGTGACTCTGAAATCTTGACACATGTTGCCTTACAGGATGAAGCTGGAAGAAAGTCAACAGGCAAGAATTATCCAATTAAAAGTCTGCAGTCATGTATGCATTTGGAATTAGTTCTAAAGGCTTTGCAGAAAGAATGCACTGCAGTAAACATTTCATCGTCACTAATTCTGTCCAGATTCATTCAAAGCACATCCCCTTCTAAAGATCCATTAATACATTTTTGATTTAGAGAAAAATCAGCAAACCATTTGTTTCAGAAAGCTGCCAAAATAAGATTGAGACACATGTAGTGGAAAAGTATCAGGACTTTATTCACTCTCAAGATAAAAGAAAATCAGAAAAAAACCCAAAACTACTGAGGATCTGAGAGAAAAATCTGGGTCTTGGTATTTTAAAACTAAAAACTGAGCATGCACTGGTTGCTATAGAGAGAATCTCTTACTTTCAACCACAATTGCAGATGTGGTGGTGTTGAAGTGAGTATGTATGTCCTATAATATTTAACAGCTATGTAAAAGATGCATAAAAGTGATCTGAGATTTTTTTTTTTCCCAAAAAGATATTAGATAATTGTGAGTCATGCACTGACTGCCCAAAGGAATATAGGAACATTCCACAAATAACTGAGACTTAAGTAACCCTAGACAAAACATAACAATTGGTGAAACAGTAGTGCTTGTTTCCTAATAACATTAAAAACAGTAAAATAAAACAGCCATTAAACAATAGTCAAATGTAAAGAATTTACATAGTTGCTTGATCTTTCTGTGGAGAAAATGATGAAAGAAAGTCTGGAGTCACTAATGAGAGGTAAAGAGGAGTACATTTTACCACTAAGTACAGTTCACTGCCAGAGAGTTCTCATCTCCTTCCCCACCCAGATCCAGTGCCTTTTCCATCATGTAAAGTCCCTCCTGACATAAATGCAGCTTACTGCGCTGGCCTTTCTTAGTACAACAGATAGCACAGTGTGATTGAAAACTCCCTGCTGTTTGAAGCTATTAATACTTAACTCTTAGATCACAGTGGCACCAAAAGGCCACCGATCAAGGCCACATGATTCTACATTTAAGGTAAAAACAGAGGAAGTAACAGTCTGGCTCAGAGAGCTTAAACTCATTTATATGGCCCCATCAGGCAATTTCTGTACCATTTTCTAGATTTATCTTCTAGAAAATACAGTCTCAAGTTCATTGTCAAAGTGCTATTTTTGCAAGCTATTTTTATGAGGGCTTGGGTTTAGACTCTTAGAATCATTCCCGTGCAGCTTGTGCCAATGTTTGACAACCCTTTCAGTGAAGAAATTTTTCCTAATATCCAATCTAAGCCTTCCCTTGTGCAACTTGAGGCCATTTCCTCTCATGCTACTGCTCGTTACCTGGGAGAAGAGACTGACCCCCTCCCGGGCACAGCCTCCTTTCAGGTATTTGTAAGGAGGGATAAGGTCTTCTCTGAGCCTACTTTTGTCCAGGCTAAGCAACCCCATCTCCCTCAGCCATTCCTCACAGGACTTATTCTCCAGACCCTTCACCAGCTCCATGCCCTTTTCTGGACTCGCTCCAGCACCTCGATGTCTTTGTTGATGTGAGTGCCCCAAACCCCAACACAGGATTCCAGGTGCGGTCTCAGCAGTGCCGAGTACAGGGGGACAACCCCTGCCCTGCTCCTGCTGGCCACACTATTCCCCATACAGGCCAGAATGCCATTGGCCTCCTTGGCCACCTGGGCACACACTGGCTCTTGTTCATCCATTGTCAGTCAGCACCCCCAGGTCCTTTTCCACCAGCAGCTTTCCAGCCTCTCTGCCCCAGCCTGCAGCACTGCCTGGGGTTTTTCATAACCCAAGGGCAGGACCTGACACTTGGCCTTGTTAAACCTCACACAATTGGCCCCAAGCCATTGATCCAGCCTGTCCAGATCCCTCTGCAGAGCCTTCCTGTCCTCCAGCAAACCAACACTCCATCCAACTTGGTGTCCTCTGTAAACTTACTGAGAATACATTCAATCCCCTTGTCCAAATCACTGATAGAGATAAAACAGGACTGGTCCAAATACTGAGCCCAGGGAACACCACTTTTGATGATTGCCATTTGGATGTAATTCCATACACTACCACTCTCTGGCCCAGGCATCCAGAAAGTTTTCTATCCAGCAAAGAGTTCACCTGTCCAAGACAAAAGCAGCCAGTTTCTCCAGGAGAATGCTGTGGGAGACAGGGTCAAAGGCTTTACTAAAGTCCAAGCAGACAACACCCACAGCTTCTTCTTCCTTCACTGAATGGGTCAGTTTGTCATAGAGGGAGATCAGATTGGTCCAGCAGGACCTTCCTTTCAAAAAGCCATGCTGGGCCTGATCCCCTGGCATGTTCTGCACATGTCATATGATGCCACCTAAGATGAGCTAATCCATGACCTTCCCTGGCACCAAGGTCAGGCTGACAGGCCTATAGCTCCCCATATTCTACTTTCAGCCCTTCTTGTAGCTGGGCATTGCATTTGCTAACCTGTAGTTAAATGGTACCTCCCTGGTTAGCCAGGAGTGCTGGTAGGTGATGGAAAGGGTCTCAGGGAGCACTTCTGCCAAATCCTTCAGTACCCTTGGGTGGATCCCAGCTGGCCTCACAGGGATGTGCATGTCTCAGTGGTGTATTAGATCACTGACTATTTCCCCTTGGATTGTGGGGGCTTCATTCCCCTCCACAGCTCTGTTTTCCAGAGGGCTCAGGAAGCTGGGTACTTTGATGACAGCTGGTCTTACTGTGGAAGACAGGCAAAGAAGGCACTGAGTTCATCAGCCTTTACCTCATCCTTTGTCACTATGTTTACCCCAGCATCCAATAAAAGATGGAGATTCTCCTTAGCCCTCCATTTCTTGATAATATAATTATAGAAACATTCCTTGTCTTTTAGAGTAGTATTAGAGTAGTAGTAGTAGTAGTAGTAGTAGTAGCCAGATTAGGTTCTCGTTGGGCTTTGGCCTTTCTAAATTTCTCTGTGCTGCTTGCCCCTTCTTCCAAAGGTCATAAACTCTGGGTTTTTTGGCTGAATTTCAGCCAAAGCTCTGTGTTCAGCTAGTCCAGTCTTTTTTAGCTTCCTTCTTCAGCACATCTTCAGGGCCCTGATGCTGCCTGCTGATGGGCAGGAACTGTGAGACCAGAGCTGGGCTGAGCTCCAGAGAGAAGATGCACTGGCCATGATGTGGGGGCCAAGCAGGGCTGGCTCACAGGAGCAAAGTCAGCACACACACCTCCAGATACAAATATATGCCCCCCAAGTTTGCACTGCTCTGGCTAGTAGGTGTAGACTTAAGAGAACATAAATATATCTTTGTAAATATATCATGAGGATAAAAATCAAAGATGAAGACAGGCTACAAAAGCTAAAAACAACTTAGGCACAAAAAGAAACAGACAGGAGATTTTTAATTCGTTTCCCACCCACCAGCATAGTGAGATTTCACAGTAGCCAGTCTATAGGAAGAAAAAAGGAGCAAAATCCTCAAGTATTTATTAGATGAAGCACAAGCTGTTCATGAAAAGCACAGTGTGCTGTGATCACCTGGAACAACAGAGGACTGCCATTGATGAGTTTCTAAAGGGTTTCAGGTTTCTAAGGAGTATTTCCTACAGCATTCATGTGTTTATCATTTTCACACAATCCAGGATTCACATGATGTTGACAACTGTAATATATTCTTTGTAAATTGCAATTGAATCTTTGAATCTCCAGACAGTTGAGAAACTACTTTCTCTCACCTGTTTAATTAACCATGCCATGTTTTCCAAAGAAAATTAATTGTCTCAGTGCAGCAGTAAGGAAACTCAAAGGTTTGAAAGAAAAATAAATATGAGCATGCAGCAGAGTAAACATTTATCCAATAAACATTTTCACAGCTGAGTTTCAAACTTCTCATGTTCTAGCTTCTTATATTTTATAATCTCATCCCACTTGGCCCTGGCACCACATCTCTTTGAGATACGCCTCATGGGAAAACACTGCCTTGGTAATCAAAACATTTAGACTGCAGAAGAAATATAAAACAATTCTCAAGGAAGTTTTATGGTGCAGCAACTGCTCCAAGATCAAATTGTAACTTTTTCCTGCCTGGTCCTTAACAATTGATGAATAGAATTGGTTTTATATCAAGCTAACTCTACCCTGATCAGCTCAAGTTTTTGCAGATGTTTCCTCTGAGTAGAAGCCAGTAACGCTCCTGGTGATAAGTGTAGTGTGCCTTCTTCCTCACTCTTCTGCCCCTGAGACTACCTGTTGCTGCTTTCCATAACTAGAGTTAACCTTAAAAGTCTCAATTTTAACCAAATTGAAATAGCTTTTTTTTAACTGCTTTCATTTCTGCTTTTACCAGCATTTTTTAAAAAAACATTACTCTGAGAATGGAGTAAACAGTTGTACATGAAAAGGAGAACTGAAAATGATCTTCAGATAGTTGTTCCTACAGTGGAAAGCATTTTTGGTGTTCAGCTGTGATTATATGATGGAAGAAAACCTTTAGGGTATCTGTCAGTTGGGTAAAGTGGCAATCATTGAAATAATGATGTTAATCATTGTCATTTCAATTCAAAGAGGGCTGAGGCCTTTTCCAAAGAGGCTGAAAGTCTCTAATTCTCTGAAACATGATTCCACACAGAATGTTAAAGGGAAAGACCAGCATTTTTGCAAATAAGCTGAGCAACTTCTTCCTTGAAAAAAGGAATCTGGATAAGTAATGTAAAATATACCTGCATTTCAAGGAGAAGAATTTCAGTCCAGGGTGGGGCAGGGGAGGGGAGAGGGAGGCGGGAAGTTTTTTCTGCCTTTGGAAATATTCTTGACATTTTGCAAACTTCATACTTTGACCCTTTAATATTTCTTAGTCCTTAGAAAAACTGTTGCAGTATCCGCATTTAGAAGCAGGTTTTAGTGCCCGTGTCCTCAAAGGTTTTTAGCTCTTTAGGTCAAATATTAAAAAATCAAACCAATATAGCATAGCCTCAGTGAAGTCAGTGGAGAGAAGCCATTTATCATAACCAGCTAAAGGTCCCCCTTGGCATATTTCAGCTCTGAAGAGCAGTAAATCTCACAGATGAAGGAGACACCGTGCCGTCCGATAAGTTTTTGAAACACAGTGATATATTAAATATGATTTAGATTTTGCATTAGTCAAACAAAACTGAGAAACACTTTCCTTTGATTTGTTCCATTTATGAGTGGTTCAGAGTAAATTTTAAATGATTAGTCATTGCTTTAATAATTCCATGTCTTCATGTCCTTGATCTCGGTTTATCTTTTTCTTTCACTTCTGCTCTTGCTCGTGCATGTCTGTATTTGAACGTGCTCGTGTCCCCACTAGCAAAATTTCTGTAGCTGCACTTTCTTGGTTTCCTGAAGCACTTTGTAAGCACTGGTACAGTCCTGGGTGTCCAGCCCTTCTGAACTTAAGCCCCAGGTGTCAGAGGGCCTCAGCAGTGGAGCAGGCTATATGGATGCTTTTGAAAGACCCAGCCCTTTCAGATTAACAGAAATACAGAATTTCTCTTCCTGTGACTAAAGGTGGAGAGTCAGAAATGGCTAGGAGCCACCTGATTTTCTTTGCTGAACACTACCCCAGTGCTTGGAGCAGTTCACCAACACATTTCAAGGTGCAGCAAAACCATCTCCAAACCAGCCCAAGTGGACAATGTCCGAGGCAAATGTGTTTACCCCCCTTGAACCACTAGTGTAGCTTGCCTGCTCTTTCTGAAGTGTTGTCTGCAAGAGGCAAGGCTGGGATTGCTGCTTGTTGAATACCTGCCCAAGCAGATGAAGGCTTTGAGCTTCCTCACCTCCCCCTCACTCACACACCTGCTCCTGGGCAGCCACAGTCTGGCCATCAGTAAAAGCAATAATCTCTGCAGCATGAGAAACAAGCAGGCTGCTGAGCCTCATATGTGTGCCAGAGAGCCATCATGAGAGACTGAATAAGTGATTTTTTTTTAAGAAGTGCTTATAAATCATTAAAGTGACATAGTATGGGTTTGGGGTTTGTTTTGCAAGCTAGAATGGGAATTGTAACATCCGTATTTCAAAACACATACTCACCCTTACACTTCCATTTCCTGTGGAAGGCATCCAAATTTAACCTTTAATTTCTTGAAGAGCTGTTTCTTATATTTAATTGTTAGAATAAGCAAATGGCTGACTACAACAACTCCAGGGGGCTCTTTGAAAACTATCCACAAGCATCAAGATAAGTGCATTTCAGACATCCCACAGGAACTTTAAAAATACACCACTCACCTGCTGCCAGCTGTTTCACTTACTTTTACTTTAGTGCAGCAGGCATAGGCTTATCCCAGTCTGCTGTGACCCCCAAAAGTCTGAAACTGGCTCCACCTCTGTTGTGTCAAATACAGTGGAAGAAGCAGGCTGAGAGGAGCCTGCTGCCAAGTTAAGATCTCCCAGTGTGCCTTTGAGGGGCCACATTATGTCTGACAACTGGTGGCCAGGCACCTGAGCACACCAGCCACCATCAGAGTGCCCACCTGGTGGGAGATGGTGATGCTCAGGCAGGGCCATTATCCCAGCCACAGGATGGGTGATCCAGCACTGCACTGGCACAGGCGTGGGGACTCTGGGTTTGGGACTCGCTGCCGGGGGAATTATGGTAGGTGGGGTGCCTCTTGGGAGTCTTACTGCATTTAGGTTCAGGCTCCAGAGACACTGCTCACAGCCACAGGGAGCCCTGTGGGAGGTGGGCAAGCGTGCCTTGCTCTGAAGGCCTTAGCTAAAAGCTGGTCACCATAAATGACAACAAACACCACCTTTAGGGGCACTTGTACTGTGACTGTGGGAATGGCTCCAGCTCCTGCACCCCTGGGAGGGATGGAGAGGTGCACTCATGGCACAAGGAAGATCATATGACCCCCTGGTAGAGACTGATCAGAATTACAGCCCTCTTTAATTTGCACCCCCTCCCTACACTCTCAGAAATCAGTGTGTAGGTCGCTTACAATATAATATCTGGACCTGATGAATCAGGAGTCCAGTGCTCAGGAATTTCCTCTGAAACCTCACACATCCCCCTGTGATCAGTTTAGACCTGCCCCAGATTGCACTCAAGCTAATCCCTCAGCTGTGAGGTGTGGTGAAGATGCTGGTTGCTGCAGTACCTGGGCAGCCAACCCTTAACTATTTCTACTTTTCCTTCTGCTGCAGCTTCCTTCAGTGGCTGAGCCCATGCACTGCCTTCTCCACTGCAGCTACCCGAGTCATTGCCACGAGAAACTAATAGAAATTCTCTTCCATTAGCAGGAGTTGCAGGACTTCTAAAAACCTCACTGAAGTGCCAGAGAATGTATTTGTAGGAGCTTCAGGACAGGCCCCAATGCTTGCAAAGGCTGTCCTGAATAACCAGGGGTTAATAAATGCTCTATTGATCAATCTGGCTCTGACGTTTACCCCAAGGATGGCAAAGCTGTGGAAGGGAGGGACTTTTTACATTGGTAGGCCCATCTGAGAACTTTTTAATCCTTATTACAGTTACACTTTTCTGTGCTTGCCAGCCCGCAAGAAAGTTTGAAAGTCAGCCTGACCTCTTGTGTGTCTGATCTAGGTCCAACGGGGAATGAGATCAGGGAGCTGTGAGAAGCAAGCTTAATGGGGAGACTGCTGCAAATGTAGCAAAACAAATAATAGAGGCTCAAGTTTTTTTGTTGTAGAAAATACAGTGCTATGGCTTTTGGGTGCCAAGAGGCAGCTCTTTTAATAGCTACATTCTTTGTAATGCTGATGAGTGGCAATATAGAAAGATGAAAGTAGGAGGGCATTGTATTATGGTCCTATATATATTATGCCACAAAGAAAATGCAGTTGCTGGGTGGGGATTCTTCGCCCTCCTCCTGCTGAGCTATTCATACAAACTCTCCTCTGTGGATGGCAATCCCCATTCCATCTCTCCTAAATCCCAAAGGGTTTGCCAACTGACTTTCAATTTTTCAAGTGGAAATGGCTGGACTGAATGGTGCATTGAAGTATTTCCTCCTACACTTCACTGCTCCTTTAGGAAGTGAGAAGACATTTTTTCCAAAAGATGTATGCCATCTCCTGGGAACACTAGAAACTGCAGGCCCCTTGTTTCCTTGCAGGAAACTCCCTGTAAATTGCATTTGCCTCTTCTCGGGGGGCATTATAAAACCACCAGATAAGTTCTGTGTAGCTAGGACTACCTTCCACTTTTAAATTTGTTGAACTTTCCACAATTTACACCTGAAAAACTCAAATTACATCGAAAATTTCATTGTTTACTTAGAGCACCGGAAGATTTGGATGTATGCCAAGTAGTGTGACAAGATAAGATTCGTCAGTGCATGATACTAATCAGTCACAAAGCAGTGGTGGAGCTTAGCATACACTGATGTGATGTTTTAAGTCAATGGTACGAGTCTGAAATTTAGCCCATGACATTGCTCTGATGTTTCTTTCTTGTACTACAGGACATGTGCAAGAGACAGAAGAAAGCCAGAGATTCCCTTCTTAAAACACCATACGATTCTTTAGCATACAAGAGAAGATATGTTTCTCTTAAGTCCTAAACTGCAACTTGCATATGTCAAACAACAGACTCATCTCCTCATCGCCCTTATGCTTGTTATTTGCTACTGACATACCATTCAGCTTTCCCTTGTCAAGGAGATGTAACAGGGAATAAAATCCATGGATGCAAATAAATGTATTTTTGCATATTGAATTAATAAATATGCAGAAGAACGAACCCTTTGTCTTTGAACTGGTCTTTAAAACAAGTTAGTTCTATCATGTGGAATAGTCCCTGAAATAATGTGTGTAAGCATGGTTTCACATATAAAATGTTTTTCTGGGTTATGTCTATTAAATATAATACACAAAAAGATTATAGACCTGCAAAATATTGTAAAAATATATTTCATTTTAAAAAAATAGATCAATATCTACTTTAAATAATTAGGAATTACATAGTCTATGCACATGCAATTTGCTTTTATGTGGTAAGCAGTAGATTTAATCATCTTAATTTATCTTTTTTATCAATTAATAATCCTATTTTTTAATCACTTTCCATTTCTTCCACAGACCTGAGGATCTTTGAACAAGAACTGAAAGGGGACTCTTTTTCTCAAAAAATATCATAATAGCAGAAACTTTATAAAATTGCATCAAAAAATAAGTAAACAATGACTCAGGAACAAGAGATGACAGTCAGGCATCCACACTGACTAGTGGCTGAGCTTCAGCAGAGGGCATCTCTTAACTCCCTGAAGTCAGGATTCTCCAGTCCTCACCACCAAATTCCCAGTTTAATCGAAATTTTACTTCATGGTTTGTCTTCATCTCCCCTTTCCCGAGATCTGCAGCTTGTATCTAGCTACCATTCGGGCTGTGCCCCCTGTGCTTTTTGGGTTGAGTGTAAAGGTGGGAGAAGGCAGGGGGGGCTCACTGCAGACAAGGTGCTGGAGAGCCCTTACTACAAGGAAACAGGCTTTTCCTTAGGGTGGATCACAGTCCACCTACACACAGGATTTATCTGACCATGTTCTTTCATTTATGTCCAGCTGATTGATTAATAAAATTAATTCCAGATCTCCAAACACACAAATAAAATATAGTTAGGTCACAGGATTTGTGAAAGTCTCCACCCAGGGAAGTAGAGGCAGAACGTCACTAAATCATCTAGTGACAGTGATCTGTCAGTGATTTCTGTCCCTGGCAGTCAAGTTGCAACTCCTCAATCCCTTATGCCACCCCCAAACCACCAAAATAAACTCCTGCCACTTAAACCCTTGGCTGATGGAATCCCCTAGGCATACATGCAGGTACTAATGCCAGCATGGCTTGAATTTTTAGGGAGAAAGAGGATAAGAAGTCTTTGCATGAAATGCATTATCTTGATAATTTTAAGATAAAAATCCCCAATCAAGTCAAAAACCTTCAAGCACTACAAAATCCTTTAGCTCCACACTGACACCAAGACTCTTGAGTTTGAGCAGCCAGAGCTACGCCGTAGTTCGATGCTCAAAGAGGTACCTGGCTTGCTTAGCAGCTGCAAATCTCCTCAATGCCCATGGTAACTGCACATTTCTCACAGTTTTGAAAATCTGACCATTTCCTTTTCAGCAGCTTAAGTATGGTATGAGGAATCTGCCTGTAGGAATCAATGCTTCCAAGATGTGGACTTATACAAGGGACTTACCCTGCTGAGTGCCTGTTTCCTCAGGAAAAGTGCAGAGAAAATTAGTAGAAAGTCAGTACCATCTAAGTGAATTTCTGCAACGTGTTTGCTGTGTGCAGTACGAATTTGCTTCTCTTTTGAGACCATTAATTTTATATACTTGGAATGATTAGAGCTGAGACAAATCAGTCTTTCATAAATCATCAGCACGATGCAGGACACTGTTCCACAGGTTCTCGTTATAAGGTCTCCATTGTTTGGGATGTCTCAGAAGCAGACTTTTGGAGTGTGGCCAAAACCAGAAGAGTATATTTCTAAAGAGATATTATTGCTATGCATACTCTCTCTCTAACCTGGACTTTTCTTTCACTGTCTCTGAAATTACTTCTCTCAACAATGCCTATATTTAAGATTTTTAAATCTTTAAGATTCTGTGTTTATGGGAGTGGTTACTGTATCAAATTTAGTATAATGATTAGAGAAAGGCTATTTTATCCTGTTCTAACTTAGTTGACTTTAACATCCATTTGCAAACTCCATCTGACAAAGAAATAAAAACTCTTTCTGAAGCTTAGTAACTCCTATAGCTAAAGCTTCACTCTGTTCTGAGGCAGGCTGTAGAATACTCTGGGTTCCCCATGCAGTCTCCTGGAAAACAATGAACTTTTTAGAGTGCTTTTATTTTGGAAAACTTATTATGGAATCAGCACCACTGGGTCCATTAATCTGGGAGTATTATTGGATGACAGAATCCTGATGTAGTATGAATTAATTTTTATTATTGAAATAAACAAAGTACAGAATAAACAACAGACAAAAACACCTCTAAATACGTAAAGAACTGATGGTATGAAGTAAAAGGGCACTGTTTTTGTATTCTCAGTGGATTTTCAGTCTATGTAAGGACACTGGGCAGCCAACACACTAGAGCTAAACTCTGCTTGGCACTGAAAATTCACCATGCCTTATGTCCCTACAACATACTGTATCCCTGACCAACTGAAAGATAAAAATATCAAATAACCTTAAAAAAAATTTTTAGATTTGAAAAATAAAATCACAGTGATAGCAGCTCTATTCTGAGCTGCTGCCAATATTAAAAGGAAAATGAGGAGTAAGTGCCCTGACTTTATATTCCAGTGATTTGAGAAAACACAAATAATCTGAGTGTATTAAGACTCAAGCAGTTGTTGTTGGGGTTTTTTCTTATTGTTTTTATTCTTCCTGTTTAATTCCCCAGGCGGTTGGTTGCTGAGCTCAGGCTCCTCAGGCTGCTGTTGCAAAAACCGTCCGATGTCACTACAGAAATGTCCCTTCAGTGGACAGCAGCACTTAGACTCGCCCAATGTTACCCAATAAGGAAGCTCCTGTGTCCCTCTCATCGGTGGGAAACGGCAGGACACAAGAGGAGGAGGGGGAAAGGAAAGTTTGAAAGACTGCAGGCCACTGAGATAGATTCACAGCACTGAAACAAAACATGTTTTATCTATTTGCAGGGTCGGTGCCCTCAGCTGGAACAGAAGTTTTGGAAGTGCAGTAGAGGAAAGTTTAATCTATCACAAGCGCTATCTATAAGGCATGTTTTAATCTGTTTATGAAGCAGTTTAAGTAAATTTGGGCAATGGGACTTAGGAAATTGTAACCACATTTGCCTAGTAGATTGCAGAAATAATAGCAGCCAAAAAAAACAAAAATTCCATCAGATTTCCTGTAAAGTGACCTAGACAATACTCAATTCCAATGTCAGGTAAACTGCATATATCGACTACTATGAAGGGTGATGTAGATGAACTTGACTTAACAGAACTATTTTCATATGCCTTTAACTTAAACCTAAAATGCCTGTGAAAGATACAGCAGTCAGGCTTGTCACAGAAATATAAAATGAAAGGCACTGGCTCTTTGGCACGTCTTTGATTTCTTTCTGAACAGCTTGGTTCAGTCAGATAATTCTGTTCATAGTTATATCTATTTAGTCTTGGAGTAATGCCATCAAATTCAATGGTGTTACATGGATTTAAATTGCTTAAAGGAGAAGAAAGTATATTCATTACATCTCTAGAGTTATTCTAGCAGTGCATTTAGCGTAGAATGTGCAGCTAATGTGCTAGATTATTTAACTGTTACTGAGATGAGACAAGCACAGGGCATAGTTTCAGAGGCCATAATGTAGCAAATATCATATTGTTTTACTTTTCATCATTTCTATATGATTTGTCTCTCTCTTCCCACACATGTGGGTGATTATCCTTGAGGCCACAGCGCATTGCACGCACACAACATACAGAGTAAATGCTTAAGAAGTTTAGGGAGAGGGTTTTATTGTGTTCTCAGTAATAAAAGGAGAAGTGGCACTTCAGCCTGATGGTTTTGCAGTATTCCTTGCAAATTCCATTATCTTCTTCCTTACACAAGTAGGCACATGTTGTTCTTACATGTACACATCACTTTGGGTTAATGTTACTTGTGGGTTCTTGACACCCACAGCTTATCTAAGTGCAAATAAATCAAGTGTGAATTTTGCAAATACAACAAGCCAAGAATGAATCCACAGGTTCTGAACAGTATGGCACAAGCCAGGTCAGCAGTAATAATTTGTTTAAAGAGTGCCATGACAGGGAGGTAAGAGGAGAGGCCTCCTCCACTGGAAGCAGAAGCTGTTCATACAGTGGCAGCTCGCTCATCATTAGAAAGATGTTCTTGTGTAGTAACACTGACCAGCATTTTCAAAGGATGCAGAATGAAGTAATCTGAAATTAATCTGATGAGTCAGACGTGACTGCTGAAGCACATCTAATCATGCAGCTATTAGATTGCTGGTTTACAGTCACTGCACCTATGTGCAAGTGTAGGTGTAGTGAAACTAAAAGAGATCTGGAATTATCATGACAGTACTAAGTTTTCATTGCCTTCCTGGTGAAGGAAATCAGCAAAAAGTTAAAAAGCCCTTTAGGGAAAAACTGTGAGTTTCAATAAGATGGTATGTTACAGGCATTCTGTAAGGTAAATTATTGGCATGAAAGATGGTGTGTATGAAAATTGGAAACCTTGGTGTTTACTTGTATGTATGAAAAGAAATAGGTCAGTGACTTTGTTTCCATGGTGACCATTATTGAAATAAAACAAACTGACACCAATGCTGATTTATTTCCCTATTCTGCACCCTTTTAAACAATTGCCTACATCTGAGATTGCTACTAAATGAACGGGATATCAGAATGAACTTCCACAATGTGATCTTCTTAGGGTTATTAATGAAAGAAAGACCTAAAGAAAAGGTCTCCTCCAGAACAATTCCAACCTCTGAGCAGGCGCCAATTCCCACTATCCCACAGTAACGTAGCTGCCATGCTGTAGGGCAGGTGCTCTTTGGCAATTATTAGACAGAACTAATTTCAACAAGGTAAAAAGAAACAAGATTCATCTTCATCAGATCCGCAGCATTTCCCAAAAGGATAGCTTGATGACCATGAATCTTTCCTGGGTTTGCTGCTGGTGCACCCTCTGCTTTGAGTCAGAGGGATGGTGTACTTATTGGGGTCTGTGACTTCAGGAAGACTTAGGCATCTAAACCTAATTTACATGCTTCTGATGGTAGGTACATTTTAGTAGCTTTAATAATCTTGGTCTTATGCTTTTTCTTGCTTTTGGTCTTGCTTGTGATGCTTACTTCCAAATACATAAAGTGATAATTATAAGAGTTTTTATTTCACAGGGACTCTAGGTGGTTAAATTAATTGAAGATTTTGAGATGATAATAGATCGATATTATAGATAAATAATATTTATCGATATTCTAGATAAATATTTTAGATATTATAGATAAATAATAGATTTATACAGACATGCTGGAAAGATAAATCCTGAAGGTTCTTGACACAATCTACCAGACCAAGGATATCAACCTTGTTACCTTACCACAGCACATTAAGAACATTAGAGATATCATGTCTGTTTGGCAACATTTGTTGTATAAGAATTGCCACAGATACAGAAATTAAAGACCATGGTGTAATAATACTTGTGACAACAACATCACTATTTGGTAGCAGTTGAGTGTACAGTTTGTTTCCCAATATCATTATTTTGATCTGTTATAATCATAGCAAATAAATTTATTTAAGCAAGGTAACTGGTGAGGAACATCCCAAGTCAGGTTTTTTTTTTTTATCCTGCATATGATATTGCAGCAGCCCTGTTTTTTTCATTAGCACTTGAAGGAAAACGAAAGATGAAGGAATGCATGAACACTTTTTAAACCTCAACCTGTGAAAGCAAAGGAAGTACAATGAGATATGTTTATCAGAAAATGTATGCCTATCTACAAGCCTGTAAGTCTCTAAGGAAACAGAATCATAAAGAACTGAAACCACAGCTATTAAACAAAGTGAATTTCTCTCTCCCTGTTTGTATGATGAAGTCTATTACTTCAGTGGAAGCAAGATTAGACTCTAGCTACTTTCTTTTGAAGCAGAGGAAATAGTCTTCCCCTCAATTTGAGCTCTGAGTCTCAAAAATGTTTTACTGATATTTTTTGTTAGGATGAGATTTTTTATTTAAACTTAATTTCTTAACATCCTTTCAGTGAGTTTCAAGAGGAGATTTGGATATTATTAAAGTAAAAAGCAGTGACAGATGTGGTTGCTACTCAGAACTGTACCGACGGTAGCCCAGTGCCATCTAATTTTTATTATTGGTTGTGATTTCTTATACTCTGGTTTGACATCCAAAAATCAGTGGTAGGGACTTGTGGCTTCTCATTATCATGTACAGCAAGGTGTAAGGTGGACAACCATCAATTATCACATATGAACTTTTAAACAGAAGAAAATATAAGTTTTTTGTACACTAAACTGCATCATTCAAGTTACTGAATTATTCTTCAAATTACTCTATGAGTAAGATGATAACAAAATCAGGACTACAGGAAGATTCCTTTTTTATCTTAATTCAGTAAAAAGGGCAGTAACTCAATGTCCTGAATGTTTCATGCAATGCTGTGATGGTTATCTTCTTATTCTACAAGGCATCTGCTCCGAATAACTTTTTAAAGATTTACCTAATCCATTTTAATTGTTTGGAGTAAATGCAGATTCCTGTAAATGACAATGATTTTCCTGACAACTTATTTTGCTGCTAATGCTAAGCTAGCTCTTATTCTTAAGTCTTCTTATCTCCTAGACACATACTTTCTCAGGAGATGATCTCTCTGATCAGGGAAAAGATACCTTTGCTGATGTTCACCTTTCCAATGGTCGTTGCTCTTTCACCATACTTAGGCTCACTTTTCCCCTCTACATGTGCATCTTTGCTCAAAGCTTATGCAAAGTCCTCTGCTTTTGTTTCTACATGGCTTTAAAAAAGTCTGGCTTTGATATAGCCATAAATAGAAAGGAGTTAAGAAAGATCAGTCTTTGCTTCAGATTCAGCCCACTGAGTCAAAGGTCTAAAAGTGAATGGCTAATTCTGATCCATCTCATAGTTTTCACTAAATCCTGCCTTTTGGGCAAGCAAGGGCACTCCTTTGAATTCCCAATGACTATTACAGGAATATGAAACTGTAAATGCCTACCATGAATGGATATATTCAAGAGAAAATGTCAGAGCAGTGAAGAGAAGCAGATGTCTTTTTATCAGGGATAGCTGTAGAAAGATTAAATCAAATTTACCACAATACCAAAACATGTATGATTCATCATCAGTGGTCATATGCAACTCTGAACATGCAAAGAAGTACTAAATTATTTTTTATAATATCTTTAAGTTCCCACAGTTCTTTTTTTTTTTTTTTTAATTTAATTGGCCTTTTCAGGCCAAGAATAGTAATAAACAACCTAATGTCAGAAAATTATTATTTTTCTTTATTATTACATTTTCTCATCAAGAAGGAAAAGGTCTTGTGAGCTGATGAATGTTTCACTTGATTTGAAAATAGATCACTAACATGGTTTAGATTGAGGAGAAACGCTTACAAACAACCCAACCAAAGTCTTTGAACAATGAAATTGCAATGGTATAACTGTTACAGAGATTTGGTTAATAGTTTTCTGATATGTTTATCTTATTTTCATGCTTACATATTATCTTCCAGTGAATAAAACAGGTCTAGGGATAACTCTACCTTGTCAGAACTCCTCATCTGTTAAATAGTATGGCTCAGTGTCTCTCTAATTATAGTGGGCTTTTTCTTCTCTTATCACAGACCAAACTTCTGTACATAGTACAGGCATACATTTTTCCATTGTCAAAGTTACCTAGAGGGGAATTAGGTTAAAGAATTCCACACAAATCACCTAAAAGTATAGAAAGCAGTGTTTTTAATAAGGCATTTTTCCTTTGAAAAATACATTTGAGCTGCACAAAGTGTAGGGAACACATACATTAGCTGACCTATGAAATTTGCCCAAATTACAGTGTGCTTTGTGTTCTGGGCTTTAAAAATATAGGTGCATTAGGTTCTAGGTAAATGAGATAAGATGCTTTATCTCTGGAAACTTTTGGCTACTATAGGGCTCCTCCTTGCCCAGAGGAAAAAGAGGCATTTCTTTCATAAACTTGCCCTCAAATAAACTTTGGGTTGTACCATGCTATCACAACTATTCTATTTACATAAAGATGGAGCACATACATAGCAGGTGAGAACGCATTTAGTACTATTAAGAACATATGAAAGGATACAGTTTCCACACTTTTGTTCATATTTGGCCCAAGGGAAAAAATAACTCTCCCCCTGCACAACTTTTGAAGATGTAGTATGGCTGCTCGTGCTCCCCTGAGCACTGGTTGGGTCAAACCAGCACAAACTAGGGCAATATCTCTTCTCTAAAAACATGTGTTTGAGTAGCCAAGAGGATGCCAAAACAGCTGTAACGTTTCTGAGCTGCTGTGTCCGGGTATGCCTCTTGACAAGATATGGAGCACATATTGGGATGAGACATGCACATGCCTCAGACTCTTCTGTCTTTGTTTTTGGTGCAAAACTCATGATTCTGGGCCAGAGGGATCCCTGGGATTTTGGTGAGTGGCGTCTCTAGGGTTTTTTTCTGGCAGTACATCCCCATTGCTTCAGCTAAGGGCAGCCCTGCACACCCCAGCTGCGTCCACTTTCCCTTAGGTTGCTCTGAGAAAGCAAACTGCAATTCTCCATGCTTTTGTTGCAAATGCCATTAAGAAGGTTGTAAGGGGAATTGCAAGATGTTTAAGAGCTCCTGTGCTGTAAAGGATTTTTGATTGAAGGTAGTTTTCTATTTAGGAAGAAAGCCCAAGTAAACAGAAAACCAGAGGGCATGTGTTCCAGTGCATGTAAACACACATCAGACAAATGCTCACTAGAAGCACAGCACGAATTATGACTGCTGAGGTTAATTAATTGATAAAATCACTTGTATAGGGAGGGATAAAGTCTGAACTTCCTTGAAAACCCATGCCAACTCAGAGTAAATTGCTGGATGAAGTATTTAGGCCTCTGTTATGCAACATATGTTACCATAACCTATTAATTAATGATTGGATCCCAGAAGGAATTATGGACTGCTCTTTTCCACTTTGCAGTGGAACAACACTATATAATCTATATAATTTTAGGTATGCAGACATGCTAAAGAATGTAAGTATTTTAGATCATGACATCTAACATTTTAGACAGAATATAAATATGTAAGAGATATTCAGTAGCACCAAGTGGCTTGGATTATTTGCAAATTATTGGTTGCTCATACTGCAACTTTATATTCTGCTAATCCTACAGTGGCTAATGGGAATCAGCTAGATGTATGCTAAAATGGAAAGAGAGAATGGAAAATGGGTTGAAAGCAGCCCTGAGGAGTAGGACTTTGGGGGGTTGGCTGATAAGAAGTTCAGCACAACCTGGCAATGTGCACTCACAGCCCAGAAAGCCAAACCTATTGTGAGCTGCATCAAAAGCTGAGTGGCCAGCAAGGCAAGGGAGGGAATTCTGCCCCTCTGCTCTGCTTTGGTGAGACCCCACTTGGAATGCTGCATCCAGCTTCAGGGACCCCAAAATTAAGGACATTGACCTGTTTTAGTGAGTCCAGAGGAGGCCCCGAAGATGATCAAAGGGCTGGAGCATGTCTGCTACAAAGACACATTGAGAGAGCTGTGGTTGTTCAGCCTGGAGAAGAGAAGGCTCAGGGGAGACCATACAGCACTTTCCAGTACCTAAAGGAGACCTTCAAGAAGGTTGAGGAATTTTTTACAAGGTCATGGAGTGATAGAACAAGGAGTAATAAGTTAAACTGAAAGAGAGTAGATTTAGACTAGGTATTAGGGAGAAATTCTCTACTCTGAGGGTGGTAAGATGCAGCAACACATTGCCCAGACAGGTTGTAGATGCCCCCTGGAAGTGTTCAAGGCCAGGTTGGATGAGGCCCTGAGGAATCTGGTCTAGTAGAAGGTGTTCCTAGGAGGCTTGGAACTAGATGATCTTTAAGGTCCCTTCCAATCCAGGGCATTCTATGACTTTATGATTCTACAAATCTGTGATAACATTTGTTGTTCTGACATGACAGGAGAGAGCTTCGCATGGTTTTCAGTTCTGCCTAATTTTTTTCCTCTTTCTTTTTTAGGTCGTTTGTGTGAGACCCTGATGTTGTGAGCAGTCAGGATGACTAGCTAAGAACATAAACTGGGATTAAAATAGAAGCAAAGAATGAAAGGGGCTCTTCAGACAGTGGTTGCTGTCACTGGCTAGGTGAGGAGAGCTTAATCTCTTGATGAGTTCATCTAGCAGTCAGTCCCATAGGTGACGTCAACCATAGTTACAAAAGCTGGATTATATCACTTGGAAATTCCCACCAGTCATAGCATGGACTGTTCAGATTGCCAGTCAGCAACCTTAATGTAGTTTGTCCTCAAAGTACTTATATGGACTCCTAATACTAAATAGAACTAACAATACCTAAAACTAATATAAAACTGCTTGTGCTTGTGGATATTCTCAGTCTCTGGTAACAGAGGGAAAGAGCTTCTCACAGACTCAGCCTGGGAAAGTTAGAGAAAGAATTAAAACAATTACTATCTTATCCCCTGCACCTGGTGTTTGTGAAAGATGTTTAGAAGGTGGCGTTGTTCCCTTCTTGACCAATGGTGTGAGAAGTGTTTCCTAAAGACCAATCAGGTCTTAGGTTCACTATGGTCTCTGTAAGAGGTGTGATTTTTCTATTAATAAACGCTTTTTTATGCCTTCTGAATCATGGAGTCCATGTCATCTTCTTCTCTGTCCCAAATACCATCGTGTAACATGTGGTGATACAGCTTTTTCGACTTTAAGATCCTAGGTAGAGAATACTTGTTTCTATGAGCAAAAAACAAGTCTTCAAAAATTTAGTAGTATTTTCATGACACACGGTGCTTTTGAACAAACAGTTATGCACCTCAGTAATCCTAGTCTGGTCTCAATAAGGCCTAGATAGGACAAGGTTTTGGTTCTTTTTTTCTCTTTTTGAATCTATCTAGAAGATCAGCTCACAGGGACATAATTCAACCATTTGGTTTGAAGTGCTTCTTTCCAATAGGGTGACTTCTTTGTACATAGTTTTCTTTTCTCTGTTCTTTCCTTTTCTTTCTTTCCTCAGGTGCCATCTCTTATTTGGCCCTGAGGGTAATGAGCTGAATGCAACATGGGTGACTCACATGGGGCACCATTCAACTTGAAGAACTCTGAGCAAAAAAGAAAGCCCTGAAATGAGAAACCTGAAAAGAAATGTGGATGTGTATATACAACAGATGTGTGTGTCTGCTGCCTTATGTGATAGCTGGGAAGGAGATGGGGATACACTCATGGCAACAGGACATGAGGCCTAAAGCAAAGTATGGAATGATTTAGCTCAGACACTGTTTCGTGGGGAAAGCCAAACAATTCCACTGTGGGTCATCTGAGTTGAAACCTGGCCTCAGATCTCTCCAAGACAGTTTGTGTCTCAGAGAGGCAGCAGCACTCTCTGCCCCAGACATCCAAGTCCTTGTGGAACAGCTCTGGCCTTTCTGCTGCCCTGGTTAGCCAGGAGCAATGATGGGACCTAAACCAAACCTGGGCTGCACACCTTGCTGCTGACTGTGAGTCTTCAAAGGAGATTAGGAGAGGGAAGAGCTGAACAGCAAGTGCCAAGTATGACCCTGGTGCAATATTTGGAGTTCTGAATAATTTCTGTTCCAAAACCCTGAGGTACCTGTCAGCAACACCAAATACTGTCAGGGTGCTAGAGAGGAGAAAACAGCATGTTTCATTCCTTCCTACTGCAACATTTAGCTTTGGTTTTTATTACCAGGCTTCACTTATAAAAATGAGCCAGGAATAAGTAGAAGAATCTTACAAAAATTTAAAACCTCCCTTTAAAAACTTTTCCTACTTTCATTTTACTTTTCAACTTGTTTTTCCAACAGAGAATGTGTCCCATATTTACAGTATTTTTACTGGAGATCTTAATATACTTTTTCAAATCCTAGTTTATTTAGTCTCAGTATATCCTTCTGAAATAAATAAGAATTGTTTTACAAATAATAAAACTGAAGCCCATAAAGGTTTATTGACCTATTCAGGCAGAGAAGTGCCTGTCAGAGCCATGAAGAGTAACTTCCCTGATTTCAGGTACTCTATCCTAATCAGAACAGCACTCCTCTCTGCATCAAACAAAAAGCAGAAGACAGGCTTGTTTTAGCTGAAAATGTGCTTCTATCTACAGAGAACAGATATAATTTTTCACCATGTTTGGATGATCAAACTATATATTACACACATGCTGTCTCTTCTTTTTCTTCTGACAGTTTTCACAAGAGAGCCCAAAACAAATATATTAAATATAGAAGGCTTTAAAGCAACATAGTCCTGTTTCTTGTGGGAATATTCTGTAATGATCATATATACTGGCAGAATCCTTTGTATATCTTAAAAGCCAGCAATGAAAAATCCTTAGTTGTTTAGAGGTTTTCAGGTTTTGTTTTGGTTTTTTTTAATTGGGAAAAAAAGGGGGGGAAATACTATTATTGAGGTAAAAACAGGCACAAATGTGTGAATCACCCACTCATTATCACATCTATATTCACACTCCACACTCTCCCTAAAAGGCTCCCTGAGCAAGGAGGTCATGCATTTGTGTATGGTAGCTGTTGATCAAGCTGATACTACACAGAGAAGCCAAATTACTAATTTTACTGGAAGAACAGTATTACTGAAAGATGTGACTTTTTTTTCAGTCTGGAAAGAGGAGAAGAACTGAAACACACAAACAGTTAAAGTGTAATTATATTGGTTTTAATAAAATAACATTTTACTGGAACTGGCTATTTCAGTTCTGTTGTTATAATGAAAACTGGGACAATTGCCTCTATATAGAACTGAGAATTTTCTACTGCCTTGGTATTGCTAAATCAATAAGAGAGACAATTTATTCCTGGAACTGCTACAGATATTTCTGAATTATAATTTTGTTCCATTTAGGAGAAAGCAGAGTGCACCAAATCTTGTGTATTTCCAATATCCCTGCTGGGGCATAAAACTTCAAGAACTGAACACAGGAGCAAAATGGTTTTTTTTACTCTACTCTCTTTTACTACAATAAAAACCAAATGCAGAACACCTCTAATTTCACTAGATATTATATTCTCACAGTCCATGAAAATTGCACACTCTACTACAATTTTCAGGGTTTTGCCACTGGATTTCCTGTGGCTGTTCAGGTGTGTTGGCAGCACAGCATGAAGAAAGCCACCACAGCCACCCATCCTTGCTGTGCTGTGAGCCATGCAATCCTCAGGCCCATTTGATTTCCTCATTGCTTCTACTTAGAGGGGAGAGAGCTGGAATTACAGCTGCTCACTGCTCAAACGGAGTGAAATCCTTCTGGACATGTGTGTAGGGCAAGGCATAATGTGGCATTAAGAGGTGGCATTAAAAGCTGGCATTTGCCTTCCTCCAGTACATCTTGGAGCTGGGGACTGAGGTACATCAGCATGGAATTTCTCATTAGCTACCACACTGCTGCTGTTGTGTTTGGCCTTACAGCATTGCAGGAAAACATGTTTGATTTAATATTTTTTTAATAAGGTTTTTACCTGCAATATTTAACAGACTCTCTTCACATCAGCCATTCAGAGGGAGCATGGCAGCTGGTGTAAAGGTGGGTTTGAGCTGAGGAAACCAGAAGTGGGTCAGTTTGCTGATCTGAGCTGGAAGGGTTTTGGGGGGGATTTTGGCTTGCATGAATTTGTGATTTCCAAATGAACTCTGCAAATTAAAAAAAAAAAAAAAAAGACCAGACAATCAGATTACCAGATATACCTATTTCTCTGAAAAGAATGCCGCAGCTGCGTGCTGGCCATCTGTGTGTGGCTGTTCAGAGAACTTTCTCTCAGGAATAGTCAAATACATTTGAATGGAGAATATAAACCAAGCATTTTATATCAAGCTGCCATAACTTCTCTTGTGCTGTGGTAGGTTTCAAGAAAAATAACAAAAAGTGGGTGGAAAAGCAGAACCCTGCAGTTCTATTAGGCATGAATGACATTCAGTGTTGGCGTAAACCACAGGGTGAGTCAGAGCTGTTACTGTGAAGCATTATGTCCATCTCGTAGTCATATGATAGAGAAGGAATGCTCCTCACAGCACACACAGAAATTACTTGTCTTGGCAGCACCAGCAAACACACAGCCCCAAGATATTACTGTGTAATAATTTCCCTAGCAAAGGAACACAAACTATGACTGAAGCTTTTCCTGACCTTAGAAGTTGTGTCAGTTTGTTAAAGCTGACCTACTTTGGACTTACATTTTCAATTTCTTTAACTAATACTTGGGGTGTTTTTGTTCTGTGACACTGTTTTTAGGTTTGTTTTGTGGGGTATTTTTGATCCAGGGTGGAGCAGTAGATCAAGAATAAGGTTTTCAAGTATGGAGAGAGATAACTGGAGAAGAATTTTCCTTTGCAGTTACATATTTTCTAATAGCACATTTATTTGCTACTGAATTTACTCTAAATCTGCCAGACAACACATTTCCTTTATTACCCATCATACATTTTGATGAATCCTAATATCTATGAGTGATTCCTTAAGTAAAGAAGAAAGAAGAATTACCTTAATTGTTTGTGTCATCACAGAGTGCCTCAGTCACCAACAAGGCATTATACAAACACCAAAGTAGGAATCTTTTTTTTCTATAGATTTTAGACATGCTGAGAAGAAATGGGGATTTCATTATTTATTCTTTACAAAAGGTAAGATTCAGTGTAGCCTACTCTGTACAGCACAAAGTAGAGTTAACCTACTTTTTCTTTTGCTAGCCACCCAAGGCAGCTGCAGGCAGTCAGCTTAGCTACAACAACAGGGATTTTCACAGAGCTACAAAACTCCCTCCCTGGCTAGAGACAGAAGACAGAGTTGAATTCTTCATCCTTAGGGGTGGAACCTCTACAATTATCCAAGGGAATTTCTTTGCAAAACTACCATTTTGCCTTTGGAAAAAAGAATACTTATGCTTTGGTTATGGGACTTGTTCACCATCCCCTTCCTCTCACACATCCACTCTAGGATTTAATTTATCAAAGGTCAGGGTTCCTCTAACTAGCTGCTACTGGAGCTGAAGGACACTACAGGGATATGCTGCAGAGTGACCAAGGTGCAAGTTTCCTAGGAATTTTGGATCCCTTTTTAAAGGGCACATCCTTCAGCCTCATGCCAATGAGTCTCTTCCTTTAAAAATTTACCATTTTCTCCATGCTACTTAGTCAGCTATGACTGAATAATTTCTTTCCCATTCTTCCTCCACAGCTTTTGGTAACCAGAAGGCACTCCAGAAATTTAGACATATTTTTCACATTTAGACATACACCCTCCTGCATAGCAGTGACTTGATTTTCCCAAAAACAGAGCAGAGCCAGACATAAAGCCCAACACCTACCTACCAACCACTATAAATGCCAGGCAAATATTGCTTGTTTTAGTGCAAACAGAAATAGAAACATAAAAATAGAGACATTTCAGCAAGTCTCAACAAATATAGGATCTTTAGAATAGCATGGAAAGGGATCTTAAGGGCTTGGTTTAGAAACACCTTTTTTCTACTGTTTCTTTTGCAAGTATGTAGAAAATTATAAAGAAAAGGGTGCAATGTTTCCCAAAATATGATTTTTGACTGGTTCTGGCTTTATTTAGCATGGATGCTATGTCAGACATCCACCAGATGACACCAATGCAGCACTCACCATGGCAGCAGACACTGGTCTGTTGCTATTGTAGAACGAATTGAGATCTTTCCAAAAGAATAATTGTTTTACAGCAAATCAATTTCCCAAGTTATATTAAAGATATGTGTTCTCACTTTCTGAATTACCACAAGTCTCACTGATTTAGAAAACCACAACTGTCATGCAATTTTGTGGGGGTTTTAGATTTATAAACAAGTAACACTTGAAGTGTTCCTGCAATCTTTTTATTCTGTGCAGGCATAATGCATTTTATGTCCCAAGTTTCCTCAGCCTTCACTCCTGTGGGTCATGACATCAGTGATGTTTCTCAAATGAATTAGCCTTTGTGTGCCCCAGAGACTTCTCTAATATTGTATATCCTGTATCTCATGAAAGAAATGATAAAAAATTGGAAGTAACAAAATGCAGTTGTAGTTTTTGTAAAATAACACAAATAATTATCTGACTACATGAAAAAAAACGCCATGGTTTATTTTCTGCCTTCTTAGGCACAAGTATCTTCATTACATAGATATAGTTTTATTTCTTAGGGTATATTTTTTTTATAAATATGTACTGAAATAGCCAGAATAACTCCTCTGAATCACTGGGATAAATTCTACTTTTGTTTAGTTTGATATTAATTCAGCAATGTACTTCAGTGTTGCAGAGGTCAGACTTTGCCTGAGAATTTGATATTTTGTCACACTAAGAATAAATATAGGTTAACATATTAATACAGATGATAAATTCATTAACATAGTAATTAAAAATCTATATAGAAAATTAATTCCATTCAAAGCCCAATATTAAGTAATATATTTTTAAAAGCCATATACATAAGTTACATTTTATACCCCAGCAAATTTTGAACCTGTTATTCAGACAAAACTGCTTTTTTTTTTTTCATGTGCAGCCTACCTTTGCAAGGCAGTAAGAATTATGTGGTCATGATGTATGTTGTCTTCTTGTAACCTTTGAGTCTTTTGCCAAATTCAGCCCAATTCAGTGGCATATAGGTGCAGTATAGCAGTGCCACAAAAATAGATGGGGACATATAAACAAGACTCCATTGCTTATGTAGAAACATGGAGTAATTTAGGTTGGAAATGACCCCTGGAGACCACCTGGACAAAGCCCTTCTCAAAATGAGCTATCTAGGCTTGCTCAGGAACTTTTCCAATGCAAAGCACAACATCTCTGAGAACTGATAGTTCACAGTTTCTCTGGACAACCTGTTCTAGTCTTGCATTATTGTCTCTGTGGAAACATTTTTCTGGTAAGGCAAAGGATGGTTATGACCTTTTTAAACATTAAAAAGTCTACAGTAGAAATGGGAGAGCCCTATTATGAGCAACTCTAGTATGGAAAAAAGCTTTGAGTCTGTTAGGTCCTTGAAGATGCAGTTGCACAAGTCTTCATAAATCAAGTGTCATTAATTTGACTTCTCACTGTAAAACTTGTTTTTTACGGAGTTTCAAAATTTAGCAGAAATGTTTTCCTATGTTATAAAAGTCCTCGAGCAAGAAGAACAGGACTTAATAATTTAAAATGAGACACAGAGAATGCTGGGTAGGAAGTATACCCCTAGTATCCTGCTAATGCCTAGTAACTTAATGAGGACAGAGGGTATCCACATGTTCCTCAGCACACAGGAAAACAGAAGAAGCCGATCCTGCTGACACATTACTTATTCTCCTCATGCAGGCAGGCAAGAGCAGGCAGATAGAGGTTCAGGCTGGAGAAAGCTTTGCCAGAATGCCAGCACATTGCTGGGTTTTCACATAGAGTTGTTTACCCTTTTCCTGAACTGCACAGGAGCTGGAAGGGGTTTTCCAAGTGGAACACAGCAAGAAGTCTCTTCTTGCCCTGAATGCTTTCTGAAGTCCAAAGTGCTGCATGTATATTGTGTTGTCTCCCCAGCTGGTGGGGCCAAACTTATGCTGCAGTCACATCCTAACTCTGTGTATGCTGAGACCACAATTCCTATTCACAAAATCACCGAGTCACAGGATGGCCAGGTTGGGAGGGACCACAGTGGCTCATCTGACCCAAACTCCCTGCTCAGGCAGGGTCATCCCAGAGCACATGGCACGGGATTGTGTCCAGAAAATTCTTGAATATCTCCAGTGAAGAAGAATCTACAACCTCTCTGGGCAATCTGTTGCATTTTTGTCCTTTCAGCTTTGTCTTTGTGGAAATGAAAGCACAGTATGTGGCCTGGAAGTTGTGGGCGAAGGCAATTACCAGCTTGTTTTCCAATTTGGTGAACTGGGACAAGCACGACTTCCACACAACTTGGATGGATGTCACTGGTGTAACTCTGAGCATATACTTGCCTGCTCTGACAAGGAGCAACGCCTGTACATTTCACTGATCATTAATGCTTTATTTAAATTCTCTTTTCCTTTTTACATTGAAATATATATATCTACACATATAGGAAATGAAAATGTAGAGAGGGTATTTATGCAGCATTACAGGGATGCAGGGATAAAAATTGAAATACTGTAAAACTCATTGCTACACTGTTAAACAAGGGGGTTTTTAATTGCAAAAAATCAGTGGCTTTATCTCTCTTCAGTACTATTGATAAGTTTCACATGCCAAATATAATTTTTAGCATTTTATTGTATAATAACTCTAAAATAGATATTTGGTGTGGAAAATGTAATGTGGTTGGAGAAAAAAAATTCAATTTAGGATCTTCTAAGCATATGTGGCCTTACAAGTTTGATTTTACACCACCAGTAATTTTTCGCATGTAAGACTCACATTTGCAGACACACTGTATAAAGACTGACAAGTAATACTTTGTTTTTGCTTTTCAGCAACAAGTGCTTTCTTTATTGCCAAAGCACATTTCAGAGAGTCACTTCAGAGAATGCAAATGAAATCACAGAGTAAATGTCTTTCATCTTACTTAATGTTGGAGGAAAAGTGAGGTCTTTTTAGAAAATATTCTATTTTGGCACCATTTGAAAAGAAAGCTTTAATTAATAGTACGTTCGGTTTTCTGATGTTGAGTACTATTCAGAAATGTGGGCATCTGCAGCCAGCTAGAGGCCATTAAACATGCTTTTGCACTCTGCTGACAGGATTTTGCCTCAGTACAAAAAAAAAGCTTCGACAAAAGTCTCTCCAGCAGCTACAGAAAAGTGAAAGAGTAGAAGGAGTCTAGGAAAGCATGTTAATACATCAGATAATGCACAGAAGGCAGAAAATGAAATTGTGAATCTGTATATACATGGAGTGAAATGTTCATGTGAAATGGGAGCTGAGTGAGTCATTTCTTAGTTTCCTGCATGAACAACAAGTGTGCTCCAAAATAAATGTTACAGGGGTGTTATATTTGGGATGCAAAGGCAGAAAGCAAAATGAAAAACTGTAAAAATTCAACACCTCTTGCAAGCCAATTAAAATTGCTGATACATGATGGCATTTTTCTGAAACATAGTATTGAGGGGGGAAAAAATAGTGTACACTACTACATAACAGATAGTTCAATGCTTGCTGACCTCTTGCACTGGCCACTATTGAAAGAGGAAAGTCAAATATACTGTAAATCTGCTCTGTAAGGTCCTGTTGTCCCTAAATTTGAAGTGACCCATGTAATCCATCAGAGTGAGAGTATTCTGAGCATCTGCTGCAGGCGCTTGTACAGTTGCATAATCCTCAGGAACAGGATCCTGAAGGGAAGGGAAACATCTCCAAGCTATGCACTCAGAACTATGATTTCTAGTTGTTAGGTTTTTAAAGAAACAAAAAGATAAATGCAGTCCTGGAATTACACTTAACCTTGGTACCCTGTTCCCCAGATGTTTCACTCTGTTCCAGTGCAATGCTTTCTGCACCAGCCCCTGGAAAACTCCCCTGCAGGTTCGATTGATCCTGCTGATGCTGCTGCATTTGCACAGAGCAGAGCTGGCACGCAGTTGCTAGGACGCCTCGGCAGAGATTCGGGAGCAGCCAGGGATGTGTTCACAGGAGAGCTGACTGCGTTGCTATGCCTGCCAACTAGTGGACAGACCAACAGCGAGCCCTTATTTAGCAGAATCCATGTTAAGAGTTCATTTTCTCTGTCTTCTTTCTGCACATGCCTCAAGTTGACACAAAACTGGTTAAAATTGTCTTTTCTTTGTATTTTCTGTCTTGAAGTTTGCCACCTGTTCCTGGCTACAACCCTTCTATTGACTTTGATGACAGCTGCAAGTACTTAATTATTTAAAAACCTGGCCATTTATTTAAGTGCCTGAAGGCAGACTTAAGAGTGTAACTTGGAATAGTGATATACATTCCAATATTTTAATTTTAAATTTATGTAGCCAAAAATGGACATGCTGTGCAAGATCCAAGCCCAGAAATAAACTCAAGGCACTCCAATCTCCACAGCAATCGTAAACAATTACTCTAAAGCAGATCAGGTGCCATAGCATCAGTTGGGATGACTGTGTCTACAGATGTCCTACAGTAAATTCTGTTCATGCCATCCATTCTTCCCAAAATACCTATTGGAAGCATCAAGGCAGGAACACAGGGGTCAGAAACGAGACTTATATTCAGAGATGAGACTGGTTCCAGAAGAACTGTTTTTTAGCAGGCCAGTGATGCTGGGGTGACTGACATATGTGCTGTGGACAGTGTGCAGAATCACCCTCAGGACTCACAGGCTTTGCCAAACCTGCCATGACCTGTAAACATGACTGCAACAACCACAAAGGAGAGTAAAGAGGCCTCCAAACATAGAAAACATGAGTGTCTCTAACTGAACCCAAAGCTTCCTTTTTTTTTGAGGATGCCACAGCTTTTAAAACACAGGAAGTGAAAGAAAAAAAAACCCACAAAGCTGAGTTTTTGTTGTGGTGAATGTTAACAAAAGAGCAGGGGATACTGAAGAAGGCAAGAGATGTCTACCAAATGTACCACATGGAAGCCATCACCAAGACCAGTCACCTGCAGAGTGCAAATAATGGCACTGAGAACAATTTGGAGAGAGCAATTCTACTGATTCAACCAGAACACACAGCCCTGATTGTGTCCTGAAGGGCAGCTTTAAAGCACGAATCTCACAAACTCCTTCTGTGGAGCAGAGGCTGCGCCCATCTACTCCCTGCAGTTCTGACAGTTCAGAGCACTGCAGAGCACAAGGTTCTTTTGGCCTTTCTTCTCCACAGATAGAGTCCCTGCTGGCTGCTGGCATGTAGCACACACCTGCAGCATTCCAGGGAAATGTTAAAAAAATGGAGGAAGTACAGAGCAAATCCACTATGGCCAATAGTGATGAAATTCTGATATATCACCCCACCTGTTTGGAATAGTTGAAGGATGTGGAAAAGTGTTTAGGACAGTTTTATGAGCATGTCTGACTGTGTGAAAACTGAGAAAGTGGCCAGATAAGTACAGATGAGGTGACTTACTTGGAATGTAGGATGAGAAGTGGCGAGATCAGACAGCAACTGGCTACACTGGAAGCTGACCTACCTAACAAACACCAGATGATGACTTCTTGAGGCTATTACTGCATCTCTTGGTAACCATCTACCATCCAATTTCCCAAAACACAGACTAAAAGATCAGTGTTGGGGTTTTGTTATTCCTGTTTGGGAGGATGCATGCTATGATCACAAATAACAATGCCTTGCTGGGGATATTCCATTACCTATGGTGTGAGTACCAAGTCTCTGGTAATTTTCATTTCAGGCTGACAGGTAAAGTTGTTTGAAAAATGATCCAATTTGCCTCAAGTCAAAAAAAGATTCTTGGAGTAAGCATTAGAATTAGGTGTCTATGGCAGATGCCTTGTGTTTAATTTTGTCACTGCAAAAAAATTACTTCAGTTAATGCAGGACTATTTTTTTTCTTTGTATCACATCTACTAATTTTTGCTTTCTCTTCTCTGGACAAAATATTGTCACCTAAACATATTGGATAATGTTATTGCACTTTGGTTGCACAATAACTGGAGTTCATAACCTAATACCTATTTTCCTGGATCCATTCTAGGCAGCGCTCCATCCAAACATGTGATGAATGCCCCTAGCCAAGGAAAGTGTCAGAAATCTCTTCCTGTGATCATACATTCATTTTTCTTGGACAGCTAACCCCTAAAGCCCCTATTTGAAGTCAACAGGAATTTTCCTTGGGAAAAAAAAGAAAACAAAATTTGCCCAAAGCAATTTTGTTTCATAACACAGAAAGTTCTCAGAAATCCAACAAGCAGCCCAATCTTTATTCAAGCAAAATGTTTAGTAACATCACAAGAGAACATAAAAGCCATGCAAAGAACAGCAATAAAAATAAGAAAACTGACTTATCACAAAGACAGTTATCTGCCACATGAATTAAAGCAAGCTAAGCATGCTGTTCCTGATAACACAGACAACACAGTACCTTGTCATTAAATATTCTTTTAGTGAATTTGCTAGTGGGTGCAGGTGAGGACAGATATCTCCAGGAATTCCAAATATTTGCAAAAGCTTGAGAGATAAACAGAAGAATTCAGGCAAAAGTGTGACCATAAGATTTTGTATAGCTGGGGGGTTTCCCTGCTGATCTGCATTTAGAGCAGATTAAAATTGCTTCCAGAGCAGAATGAAACAGTTTTCAAACTTCTTGCTTGCAGGAGTATAAAGCACTCTGGAATGGTCTCATCCTGATGGACAGAGGACCCTATACCCACACTCAGATGGAGACAGACCCCCAAAACACACACCTCACGTTTCTTTTCCTCTTGGAATTTTGGATAGAATTTCATTTTGATAAACTGAGATTTATGCCAATGTAAATTACACATGCAAATCTTCTGTACGTCAAGGCGGGAAAATTTACCACTTATATTTTGTACTTTATATTTCTTTCTCCTGACTAAAGTAATTTTATCAATATAATACAGGCAGTGGGGCAACACTTCATAAGCCAGATGTTTATTGACCTATGTGACCCTCCAAGTGTTTTCCTCCTGATTATTTGTGGTATGAACATAACAGACAACATCTGAAGTAATGTGGGAAAATGGGCCTATAAAACCAGTCACTTTTGATTTTTGTTTCAGCTAATTTTGATTTTATTTGATTTTATTTCCTCCAGGTAAGAATTTAGGGTGATAAAAACCAAGAAAACAATTGAGCTGGCTCTCAGAAAGTTTCTGATTTCCACTGTCAAATGCTGAAATGTGGCTCTGAAAACAGGACTACATGAGGAAAAAGGTCATTAATTTGATTCTACAAGAGAATTTATACAGCAAAATAGATGCTGTACTTATAATTAACATTTTAGTCCTATCTATGAAGGGCACTAAATTTTCATAGTCATTAAAAATACTACATAAAAATAATTATTCTGAACTTAAAAAATTGGAATGTTAATTGGTACAGTGGATCTGAAGTTAAAGCTATTATAGAAGAATTTAAGGTACACTGGAGGTTAAAGATGTGTAAACAAACAGGATAATGCTTTGGAGAATATTTTGCCAAAAACTAATTAACTATGACAAGATAATTTTATTTTTCTTTCTGGATGGCATCTGGATCCTTGAAGTTCCCTTATATTATACAACCCCAACAGAAAGAAAAATGAAGAGAAAGGACAAGAAGAGGGATGCTCAGTCTCATCTGCTTTTTCTACACAAGCAGTATGCAGCCTTTGGCCAGGAGTTTCCCAGTTGTGAAAAGAGCAATTGTTGTAGAAATCACTGTAGCACCCACTCCTCTTCCTCTGTCCACAGGTATTTTAATGAGCCTTCAGCAGAATCCTATTGACCACAAGGCTGATTTAATGAAACAATTTGGGCATGCCCCTCATTCTTATCGTGTCGAGTCACCTGGGTGCCATGAACTGGCATTGATACCTTGAGAGGCTGCCTAGAACAAAGGCTAGACAGAGTTAAAGGAATGAAGTAGGTATTTATTTAAAGGCCTTTAAAGGATACACCTGGGGCAGTACAAGAGCCTGGCCAAGGCTACATCCAAGATGGACAATGGATCACAAATTTTCACACTTTTATAAGTTTTGGTCCATTTACATATTGGGGTTAATTGTCCAGTTACAGCTAGGAGCTAGGACAACAGCCCAGCTGTTTTTTTTCTTGAAATGTTCAAGGCAGTGATTTAACAGACTTGATTAATCTGTCTCAGCTGAGGAAGGGCTAATAATGAGCAAAAAGTTGGTGAAACTCAAACATTTCCAATCATGATAGTTATTTCTGAATTTTGCCTGGCCTCACTCATTTTTCTCTCAAGGACAGAGAAAGAGACTGAGGACAACTTAATGTTATTTGGGTGATTGTTGGTTGCAGGACAGAAGTGTCTAATGCAATTACCCTTGTGCTCTTTGTTCCTAATACTATTTACAGAAAAGGAACTTCTGCATAATCTTTCAATGCACAAATTACACTAGATGAATAACTGACTTGTCGCTAATTTCTGTTTCATGTGAAAAACTCAACTCCAAGCTCTGGATTTTGCTACTACTTAGCAAAAGGAGACTACTTTAGCTGCTTGCCACAGATTCAGAATACTTCATTATCATCACTGAAGCAAAGTGTCCTCAAACACTCAAACATTATTTTTCATTACTAGAAAACCAAGGATTAGACTGAAAAATTTCATTTGCGCTAGGTCTCATGGAAAACTTGCAAATTGATAGTGGACAAACTGTCCTGAATGTTATATTCCCTAGATCAGAAAAGATGCAGACGATTACTTTCAAACTGTATATGAAAAATACCTCCAGATTTACAAAAGTAGTTTCCAAGGTAGGATTCACTAAACCTAATACTTTACTTTTTTTTGAATGTCAGGGTTCCATGACTGAACTACTGTCTTTCGTTGAAGACAATGATAATGATTGCTGTTCCATTATACATTTTGACTGGTAGTGGGATTTTCTGAGAACTGATTTTCCACTTCAACATCAGAATGTATCACCAGGTTTGTCAAGCTGTCAGAGCAGAAACTGTCCACTTTTAACCAGCAGCTCAGAGTCCTCACCCAAAATGTGCTGCTGGGTTTGGCACCACGTGCTTCAAGCAGCAAGAGAGAGCCACTCTGATGTGAGGGAGCACTTGAATAGGTGACACAGTGAAGTAGGGAAAACAGGGCAGTGGAGGAAGACCCATGCTCAAGCATCCCCAGAAGTGATGCTTAGGCAGGTGGTGCAAGAGGAGTCAGAAGATCTAAACCAACTTATGTTCATCTGCTTATAAATAGGGGAACTGAGTCAATTAACAGGGACCAACAGCACTGGCTCACCCATCCTTATTTACTAAAACTTTGGTTTAAATTGTTATTCTGGACAGATCAGGCTTTAAACAGTGTAAACTCAACCTCTTTATCAATAGCTGTTTCTTATTTCATCTTCAAATGCTTCAGACATATTAGCAGTGTTTGAGTCTTTGATACCTAAATTGGACAGAAAGAAGCTGCATTAAAAAAGAAACAATTTATCTCGGTTAATTTCCACAGATCACAGTTACTAATGTTTCTTAAATGAAGAATTAGAGAGCTTTGCCTGGGGTATGTGATCTATAAACTTTTTTTTAGCCAATACAACTAGGATTGAGAAAGCCTAAAGTGTATAAATAGAAGTAGTAGTTGGAAGCCTTATTTGAGCATAAATGTGTTTGAAATTAGATTCTAGATAACGTGCGGAGGAGTATAAACAAAAAGCGCTTCTGTTGCTGTGTGTATGTACGAGCACAACAGCCTCTCACAGCTCACAGCACACCCAGCAGTGCAGTGGCCTCGTAACAGGGGTCTGAAAATGCCAGATGGACTCCAGAAAACTGATCTTAAAAAGGATTTAAGTAGCTGTGGGGGAGGGGAAGTGTCTAGTGGACAATAACGAAGCCCACAGTGCTGCTTGGAATTGGACAAAGCATCAGCGAGCTCAGCAAGCACAACTTTACCTGCCAAAATCCAAATGTAGGATGCAGTGTGCAAGCAAGAGACGAACAATAATTGTATTCATATGGAAAATGTAAAACACTGCTGTGGTTCTTCGTGTAGAGGAAACCACCTTTTCTTCTCTCTTTCATGTTTCAGTTTGATGTCAATTGTTTTGAACAACAAAAGAGAAAGGAATCAGAATTTGGACTGAAGCCCATTTACTGAAATATATGTGTAGGAAAGTACCAAAGATGCCATACGGGAAGGTTTGGACTGTGCTTTAACAAAGCTGCAATGACAGAAACTGAAAAGAACAAATGACAAGAAAAAAGCATGTTTTGATTTCTTTCAAAATTTTATTACATCGCAGTGAGATTTAGATTTCTATATGACATATATCTCACCTATCTGAATGACAAAACCCCCCTTATTTATATTCTACTTGGGTATTTAGTTTAGAAAAAGAATGCAAAATATTATTGAACAGCAATATGCAAAATATAAAAGCATATTATATAATATTATATATATATTAATACATTATTATTAATATTATTGATATTATTGATATTATTAATATTAATAATATTATGGCATATATATAATATATTAACTATTCATTTGTACAAGCTGGTATGGTAGTTATAAATGAAGGATTTGTGGATTTCCATCTACAAGCTTCCTGACCGGGGAATACAATATTTTGTCCATCCCACAAATAATCTACTGGGATGTTTGTCTTCACGTAATATCAGTAGATTGAATTCAGCTGTGATACAATTTCAGTCTTTTCAAGAGTTACATCTGTTATATGAGGTCTGAACATGTGATACTCTTCTAAACTTCCCTGAATTTTCCTCTTTGCCCTCTACTCTTTCCTTCACTAGAGCAATATGTATGCAATGTTTAGTTTTATTCTTGATACAGTTTGCCTCAGCTGCTTAGGTAAAAGCAATGTGAAAAGTTGTAAAAATATCAGGATTTTTTAAAATTGTAGTAATAAGACGTAATTTAAACAGATGTAAATATAGCAAAATGTTAGGGTACCTGGTTGCTTTAGCTCTTTTTCTCCTTTAGTGGGAGATTACTTAAGCAGATGAAAGAAAGCAACTTGCCTCAGGCCACATTTCTGATTTCCCTTTATTTTACTCAGTTTGGCCAGTTTCAGATGTTGAGTATGTACATTTATGGCATACTAGATTGGATACATCCTTTATGAGCATTGTTTTAGTCTAATGCTTATAGTCAACCCACTTTTACACACTATCTTCATCACCAAGTCTGTCTCACACACTTCAGGTTCAGAGGTCATTAGAAGAAGACTCTTATGTGTTTCATTATAGCAGCTTAAATATAAACTTCATACCCTTCCTTTCCTGAATAATGTAAAGAATTCCCATAATTTCTGTAACCAGATGCACCTAATTTCCAAATAGTGTAGACCTCATGATCTCTCTCCACCAGTGTCTAAAGATAGTGGCGGCATTCAGTCCCTAAGCTCCTTTTGGAAGTAGAAAATGAAAATGACAACTGCATTCTTTAAGATGTAGGGCAGTCTGTAGCACCCCACTCTTCTGGCCCTATAAAACCATGATGTCCATAAAGCCAGCTGTAGTGACTGACTGCTGGGTGGTGACTCCAGGAACACCGTGCCGAGTCACCTTGAGCCCACACTCGACGTCTGTCTCAATTTGCCTGAAATGCTCCTTTTGTATATGCTAGGATCATTACGGTATGAGTAGCAAAATGAACAGATTTCTAGCAGCAATTAGTCTTTTTGTGCACTGAACAAATGTGCTTTCTCTTCAAACAAGATTCTCTTTTCCCACAACTTCAGAGGTAGTATTTATTCCCCACAATTAAGAGGAACTATATTTAGGCTCACCACTGCTACAGATTTTTACTTGCAGATGCCTATTTTCATATTAATGCATTTAGCTTTATCTGTGGCCTCTCTCTAGGCATTATATTTTATTTTTAATCAACCATAAATTTCATTGCTATTAATCATGTTTTCTTCTGTTATTGCATGAAACATGCCAATAGCAACTACATTTGATTCATCTCCCATTTATATCTCTTTTACAAAATAAGAGTCTTCAACTGTTCTTGTTATGATCCTTACAGTGAAGACCATTCAAGCATCACTCTCTCAACAGGCTAAACATTAACTCAGTAAGAAGACATTATCTCATGTTTTAACATATTTTGACTTAACACTTACAATTATGTCAAGTTTTCAATAAACACCCACTTTGTTTGTTCCTCATTCATGTTTATCATGGGCTTCACATGTCACAGTTATTTATTTCCCTAGGAAATGTTACAGGCATACAAAACCTGTATACACAAAATACATAGAGTAAGTTGCATTTCATAGAACTGGATACATGGTGGCCCTTGTAATTATCCAACATATCAGAATCCTTTAGTAGGAGAATAGAATTAACCTTGTGCTGCTTAAGTCTGTCTCCTTATTAAATTTATGCTCAGCAAAGCCCTTTCTAAACTGCATAAGTTGGGATACAATTTATTGGGTATCTTCAGCGTGGCATCAGAGTATTTTCAAAGTTTATAGTGTCTTTCAGACTATTTTTCTTAAGCAACCTTTATGCCTTCATTTACACTATTATTCATTGGTTCTTTGTTTGTGGTGGGAAGAGACTTCACCTCCTCCAGCCTCCTACCCTCTTTCCCCCAGAGCAGGGACAACTAGAACCAGTTATTCAGGACAGTGTCCCATTGGCTTCTGAATATATTAAAATATAATAACTTTTCAACCTTTCTGGGAAATCACTTCTGAGGTTCCACTACTCTCACAGTAAAAAAGACTTTCTTATGTTCAAGGGAAGTTTCCTTTATTTCATCTTGTTCCATTGCCTCTTGTCATTCCATTAGGTACCACTGAGAAGACTCTGGCTCCATATTCTTTACTCCAAATCATCAGCTATTTATGCATATTGATATGATATCTTTGAGCCTTTTTTTCTCCCAGCTAAACAGTCCCAGCTCTCTCAGTCTCTCTTTCTGTGCCAGATGCTCCGATTCCTTAACTATTTTTGTAGCACTTCACTGAATTCCTTAATCATTTTCACAGGCCTTCACTGTACTCACTCTTGTGTGTCCATGTCTCTCTGTACTGGGGAATCTGGGAGCAGACACAGCACTCCAGATGTGTTCTCACTGGCGCTCAGCAGAGCCGAATGATCAGCTCTCCCAACCTGCTGACTGTGATCTCAGGGCATCCCAGGCTGCTGCTGGCCTTCTCTGCTGCACAAGCACTTTACTGGCTCATGATCATTTTGTCCATCAGCATTCCCAGAACCTTCTCTGAAAAGTCACTTCCCAGGTAGTCTGCCCCCAGGGTGCACCAATGCATGGGTTGCTGTTCCCCCAGGTTAGGATTTTGCATTTCCTTTTGTTGAAGTTCATTATGTTCCTGCTGGTCCAGCTCTCCAGACTGTCAAGGTGCCCTGGTGCTCTGTCCCTCAGGACCTTTTCAAGATTCAAGAATACTGAATTACTGAATAATAAGAAGTGGCCTTGCAATGACATGGGGTCGATGAGTCCTTGTGTCGAGCCTGCTGGGCAGCCCTTTTTCTGGCCTACTGCTTGCTGATCCATCCACACACATAATTCTGTGTTTCTGCTTGTTTTCTCCTGCTGAGGTGTGTTTGCAGCTTCTATCTGAGTTTGTAGATTATATCTTTCTGCTCTCTTGATTATTTTGTTAGAAACATGAACTACAGTAAAAGACAAATTTTACTATTCAATATCATGTTCTTTGCCACTAAGTGGTCAGTCACTTCTCCTGACACTAATTAATAAAGGTGCCCTTAATTAATTGCATTCATTCCTGCACTTGATATAAGCAAAAAGTAATATTAATATGAAATTGTGTGCCAGGAGTGTTATTTATAGCTATGTTAACTTGACAGTATGTAGGATATGAGGGCTGAGGATGTGTCAACTTTCTGTTTTATCAGGAACTTCTTAGATATGAGTGGTACTTTGATCACCTATAAAATAATCATTGTTTTGGCATGATAGTGTCACTACAGTATCTTCTGCCTGGGAGCTTTTATTACAAGTATTTATACTTAGCAGCATCAACTTTTATTTCAAAATGTTTCAAAACATTAATTTATTGTGCCCATAACTAATATAGTGCATTATAGTGGCAAAAAAATGCTGGATAGAAATGGAATGCAGCTAAGTAGAGAACTAAATACATGCTAGCATTGGTGGACACAAGCTTTACAGAAATTATACCTTGTCAACGTACACATAGGCCAGTTTTACAGCAAGGTTCATCATGAGCCAAATAACTACACTTGTAATTATTCTTCCAGCAGTCAAAATTTCATTATGTCATCATTTTATTTGTCTCTCTCAGTGACTTAAAGAAATAAATATGGTCTGTTCAATGCAGAGAATTAATGAGCAAAGTGTAAGAAAGTATCAGTTTGAAGCCATAAGGCTTTGACATACCATGGAGGTACCATGGGATAATGAATTGCCGTGTGTCAGCTCTTGTGAGGTAACCATATACACATCCCTCCTCTCCTGCTATAATCTTAGGTGGGCTTTCTCTCAATTAAAGGACAGGCTGCTTCACTTTTACTTGAAGTAAGAGAATGCACACAGAGAATTCAACATGGCAATTTCCTATGTCCCAATAATTTGTTCATGTTCCCTATGTATCTGTAACAGAGTTCAAATGCAAAGGTAGGTGCTACTAGAATTTCCTAATTAATATCCTGCAGAGCATTAGACAGCAAGTTTCATTCATTTTCAAAAACAGCAATTTCCAGAGTGATCTCAACCATTTTTTGTAACCTAGATTACGTATCTAGAAAGACATGCCACCATCAAGCACATCACTTAAAGACAATTAATTAGAAACCTCTCCTAACATGTCATCGACTGTACATTAAAAACTTGAGTATTTTTGTTGAATTGGACATCCAAACTGCAGGGGATGAAGAATAATAGCATTTTCTCATAAGTGATTTCAAAAGTTAGTTCACTTGCTTTCTACTTTGAGTGCAGCTGGCATTGTCTTCCAGGTGCAATCCACTTTATTTTCCTGTTCCTAAATGAATACTGGGATTGACATAACCAGGCAGATCAAGAATCCATTGAGCCCCATGACAGAAGGTCAGCATGGTTGCTTAGCATACCATCAGAAACTGATCAAGGGTAGGGCAACATTTCATAGGAATATTGTCCATATTTCCAGGTACATCCTACATCAGAGCCTTCTGTGAGCTCCTTCAGCTGAGATCTCAATGGACCCATCCCTCCCAGGTGTGTCCAGTCCCTTTTCTTTAACTTCCTCATGCTTCCTGGGAAATGCTCAGTTATTGCTGTGGCTGACAAAGAGAGCCCCACAGCTGAGGAACTGGCGTACTCCGCACACAGCCCAGTGGGTCAGCAGGACAGCACTGACACAACCAGGGAAAGAGCGGGTGCTCTGCCACCATCCTGCTCCAGAGCTTAGTTAGGACTGGCCTAACTGTTACTCCAAAGCAAATACGACAACAGTAAACAGTAAACATTGGGTCACGTAATAGTTTTTTAAAATGCAAAATTTTGGCACTCTGGATGCTGGGAAGAGGTGCTTTCACTAACTTAGAGACAAGTAGAATCAAAGGGGCAGTAGAAACTGGCTTTTCAGCAGCCTAACTGGAAGGAGCAAGGGAGGGCCCCTTTGGGGAGTGGTAACTAAGTAACTAACTAAAGAGGTTGCAATTCAAGAAGATGAGAGAGATGGAGGAGGTCTCTGGAGTGCTGTGAGACTGATTACCAATGCATACATACGAGGGGAGTAGAAACCCAGAAGAAAGCAAGAGATGTCAAGGGCATACCTCTGTGAGCAAGACGTGCAGAGCTGTTTGGGGAAAAGTGTCTCAAAAGCTAGGCAGATTTTGATTTTTGAACAAAGATGCTGTCTCACAGTGCTTATTTTGACTATTTCCTAGAAAACAGGATGCTGCATACATTCCTGTAAATTATCAGGATTGTCACCACTGGGCTGTTCTCCATTTCTCTTGCTAATGAGGACAGGCTCTTAATATTGGCTAACCACTGCTACCAAAGGTGATGAAATTCTTCTTTACGTTCAAAACTGAGAAACTTACCTTCCAAGCGTTTATAGAACAGCAATCTCAGTAATATTTGCATGTTTTACAGCACAATATAACAGATTTTTTTGTTATGAGGTTCCAAAGGGTGATGTAACACATAAGATTTATTTATATGGAGATGTTAAACCCTGAAGGTTCACTGGGTTTTATTAAAAAGAAAACCATGATTCAGTTTTCCCAGTGCACTGTTTAAAAATCAATGACACAACAACATGAGTAAAGTGATAAAAGATCATGATACTATGACTATATATTAACAGTTTCAACTGATATAATAGTTTCCTTTTGTAGTAATTTAATTCTATGCCTTTTAAGAAAATGTCATACAAACTACTATCAGGAAAAATTGGCCCCAGTCTGGATACCTTTGGGCATTTTACCCAAATGGCTTGCTCTGAAAAATGAATGATAATTTGATTAGCTTTTCCCCAAACACAATCTTCTTTGGAAAGGAACAACCATGCTGATTCTGAGACAGATGTGGAAAAAGTACTCACCCTTTTTCCAGAGAAAATAAAGATTGCTGTAAGCCCACCTTGCCTACTCCCTTTCAGGAATGAAACTAAATGTATTGTTTTAAGATGAAAACCAGCCACTTTCAAGGAGGTAGTGTTATATTTGTATTTATATCAATTTAAAATGATGTGGAAATGCCAAAAAGCTTTTCTTCAAGCGCCTTTTGTGTTACACTAAGTCCAGAGTTCTACCACATGAACAGAACAGTATCATTTGAAATGCAGTTGTCTCTTTTTCACACTCTGTTACTTCATCTGAAATGCAGGTCCAAAATAACACCCCTCCAACAGTCAGACTCCTGGCTCTAAATTCCCATGTTAAATTTAATTATGGTCATTTCCCACGTATTTGTTATTCTGCCAGCATCGTCCCTTAGCTGAACAGCCATTTTCTTCCCTCATATTTTTCTCCCCCTTACAGATGTATGGTTCAGGAGGAAAAATATCAGTACTGGGGTAGACTCCATCAGTGCCTGTACTTCCCATTGGTTACTATTTTTCTTCAATGATCATGACACAAGCAGCACGAAATATCTTGATGTCACATATTTGGGGGCATCAAGAACGCAAACAAGGAGTAGAATGTAATTGAATCATAGAATCACAGAATAGAAAGGGTTAGAAAGGACCTTAAAGATCATCTAGCTCCAACTCCTCTGCAGTGGAAAAATACCCACCAAGGAAATGCAACAGTCTAAAATGCAAGCTGCTCTGCCTAAAGTCCAAGGGCAGAGTTTTTTCCTCTGAGAACTTTTGCTCTTTGTACTTATGGTGAAAACAAGATTTAGCACATATTTACCATACATGAACCAATAGGCAAAGGGAGCCCACAATACATAGGGAAAGCCCTGCAGAGATACTGAGTGTCACTGTATTCCATAGTGGAACTCAAATGCTTCAAATTTGATGGGAGTGCAGAGAACGACTGGGACATAACAGAGCACCCACGTTGTGAGGCATTTATATGTTAACCTCAATCTCTGTTTTATTTTGTAATTCCCCATGCAATTACAGTATTACATCAAGGTATTAAATACTTTAAATCTGCTGAAAAAAAATGGAAGGAGATTAGATGGGATGTTGTGATTTAAATTTAGCTCTTCTCACCACTACAGCGCTTTTATTTTACTAATTTTTCTTCTTCCTCTGTACCTTTGCCAAGTGTGGAAATTAATATGAATCTCCACGTCAGTCTTCCCCTGCTGTGCAAGCAATTTCTAAACATCAGGTTGAATTGCATAAGCAAAGCAACCTTGTGCTGCAGCCAGGCTGCTTCCAAAATGTGAAGTAATTTATGTACAGCTGCACTACATTTTAAACAATGCTGTAAATATGAGAACAGCTTAAAGCTTGTATTTTAAAGCTCCTCTTAGCTGGGCAGAAGAACGGCACTCCAACACTTAAGTGGAGTCCATTTTCAGATTCCTCATAAAAAAATTCTCAGTGACTCAGAACCCTTGTAACCAAAACCTTCCTCCAAAACCAGCCCTTAGAATCTGTTTTATTTTTGTTGTTTATGGGAGGGACATTCCACTCCACACCACACACCACACCACACCACACCACACCACACCACACCACACCACACCACACCACACCACACCACACCACACCACACCACACCACACCACACCACACCACACCACACCACACCACACCACACCATACCCATGTCATGCTCAGCATGTAAAGTGGGGATAAGAAGAAAGGAGGGAGACTTTCAAAGTGCTGCTTTCACCATATACTTGTAATGGAGTCCTGTGTTCCTGGGAGTGGATGAACACTCCCATGGGAAGTGCTGAATGAATCCTTTGTGCTTTGCTTGCATACATGGCTTTCACTTTATCTCTTAAACCTCTGTCTCAACCCACAAGTTTTCCTCACTTATGTCCTTCTAATTCTCCTCCCACTCTCTTCCACTGGGGAGTAGAGTGAGTGACTGGGGTTTCACTGCCAGTTGGGATTAAACCATGACAGCTGTATTGGGAAAAGTGTAGCCAGCCAGTCAAATCAAGAGGGTTTTTCTACTTTATGTTGTAATAAGGAGACCACAGCTGATGTTCAGTGTAGGGGTTTTCATTAAAACAAGGATATGGACGTACCAAAATGAACCCACTAGAGGGCCACCAAGATGACTAGGAGGCTGTGATGGAGCCCTGTTTGTTCAGCCTGCACAAAGGAAGTTTAATGGGGGCTATTTGGCTGTTATAAGATCACAGGGGAAGTTTCTTCTTGATATGCCATAAAAAAAAAAAAAAAGAACAAGGCAATGGTCCTGAATGGCAACAAGAGAAATTTCTGTTGAAACTTATAAAAATGTTTTCACTGGGAGAGTGGTCAAACACAGAACCAAGCTGCCCATTCAAGTTGTGGAAACTCCATCTTGGAAGCTATTCCAAACTTGACTGGACAAGCTACAGGCATAGCTCCTTGCATAGGTGAGGAGAAATTTGTTGGGTTTGGTGAAGAAGAAAATATGGTGTGAGCTAACAGTGGCCTGTCACTACCTCAAGGGGCAATACTGCAGTGCCAAATTTTTCATGATAGTTGCAGACAGTTTTGCAAGATGCAATAGCAGCAATGTGCAGTGAGAGAAGTTCCAATGGGACATTACACAAAATGTCTCTGCTAAGTGTGGTACAGCACCAGGACAGAGACACTGACTTCATCTTTGGAGGTTTTCAAGACTGAGCTAGACAAAGCCATTGCTGACCTCTTCATCTGTTGAAAAGCCCTCATTCAACTAACTGTGCAGGTGGACTGGATGATTTTCAGAAGTCCCTCTAACCAATATGCTTATATTTCTGTAATTCACAGTCTCCTATATTCCATTGTTACCTCTCCTGCTCTGTTCCCTGGCTATCTCCAGTTTCTTACTTTCCTAGAGGTAATCCCTGTTGTTTCCAGAAAATAAGTCTTCTATTTCCTTGCCCACTCTTTTCAGTGATTTACACCTGTTTTTTGGCTCATCTCCTCCTCCAATAGTGCTCTCTTCCTTCATTTTGACCAATGACACATGGGGTTTTGGCTCATACAACCCATTCATGCATCTCTCCACTATGTCATTTAATAGATGTCTGTAAATTTCAAATGCCTGCACAGCCTCCTCTCTCCCTTCCTCTGCCCTCTATTTTCATATAACTCTTTCACCAACCCTCCAGCTGCAGTGCTAATCCTCAGATCTTTTCTTCTGTCTGGCAACACTTCATCAGTAGGTAATTTCCATCAGGTACTTTTTCAAGATTACAAAGTATCCTACAGCTTCTGCATCAAGTCCTTTTCATGCCTGTTCCATTTTTAGTCGGATTTTATGCATTAAAGAAACCCTATTTCTCTGTCTCTTGCCTGCTTTTAATAGACTGTGGAGGTTTTTTTAGATGTGTCATATTGAGCCAACAACAATCTGTGCGGGCAGGAAAATACATAGTAACTTATGAGACCTATCAAGTTTGTGAAAGACCATTTTGCCTGACCTTTTAGAGACATGTGGTGTATAAATTAGTTCTGTGAGTAAGAGATCAATTCAGATCGAATTTTCCTAAATTTAAAGAGAAAATTGTACTTTCATCATCTCACCCTATAAAAAGATTTTTTTAAACGCTCTTTATGTCTTTGCTTTTATAGTACCTGGACTTTCCTCAACACTGGCTACTTCCACTGTTAAATCTCTGCAGTTAAGTGTCCATCAGCTGTGATTAAAAGCAGAAAGCTGCAGCTGGCTCAGATGCACACTGTCTGTGTCACTCAGCATCCCTGGAGAAGACTGAGAATTGCAAACTGCAGCAAACCACAGATCCCACACACTCTAACACAGCCAACCAGCACCAACCACTGCAACCTTCTCTTGCATTTGGAGTTAAGTGGGAATCTCAGAGAACACTCCACAACTTTTTGGAATTGGCTGAAGTTCCCTAGACTGAGGAGATGCAACAGGACCAAGTAGCTACAATGGATACAGCTGGTTTGGGATGCGGCAACACACGAGTAAGTGACACAAATTTCTAATGCTGCAAACTTACCTCCGTGTCATGATTTCCATACATTCATTTGGTGATTTTCTTTAACATACCAGTTCCTGCAGACAGAAGACTACAAGAAAAAACCAAACTTCACAGGTTTTACACATTGAGGACACTGACTGCAGTGTTTTGCTCATGGTGTACATTAAACAAATCTATTTATCTTGAGTCCTAAAGATCTATTTATTGAACTGCTTTGCTCATTAAAAATGGCAATCACAGTATTTTTAATGCATGTTTACTGCAATGGAAAAAGTTCATGCAGCACATTGTCTCAACCCACACTTATGAACATTTATTTTAGAATAGGTGCTTCGATGACAATTCAGATCTAATAAAGCATCTAAAACTTGACTCTTCTAACCATCATTCCTGGTTTTGTTTGCTACAAATTTTATGTCCTTTTTCACTACCTTTATATCAACAGCCTCACAATATTTTGGAATAGGTCTAGAATACCCTGTCACAGCACAGAGACTATGCTGTTTGTAGAAGAAGGAAGGATTTAAATGAATTAGTGATGCTGAAAAAAAGCAAAAGAGTTTTAAGATCACTTTTTTTTCAGTTGATTGTAAGATATAGCACAGCAGAAGAATAATGATTTTACTGCTTGCTTATTTAGCTTTATTTATTCTTTTATAATGAAAATGCTTGTATTAATTTAAATTTACTACATCCTTTCTGTTGTATATGCAACCCTGTATAAACACTGCCATCTAATACTGGAGATCTGTCCTATTAGCTGGATGCCAGAAAGCCTTTTAAGAGTATGCTGTAGTATAAGCTGCCATTTATTTTGTGTTCTGATTTCTATATATTGCCTCACCACAGTTTTATGTGCAAATTTTCTACAAATCTTTGTCTTTGAAATATGCAGATGCAACTTCATCACAAAAAAAGTAAGATAACATACTGACCATGGGATTCTCAGAGTGATACTCTAAGGGCCTTGCTCCTTTACCATCATGGTTTAAAAAGTCTCCCATAAAGTACAAAGAGACTCATGAAGGGCATTAGGGCTGTGACAGAAACTTTTGTCTGACCTTTTGTGGAATCAGGAGATTTAAATTAGTTCTGTAAATAACAAGCAACCCAGATAAAGATCTTTCAATAAATAAATAACTTGTAGGAAAAGGGAGCCATTTTGTTCAGGTTAAAGCTGCATTTTTTATGTGCTCTTTTTGCTGAATTGATTTTCTTTTCCGAGAGAAGAGAATATATGATGGGGTAAAAACCCCTTTTTTTTTCTCTCATACAAGATTTGCAATCAAAGGACAGAAATAATTGGTAAAATTAGTTAAATTCAATGTAAAGGCTAAACAGTTATTTTTCATGTGTTGTGTGCTTACAAGTATGTTTTTTAATTCAGGGTGGTTTATTTATTCCTTCTTACCTAATGAAAAAAGTTTAGTGGGCAGTAGTTGATGCCTTGAGAGGCTACCTAGAACAGAGGTTAGAGTTAAAGTAATAAAGTAGGTGTTAATTAAAAGGCCTTGAAAGGACACATCTTGGGCAGTACAAGAGCCTGGCCAAGACTACACCCAAGATGGACAATGGATCACAAGTTTTCACACTTTTATAAGTTTTGGTCCATTTACATATTGGGGTCAATTCTCCAATTACAGCTCCAGGTTATGAAGCCCCATCCTCACAGTTTTCTCTCCTCAATTTGCTCTTGTTTATACCTTTTGGGCCTGAAGCTGCAATGATGTCCTTGGTTCTCGGGCTGGAAGAGAATTGTTTTGTCTAACTAAACTGTGAGGAGAACTTGCTAACACTTTATATGAAGTTCAGAGTTATATACTAATGCAGTACAGAATCTGATAATATGAAAGCTAAAACTTTAAGCATCATAGGAAGTAGGAATTAGAAGACTTAGAAATGTGATAATGAACAGATTAAGATAATTCAAATAGGCAATCTGTTCATACCTAAGCATTGCTTTACTTTTTTTGTATCAAGTTAATATGGAACACAGTTATAATTTTACTCAGTTCCTACATAATAAGCACAGTTAATTGCACAATAAAATGAAGCAGTGTTTTGCCAAACCTGAAAGTCTTTTAAAGGCATCTGTTTTCTGGAATGATAGTTTTAAAATTGTCATATCTTCTAAATAAGTAACTGTTATCAAATAAAACAATAGGTGTTGGAGAGAGAAGACTCTGCACAGAAGGCTGCTTTTATATATCTAGAATCACACAAAGCATTTCAAATTTAGTTGTCTACTCCTAAATTTGCCCTAAAGGCCACAAAATTAATTCAAAAACCGGTAGATATCTTCAAGCTATTTTATATTACTACAAGACATTAAAAGGTCTGCTACACTAACAAGATAAACACTACAAGACCAAAAACCCAGAACCAAACTATAAATTTGTATTTCTCAAAAGTAAAAAGGTCCACAACAAAGCAGGCATTCAAGCCAAGATTTAACTTTTAATATTTCCCCACCAATAATCAGCAGTCTTTATCATCTCTGAGCAGTTGGAAAGAATTTGTGGAACACACCAGTGAACCTAAGGCTATGTCTATGCCAGTGAATTAAACAGTACCTGTGACTGTTCCCAGACACTGGAATATGACTGATCTGAACTTATTAGAGCAGTCTCTGACAAGTTTTTGGCCTGTACCAACTAGCTGTCTCCCAAGCAATTCCCAGGCATGGAATTACAACATCCCACAGACCATTAGCACCAAAGGATTTGCATCCAGTCAGTCTGTTCTGGAGCTGTGTTTGTTTACTGGTGTACTTGTGAGTCAGTCCATGCCAGTCGGCTTCTGGGCCTGGGAATATTCTTGGGAATGGTGTTATTTGCTGGTATAGACATACTTCTCACCCTTTCTCAGTAGTGCTCAGGGCAAGTAGGATGCTTAAGGAAGGTAAAGACCAAGTCAAAAAAGTTTCATTCAGTCAGAATAACTTTTGATAACCAAATCCATATGGATGAAGTTTTTTCCCCTTTTTTTTAAACAAGCCACCTTCCACTTTTATTTTAATCCCACTGCAACAGATACAACACAAAATTCAACTAAATTCAGAAACTGAGGTGCAGCTTGTTTTATCTGTAAATTGATTAATCCCATGCAGTATGTCAGGCTGGAGGTACATTCAAAGGTAGAATAAGCCAATACCCAGTGCCACCAGTAACCAGAGATGAGTGCCCACCACCTCAAGTCCTGGAAGCCACGAGAGCAGAGCATTACTTTGTGCTTCTGCACAGTTCCTCTCTTCTTTTGGACAAACTGTTGACAGCCCAGTCCTTAATGTCTAACCTGTTGGGCTACAGGACTATGCCTCCTCTCTGCCTCCAGTACAATCCGTTTAAGCAGACCACCAGCTACCCTAATGGTAAAGGCAGCCACAAAGAGATGATGATTTTAAATACTTCCAGCTGCAGAAAGACAAATTGGAAGGGCCAGAGGTTCCCATATGCAGGTTGAATCCCCTAGCCATTGGGATAGATGGTACAGTACAACCAAAGTTTACTTTGTTCCCTTCCTACTTGTAAGTACTTTCAGAGTACTTACTTTCAGAGGAAATCTAGATTCTTACCTTGTAGTCCAGTATAGACATGCAAGTCTCAAACAGAATGAGTTTTCAGACAAACCTTTTACTGGTACCTTTGGGATAATTCCAAATGACTCCTCAGAACATGATGTTTCTGGGTTATCCGAACTTTGTCTAGTCCCCAAAATCTGGGCTTTGGATTCCACTCTCAAGTCCAAATCTCATAAAATGTAGTTGTGCTGTGCTGAAATCGTGGACACCCAATTACTGTAAAAGCTCTGGCTCTTAAATTGCTCCTGTATTTACTCTGCCTTCTCACTTGGGGCCAGAGGCAAAATTCTCTGGGGACTGCCTGCAGGTTGACTATCACTTTGCTTCTCATCTGGAAAATCAAGATGCCTCTCCAAAAAAGAAATCTGAGGCAAAGAGCAGGACTGCCTCATACCTGAGCTCCTCCAGGCCATGCAGACACAGCTTCAGCTGATTTGGTTCTTTGAATTCAAACACAGATTTTGGAGTCAGTAGAAACACTTGGCCTTAACTTCCCGTGTGTATTATGAGGAGTAGCAGAGCTTTTCTACCTTACAGCTATCAGGAAGATAATACATTCCCATTCTGGAGTCACTCAGGCAGTACACCATGGTAGCCAGACAAAACATGCAGCCAAAAAGATGGAAAGTTTTTGGGGGAGTAGAGGAGGCCAAATGATGGAGGTAGTTATGAATCACTGATTCTCAAGACAGACTCACACTGTTCTGTATCCCAGTGAAAGCTCTACATGCCCTGACTGAGTACAGCTGAAGGACAAGGTACTTGCAGCTCTGTGACACAGGAGCAGAGTGTGGCAGGTGCCAGCCAAAGCAGGCAGCCAGGGGAATTCTCAGCTGGGAGAGTCTGGCTGCCTTCCAGCCTTGCTCATTGCTCATCTGCATATATGCAAATATATATATGTATGTATGTATATATAAAAAATACACACACACACACACACACACACACACATATATATGTATATTGGAACTTTGGAAAGAATCATTATCTTAAATATGTCTTCTAGATCTGCGGAGTTTTTTGTCTCATATCTAGTCATAGAAAAAAATCTACAGATGCCTCATCTGTCATTATCCTCAGCTTTCACGTAGACCATGCTGCTCAACAATCACATTGATAGAAGTTTCTATGCTTCTCGTCTGGGAAAAAAAAAAAAAAGTAGGACTAAATATCCCAACAGTGCAGTAGCTGGAATATCTGTACTGTAGAAGAAATATAGGTAAGCACTCCAAAGATCTTCAAAAATGCAAAATATCTTTTCACACCTAGCACAGATATGGGTGAGCAAAGGTATTGGCTAAAGGCAGAAGGGAAGAAGGAATACCTAAATGGATTTCATTATAAAAGTGTTAATTTCTTCCATCTTAACTCCCCCACCCCCCACCACTATACTAGTTTCCAGGTAATTCTAATTTAATACCTTTCATTAACATCTTACAGCTTGTTCAGCCAGCTCTGCAGACAATTGATTTTTATTACTACATGCCTCAGTGGCTTTCTACTCTAGGTTTTCTTTTTCTACTGACTATACTATTCTTGAAATCTCTTCAAAATTGTATTTTGTTTGTATTTTCATAATCTAGTCTGTATTTTCAATCAACCTTATTACTTATTTATAACATTCTTCTATAAAACAAATTCAATAGATATTATATAAGAGCAAATATTTACTATTATGGTTGCTGCTTTCAGAGGTGTGATTTCAAGGCTTTTATTACGGTGCTGCTGCTGCTAAGTGAAAATTGCTGAAAAGAGAGAAAAATACCCTGATTATGATATGGTAACTATTTGACATATGAAAGAACAATATTTGGAAAGCACTTTTGAATAATAAAAGAGCTTTTAAAATCCACAACCGAGAGTATTATGTGATGGTGCTGAAACTTTTTAATCAGATTGTTTTCACCCTTAATTAGAAAGGCAGAGTTCACACTGACACCTGCTGTTAAGATTGCCTAACTTTTTCCATCATAAGACCATTTTCAGCTTGATTGTGTGGGCTGGTATTTTCTGGAGTAAGTGTCATCTTCAGAATTAAATCAAAGGATAAAAAGAGAGAGTCAGTGTTTCAGACAAACTTGTGATTTTCAAGAATTATGTGGGGGATAACAGCTTGCTTACTTCATATGGACTCTCAGTTATTTCATTTTAAAAAGATCAGTTATCTACATCCTTTGAAAAAAGAACTTGAAAATCAGCACTTTCACTCACTGTAGTTCCCTAGAGAGGCATTCATACTTTGCCTAGCTACAGCCCCCAGAAAAATCAGACAATATACACTGACTTAAGTGGAAAAGTATCACAATTTTGTATCGAATGCCTTTGAAGATTCCACTTTCTTTTACCTCTGAAAAATCACCAGGAACAAAAAAAGACAGCTAGGGAACTCAAACACTGACAAAGTATGTAGGATGATGAGGACAGAGGTGTTGCAATGGGATGTATAAAACAGAAGAATAATAGACACGTTTGGTAGGACATGCAATGCCAGTGAAAAGAACAAATATTAGCAAGAAAAAAGAGAAGGGAACAAGAGGAAAAATTATAGGAGGCAACAGGCATTTTAACAATGAAGCATTAGATCACAACTCTAATGTCTTGACACTTCTCTGATCTTTAAAAACTGCCGTAATTTTCCATTTCCTTTTACTTATGTGTCCACAAAAAAGATAACACATTTTTGTTGCTTCTTTGGTACTAAAATAATGATGAAGTTCAGTGCCAATGACCTAGGTAGCCCAGGAGATAACTCACATGGAAGATGAGCCCAGAGTTGTTCTAACCTTCCCCACAGAAAGTCAGCATCAGCCTTCTGTGAAGGTGACTGCATACCTGGAAACTGAGTCCAGACATATGCTATCACAGAATCATTTGTTCTTCTCATAGAAGTGATTTTACTCCATTCATGTTACATAGGAAATATTGTCCATAAAATAAATTACTAAGATTTGAAATTACTAAGATTGCATCCCTAAGATTGCAGTTGCTGACTGCTCCTCTGCTAAGACCTACATATGAAATTATTGTCTGTTTTTTATTTTGATGATTTTACACCTTCTTCTCTTCATCACAGAAGAGAATTTGGAATCAGAAAGCTTGGGGGTTTGACTCTGCATTTGCCCCTAGTTTTCTAAATTCAGTAAACCCATTGGCCTTTGCTGTTACAATGTCTATAAAATAAATATGAGCGACCTATGAGCAATATACAGAGCTTTCCACCTGTACATTGGCAACTACATTTTGGCCCCGGTCAGCAGATGCTGAATGTAGCAAAGACTACCATTTACAAGGGCAATCCTCAATGTCCTTCTTTCATGTCACACAGATCAGCATTTATGCCTTCCTTCTCCTGTACTGATGACTCACATGACCCCAACCCCTCATGGTCATCTGCCACCTAACTAACACTTCATTAACTAGAATACCTGCAGTGATTTTAAACACAGCTCACCATAATTTAGCCACTACTGGTCTATATTAGAGAAGCATTTGTGAACTGGTTGGAAATTACCTGGTTGTCTCAGCTCTATGGGGTTTTAAGATAGAAAATAGATTAATCAGTTCCTTTTTTATTATTTAAATAATGAAGAATATTAAAATAAAGATTTGTTATGATGCTGACTGACTGATGTATTTTTAAGCTGGTAAATTCTTCAAATACTGATAAAGATTATAGAGAAAAATCAATTAAAATAGCCGTCCTCCTGATTTAAATTGGAAAGTTTGGGGTTTGTTTAGTTTAGAGTCCCAGAAGGTCATCTGAAAGCTTCATGTGGAGCTGGACTCTGAAATACATTAAAAGATATATGCTTATCATTTGCATTTCAAACAAAACAGTTAAAGGAGTTAAAACATACAATACCTGAAAAATTGTGAATGTAAATGAGTATCAAACTAACTGTGTTTGATTAAAAAAGAAATTCTTCAGTGTTTAGTGTTGAGTTGTAGACATACACCTCGCCAAGCCTCTGTGCACAGAATGCCTGAGCAGCAATCACCCTGTCTTTGGATGTCTTCAATGAGCCATCAAGAAATATTTTGCTTACTACTTTAGTATCTCTGTTTCCCTGTTTTTATGGTTTTTGCCCTCTGACTTTTCCTTCAACTCTCCTTTTTTTATTGTGATTATAATTATTTGTTGTCCCTAATAATTTAGTTTCTTCCTGGTTCCTTTTTCCACAGTTTTTCCCTTGTCATTGAGAATATCTCAACAGTTGTAGCTTAAGTAATTTCTGACATGACAGTTAATCTATGTTTCTGACTGTCCTTGTTGAACTTGACTAAATGTTCTTTGGTCCCTTGTACTTTTTTGTGGTGGTAGGGAGGGACAAGAGCAGAACTGCACAACATATTACAGATAGGGCAAAACCACTGATTTACACTGTGGCAGACCACCAGTCTCTCCTCTGCTCTTCATTCTTCTCCTAACAGCTTCTGATACTTGATTTACTCTTTTGAACACTATTGAACACTGATGTTTCTGTGTGACTATCAATCATACCTCCCAGCTCTCGTTCCAGGCAGCTCATGAAGTGAAATTAGTATTTCTTCTCTTTATGTACATCACTGAACATTTATCTACACTGAATTCCAGTTGTCATTTTATTGCTCAGTCAGCTCAGTTACCAAGTTTTACTACCCTGAATAAATTAGTATCATCAAACTTGATTACCTCAGTGCTAACATGCTTTTTAAAGTAATATATAACCATGTTGAATAGCGAAGACTATAGCATAGATAATACAGAACCTCATCTGTCACTGCCTTCTACTGTGAAAATTGACCATTTACTCCTGTCTTCTAAGCATTTAACCATACAAGGCTCTTCCCTCTCACAACATGGTGCAGAGTTTCCCTAAAAGCCTCTATTAAGACATTTTTCAAAAGCCTTTTGGAAAAACCAAGTAAGCCACATCAACCACATCACTGTTATCCATGTACCTGTTGCTAAGACTTCAGAAAGGCCAAAAAGCCCCATCATTTTATCAAAATATTAAGTAACTCTGTTCTTGATAGCTATTCTGCATGGTACAGATATCATGCTTTAAAAAGTGCTTATGATTTTTGTACTTCCCCAGGTCTCTTCTTAAAAAGTTTTTCAAAAGTTGCCTTCAGATTTTCAGTTGTCCTTGGGTCCCAGGGCAGCTTTGAGAAAGTTACCACTGCCATGTTTTAGGAGTCATTCTATTCTTTCAGGCTTGAATTCCTCATGTCATGAACTCTATCATGAATACCACCTTGTCCTGCAACATGCTGCTCTTTGTGTCTGTTTGTTCCACGTGTGGTCTTCTGTAGCCACTTCCTTTCCACGTGGGTCCTCTGAGGAGTCTCTCATAAAGACATCTTTAGATCAGAATCTGCCCTGTTTCTTGTGCAGTGAGTGCTGATGAAAATAATTAATGTAACTCCTCTGCAATGGCCTAACCCTCCTGAGTGCTCTCTTCATACCACAATTACTACCTTTGCCCTTCAAATTTTGGCTTAAGTCCTGCTTTTGATATACTGGAAGAAAGATTTGTTGCTACTTGTGAATTCCTCTGCTAGATGCTCCTCAGAATTCTTCTTGTCTTCTTGTGATTTTACATGTTACCTGCCAGAATATACAATTCTTTCTATTCTTTTAATATGGACGTTGGTTTTTTGCAGAGCATCTCCTTGCTTTTGTTATGCTTGTCACTTCCTCCTTAGCAGGTGGGTTTTCTTTTGCATTTTCCCACACTTTTCTTCCTAAAGAGTGTTGGCCCAATGCTTCCAGTGTGGTGGTGATCAAAAAAAAATTCAAGAGAACTAAGAGGATTCCATTCTCTTAGCTGACCTTTTTAATTTAACAAGGTGCTTCTTTCCCACAGTTCCCCTTTTGGAGGAGCCCAATTGCAGTTGCTCCTAGAAGAGCACCGAAGCCGAGCGTGCTGCAGCAGCCTCTGCAGAGCAATCCCTGAGCTATGAGGCTCTGGGGCAGCCCCTGGAAGCTGCTCTGACCCAGCTCAGGGGCTGCAGACCCTCCTGGGCCCTGCCAGACCCCTCCCCCAGACCCATCTACTGAGCGATCTCCATGGCACAGTCTCATGGTGTTCCAGCTGTCGCTGCAGGCAAATAAGGCAGCCCAGGATTATTCTACTGCCTGGTCTGGCTGCTTCTCCGGTGGCCTTAGGAAACCACTGTTACCATCTTTGCTGGGCAATTACCAACCAAATGATGCACTTGTCTTAGGCTTTGAATTTCAGTCCATGTGGATTCATAGGGTTGTTTGATGATGCAGGGAGTTTCTTCATTATATTCTAACTTTTAAGAAGTAAGTAACACCACATGACCACCATGAAGGCCTATTTAATTTTCACCTTCATCAACAATTTTTTTGTTTTGTTGTTATAATCTGTGGATTAACTTTCTTCTGTCAAGCTTCTGGTAAGTGTACTATGCCACTTCCACTTAGAGCTGGACTTGCTTCCCTCATCATGTGTCTTAGTTTTTAAGCAGTTGTTTCTGCCACATTTTCTTCCCTAACTGGCAGCCTATTTGATTTTTCTCTGCTTTGACTGATGTATCTGAAATCCCATAATATTACCAGTACCACAATTTCCACTTCAAACCACATGTTCTGAACATACTGGCTTTCTCAACACTTCTTTGTTTACAAGCTCACGATACTTCTGATTTTAAGTGCCAGAATCCCAGTTCTCTAATGACCCCTCTCATATGTCTTCCTTGTATGAAGCAATGTTTCTAAATCCTAGTAAATCTGGCAACCAGATTTTTGCAGCTTCAATATCTGGCCAAGGGGATGGCATTTGTGTTTGCCATATATTGTGCTTGCCAAAAACTTAAAATACAAATCCTCAAAAACGGGGTCAGTTCCATAATCTCTTTCAAGTATGGTGTACCCTCCTGGACCATCATGCCAGCACAGCCCAGGGTGACAAGCTGTGGAGAGAAGAAAAATCAGTGTGAGAATGGCAGGGAGGGAATTTCTAAGTGAGAACGGCCACCAACTATTTCACAATGTGCAGTTACATCCCCAGAAGGGCTCTGTCTAAACAACACTTCTTCACATGAATTAACATTGTGAAAACATAAAACAATTAATTATATTGTATTGTTTGCTATTGCACAAGTTTTCAAAATTACAATATTATGAACATGAACATTCAGATACTTATATTGATCTAGAAAAGTTCAGGCTTAAGTTTGAGACAAACATTTCCATCAAATTTTTCTAATAAATGTTTATAAAAAATTTTATTATTTGAATTATATTTATGTTGTTCAAGGAAGGATAACTGCTTACTTTCTTACTCTCACCTTCTCTGCAAGCATATACTTACTTAATTTTGTGTTTTCTCACTATGAGCTCGTTTACATTAATAGCTCTGTGTGTGATACAGAGTGACTCATCAAAAAGTAGGAAAAAATATAGGCTTGTGAAATTATAAAAATTCCTTTGTTATCTATCTAAAGAATGGATTAGCATTGGTTGCAGCAGGTAAGATCTTTGCCCTTCAAGAATGAAGCTGGGAAACTTAAATTTTTCTTCCTCAGGATCAAAGTATTTAGCCTATGTTGCTACCTCAGGGTAAGTCCTATGCATAGTCTAACTCTGAAGTCTGTAAGTTTGTTTCCACTGAAAATTTTGGGAGAAAAACATCTCCTGTGCACTTGAGTTGTTCAAGCTTCTGTGGTCTATACAGCATCCAGGTACCAGGGCTCTGTAGCATGTCCAAAGATGGAAAAATACAAAAGATTTAAGGAAATACAAGTAGTGTCCAAGTAGAAAGATTTTTTCTTTTAAAAAAATCCTTCACGTGAAAAGACCAACGGCTCAAACACAGTCTTCATAGTGGAAAGAATATGTAATGTGTAATTTCTACCAATGGAACGCGTTATTTTTGAAACTGCTTTGCAGGAAGGGTCTTTATCTGTGGAGGACAGAATGATGTCCTGAGACTGTACTTGTTACTTGTAAAGGTGACTACATATTCCAATGGCACTTTGACATGTGAAGAAAAGACCAGGGCAGTACGTGCTTTTAGAGGATTTCTAGGGTTTTACATTCTTTCAAGAATTAATGAAAGAGATTTTTTAAAAACAGAAAAACAACTGAGGTCAAGAATCTGGGGAAGACCAATACTGAATCATATAAAAAAGCTGAATTATAGAATTGTCAGATTAAAATTCTCATCATTTATTAATTGGAATGAAGCTGCAGGAGATTGAACAAAAATTTGCAAAAACTTCACGTTAACATTATGAGGAGATGGAGACAAACACAATATGGACAGCTTCAACAGAGCAGTCTCAGGGACAATTTGGCATTTAACAGAGGAAAAGAACAAAAAGACAGCAAAAAGCCTGCCTAAGAACCCTCTCCCATAACCAAAACCATGAAAAAGCAATGCAGGGCAGAAAATACAAGCAAATTACAAGATCACATAAAATTGCTCATGATGTACTATGAAGAAAAAATTAGGTGATGGGTAGACCTTCTGTTTGGGGTCATACACTTGCAACAGAAGAAATTATTGTGCCAACACTTGTAGTCAAGGGAAAGAGAAATAGGAGAAGGAAGAGGAGAAGAAGGAGGAAGGGAACAAAAAGGCAACATAAAACAGAAAACATAAACCTCAGCCTATCGTAAGGCATCAAGACAAGGCAGTCTACAAACAGGAAATTAAATGCCAAGTTCACAGTAAGGCATCAGTGAACCTAGTAGGTTATGAAGACTCCTACATTATTACTTGTGAATATAAAACAAAATTGAAACCGTAACAAGATAGATTAAAATTGTAAAATGCATGACCATAAACCCACAAGGACCATGCAATAAACCCCTCAAAAAAAGACACACGAAGAAAATATACAGAAAAGGCTTACAGGCTGAGATTTCAGGTAGTGCAGACAACATGGAAACTAGTGCCACTGAAAGAAATAATGAAACTTATTACAGGTTTCTGACCAATGATTTAAAACAGATTCAAAAATTTTAAAAAATCAACACTCCACACTATCTAGAGCGTATGATACACTGGCATCCCTGCAGCAGAGCTGCTGAAAGATTAGCAGGTTGTAAGCGAAGGACTGGAACATCTTCCAGGCATGTTACACCCACAACAGAAAATAAAGCTCAGTCAGTGGAGAACCTGCATCACTGGGTATACATTACATAAATAGAAGAAAAACAGAAGAATCAAATGCAATAGAAAAGAGACAGCTCTGGCTCTCACAGAGCCTCAGACTGATCAATGTGACAGTAAAAACTGCACCCTTAGGAAAGCTGCACAAAAAAATGGTGATATCTATGCTTGGTTTAAACAGGGAAGGAGACTTTATATCCCAGTGTAGGAGTCAACCTAGGCAACATGGCTATGTAGAAATTCATAGGAATCCAATAAGAACTCTGGCACTGACAACTCTGACACTGACAACAAATGTAATGTCTATCCTTTAGATGATCAGTTTGAGTTAGTGCTCAGCTGGCAGAAGGTGAAAGTCACACAGATGTGAAATATCTAAGTTCAGTAGCATATGCTAAAAGAAGCTGCTAGACTCAGTGCTGTTCTTATTGGATTAGTTGGTCTGGTCCCAAAATAGATTTCACCTTTAGTACAGCTCTACTACTACAATATACTATAATACAACCCTGCCTTACTATACTGAATTTCCTCTTAAAATACTGAACTGTACATGCAGCCTCAATGTTGCCAATGAGATTTTTATGGATGTTATTCAAGAGGCATTTACATTTTCAATTTTCATTAAATGTGGGACTTCGTTACGAGTGTAAACACTAGATTTTCACAGGGAATTAGTTTTTCATCAAAATACTATTTTCCACTGGAACAGCACCTTGAGAAGCAAGATAGCTGACTGTGCTGGAAACCCAAGTTCTTTAGCCTCACAAAAGGAAATCAAGAAAGTGTAGGTAGGAGGCACCATTTCTTTGATAAATGAACACACCAACTCAACAAAGCAGGAAACATTTACCTTTCCTTGGAAATTAATATGTTAACACTGGAAAATGACCTCTTTAGTGAAATCCTTCATAAACAATGCATACTGCAGTTCTCACACTGTATAATTTTAACAATTTCATGCATTCTGAACATACACCAGGCCTATTCTAGCTTTTGCTATTATAGCAATATGACAGAAGACTGTTGCTTTTTTTGACTTTCCGCATTACTGCAGGTTCTACTCCAGGTTATATGCTATAACCATAAAGCTCTATTCCCAGGACAGCTTATTTCATTTTGGCAACAGCACTAAGCCAGTCTTAAGTTTATTTACTGTTTTGTGCCAGCAGTTGGCAAATACAGTGTTCAGGCCAAGCTGGATGGGCCTGGGAGCAAACCTGGTTTAGTGGAAGGTTTCCTACCCATGGCAGAGGGTCTGGGACTCAATGACCTGTAAGCCCCTTCCAACCCAAAGCATTCTATGGAATTTGATGGTATAGCTCTCAAAACACCCTTCTATAGAGGCCTGGCTCTACTGTGTATCTGGCATATTGAGATTGCTTCTCTTTCTCTGCTGAACACAGAACTACAGAACTACTTTGGCGTATCAGCATTTTCATCATGCTGGGAAAACTGCAATGCTTTTTTCTTAAAATGCCATTGCCTGAAGCCAAACCAAGACACAAAAATGCATTCACTAGAAGTATGTTTGTTTCTACTTCACAAGCATTCAGACATGCAAAAGCCAAAACATAAGAGTTCAAAAGGTGTTTTACTTATCTAAATGTCATGATTTTAAGCAAATTGTAGAGGAATTTTCCAATCTGGAATACTACACATCTACAGCCTTAACTCAGGGAAAGTACTGTGCTGCATTCCCCAGCTAGGAAAACATGGACAGAGTGATGTCACATGACCCTTAAAATGAAAAATAAAGATTAAAAAAAATTGAGCATATTCTAGTAATTTGTTTGAAACATATAGAAAAAGAATAAATTTGAAGTCTTATTGGAATGGACTCCTCCTGAATTAAAATTCATGCTAACATCAAAATTTTCAATGACTGGCTTCACTGGTGAGTGCTGAAAATTATTTCATGTGCCTTCTTAAATTAAAAAAAAAAACAAAACCCAAGGTTGATACATAATCTGACAAACAGAAGCAGACTGTTCAAATCAACAGCAGTGAGACAGCTGGCATGGAAATTTTAGTCCAAAGATTTCTGTGTTGGTAGGTTTTTCACAAACAGAACATGAAAGGCTTCTAGAAGCCTTCTTACCTTTACTAATTCCCACAATTTCAAGTATGGCAAAGCCATAAGCAACTGAAAAAAAAAATGTTACAATAGTAAAACAGTATCTGACAACTGCAAATAGTACCCTATTTAGTAATTAGCTTTACTGAAATGGTTCACTGAATTTCATTAGTTTGCCTTAAAATCCAGCAGCACATCTAGTACTACTGGTTGGTAGCAAAACCTAGAACTCAGTCTGTTCTGTGGCCTTGTGCTAACCTTACTCTCTGTTGATAGAGTTCATTTCTAGGTATGAAATAAGCATAAGGTTTATTGTTGCATATTTTACGGGATGACACTATAGCTGCTTTTCTGCCTAGAAATTAGTGACACCTGATAAAATTAATCATAGAAAGAGTTAAAGGCTAACCATCTCACACTCTCTGTATTACATTACAGACTCCATCTGGGAAACAGACCCATGTTTTCTTTGGATGGACAGCAGAGCATAAGTAATGGTGTGCTAGGCTCTCACCTGAGAAGGCACTGGGTTATAATGCTAGGCACACCCCAAAACCGAGAGTGTCCTGTATAGCACTTCTGGAGTAATGCCAGAGACTTTAAAGAGAGACTGCAATTGGTAATTTTATTATTTACAAAATACAAAAATGTTGAGGTATTTTGAAATATCAGCACTTCTGCAAATGGAGACAATAGAATCACTGACAAGTAGCACAGAAGTTATAGCAATGCATGCAGTACATTTCTTCCAGGAGCTGCAAAGTGCAGGGGAAAAATACCATGTCAATCACACAGACAAAGAAGGAAAATTACACAGAGATTAGACATCTTGAAAATGTCTGCAAAGTTAGGCATATGATATACCACTGAATTTCCTTATTAATAAAATTTTTCATATCCTCTTTAACACGTATTCCATACACTCTTCACAAACTACTTGTCTCCTAGTACCACAAGCTTCTTAAGGCTCTGAAGAAAAAAAAAAAAAGTCTATTCTGCTTTTATGCAGAGCTAGTTTTATACAGAATGAGAGTGATCCAGAAGTGTTAGAAGACTGATAGGCAATGACAAATCTACCACATAAATTTGGAACAGATAATGAACAGACTTTTGCAGTACAAAATTAAACACAATTGTATGTACTGTTGCTGAACACTGAAAGACATGCAGGGAACAATAATGTTGAAATGCTAAAATAGAAATGAAAGTTGGCTTTTGCATTAAACTATTTTCACTACTATCTGTACAGACAGAAGTTGCCTGCACATACAATCTGATTTACATTCCTGTAAAGTGTGCATCACCTCAAAACTGAAAATAAACTCAAGATTGAAGGTTCTTAATCCTAAAGCAGATGACCTCAACAAAAATACAGTCTTGATAACAAAGTTAGAATAAAATCAGGAGAAGTATGTAAAATAATGAGGTCGTGCAAAATTTTTCCAGATACTGATTTGGTTCGATTTCTTTGCTTTTGATTCCTGTCCCTGAGGCCTCTCTGAAATCAAGCAAAAAGCTGTCACTTTTTTTCATGTACTTTTAGGTTGTAGCTCACTGCCAAAACGACCGGAGATCTCAGTATTTTAGCACAGAACTACCCTACACCACCAGAGGCCACTGCTGTTCTTCGCTCTTTTCCTGCCTGCAGCTGGGCTGCAGCGAGTACTGACCCCACAGAAGCCCCAGGCAATGGTCACACCACCTTCAGTCCTCCTTTCCAGTTTTATGCAGCCAATGCTGCACTTCTGCAGAGAAAATTAAAAACAGTACACCTTCTATTGGCGGACAGAATATGAAATTATCTAAATATTGCTTACCCAATCTTAGCCTTCAGGAAGAAATGAAACCTTGCATTCCAAAAACCTGAATTCATTCTTTGATATGATTACATTGGGTTGCTTAAGGCGAGTTTTTAGATGTAATTTAATTAGGTATCTGAAAGACTTTAACGTAAGAAAAAAACCCCAACATCCATTTGCAACAGAACAATGCAGATAAGTTAACGAAGTGATAATTAACATTCAACGATGAGAAAACTATTAAGTAATGCTTTGCTACTATAGTTTACAGATATCAGTACCCAACCCACCCTATTTTTTGATCAGTGATCTGAAGTACCTGGCTAATACTACTTGCAGAGACTACAAAAAGTGACAACAAAGTAAAAAATGTAACAAATGAGGACGGGATCATCCAGACTAGTTAATGCATCATATTAAATGTGTTTTAATACAGGCTATTGAAACACTGTAGTTTGTAATAAAGAAATGGACATATGCTGGCATATGGGATGGGGGGAAGAAAAAGGGACATCCTGAAAGACAATAAGAACTTGAGCATTTTAGTAGTTCAGCAAATAAGCAGCAGCAAGCCAGTTCAGTGGCAATGGGCTTTGGATCCATTTTTGGTGGTAAGACTTGAGTTGCCAAAAATTTTTTAAAAAGGTAGTTTGATTGCTGCAGGCAGTATTCTCATACCAGTTCCCACTGTACAGAAATATACTCCTTTTAAAAAGGTATTTAAAAATCAAAAGTTGCAGAAAACCTCCGTAACTGACAAGAAAGCTTTAGAGTCTTAAATAGGTCGAACTAAAGAGATAATGGAAGAAGAATCAAGTCATTCATCAAAAGTAAGTATTTTGTATTAAGTTTTATTTAGCAAGAAAGAGTGTAATAAACACCTAATTTTAGAAGCTGAACCCTTGTGTATTGAGCCATGACATACAGCAGTGTCTTTGGAAGCAATGAAATCTAAGAAGTGCTGAAGATACTGTCAAGAAAAGCAGATGCACCTTTACTGGTATCTTTCTAGAGAGCACAGTTCTACTGCACACAAGTTACAAGGGACAGAATCAAACACTATGATATATTTTTGGGCTATGATACCAAAAACTGCTATTCAATGACCCAGTTATCTTTTACGACAACTCACATCAAGATCTGGAGAGGGACTTCTGACAAGGCTCACTCACAAGTAGTGATCAGACAAGAGGGAATGACTTTTAACTGAAGGAGGGTACATTAGATACTGGAATTTTTTACTGTGAGGGTAGTGAGACACTGGCACAAGCTGCCCAGAGAAGCTGTAGATGCTCCATTCCTGGAAGTGTTCAAGGCCAGGTTGGATGGGGCTTGAACAACCTGGTCTAGTCAAAGGTGTCATTGCTTATGGCCAGGGAACAAGATGATCTTTAGGGTCTCGTCCAAACCAAACCACCCTGTGATTCTGAGATCTACTTGGGCAGCAATTCAGTTCAGGTAGCAAAGCTTGGCCAGGGCATAGCCAGGCAATTCCAGTAAGTTCAGTCAGCTGCAGCAGCAAACCCCACCTGTCCCAGCAGCCATGCAGGCTGGAGGCCGCTGCCGTCCTGGACACCAGGTGAGTCCCATGTGCTCATGTTTTGCACCCCTCAGCCGAAAACCAGAACACAATCACAGAATCACCACAGTTGTAAGGATCCATAAGGATCATAAAGTCCAACTCCCAGCCCTGCAGATCATAGCCCAAAGACCACACCATGTGCCAGAGGGCATTGCCCAAACACTCCTTGAAGTCTGTCAGGCTTGGTGCTGTGACTACTTCCCTGGGCAGGCCAGGGAAGTTCCAGTGCCCAACCACCCTCCGGGTGAAGCGCCATTTCCTAATACCCGACTTAAATTTTCCCTGACACAACTTCAGGCCATTAGCCACGCGGCTCTGGCCGAGTCCTGCTAACTTTCAGGCTCTCAGACTCTGACCCTCACAGAATCACAGAACTGTTAAGAGTTGGAAGGGACCTCTAGTCCCACCCCTCTGCCAAGGCAGGGTCAGCTGCAGCAGGGGACACAGGTACGCGCCCAGGTGGGAGCCACAGGCAGGCAGATCGACTGTGCCAAACCCCGCTCGGCCCCGTTCCCGTCCCCGATCCCAGTCCTGCTCCACAAGGGCGCCCTGCGGCCCCGCCCGCTGCCGCACCCGGATGTACCGACCTCCCCCACCCCGGCACAGNGGCGGGGAGAGTGGCGAGGCCGGCGCCGAGGCAGGTAACGAGCGCGGCCGGGCTGGCGCGATCCGCGCCCGGGGGTGGGAGGCGAGAAGCCTCCGCGGGCTCCGCATATAGTCCCCGGATATGGGGGAGGAAGGCCGGGTCTATTGTGCGAGGGTACAGGCGAGAGGGCGGAGGGGAGGAGAGGAGAGCGGAGGGAGCCGGGCCGGCCCTGCGCAATGATACCGAGCGGGCCGCGCGGCCTCGCCGCCTCCCGCAGCCTCCCGGCGGGGCAGCGGCGGCCGGGCTGTGGGGGCCGGCGGAGGAGCGATCCTCGGGCCTGGCCCTGCTCGTGCCGCCCTGCGGGCCCCGCGGGAGGAGGAAGGGCTCGGGCCAGCCTGCCGCGGGCAGGACGGGAAGGTTCCGACTCCTGCTGCTCCTCTCCCTCTCCTCTTTCTCCTGCAAATGAAGGAGAGCTTCGAATAAAGCATGATAAACAAATAGAAAATGAGGTTCAACTCGTCCATCGCTCTGATTTGCAAGGACGACGTTATTTTTGAGTTTGTTGTTGTTTTACTTTAAAAACACTTTTTCAGTCGTTTTCTCTGTGAACATGTGTGTAAAGACCTCAAACAAAACAACAAAACTGTTTTTGTTTCCCAACATGTATTAGTCCCACGCTTAAGTTTTAACATTTTTGATTGTATTTTATTGCGGTTGATGTCTGAAGAGTACTTTCAGGGCAGCATTGGTTTGATGGGCTGGGGCGCTTTTTTTTTTTTTTTTAACAGCAGTTGGTGAGTTTTATGGCTCTTTGGTGTAGTTTGTTCCTGCTGATGTTACTGTGGTTCTATGAGCAATATCAGAACAAGGTCCACAAACAAAAAATGCTGTGGTTCAGGTTAGCCTGAAAGCATCATAAGTGACTTCTTCTCCAGCACAAGCATATAGCACTAGGTGTTTGTTTGAAATATGTACTTTTTAACAGATAAAATAGAGAGAGATTTCATAAATCATTTGAATACCATGCGTATTTCAGTCATGAAAAATCAGCCAATTAATATTTTCCGTATATATTTAGAATACTTTGTTTTCCTAATGTTTGCAGATGAGCTCTGGCTCTAGGGAATGTGGGAATGTGTAGGTGAGCCTTCTCTGGAATACTTTTCTGTAGAATTTAAATGTGCTGACAGGCAAAGAAAAAGCTGTACTTTATGTGAGGGTTGGGAAGTTGGACAAGACTTTTTTCTACAGTATGGAAAACCAGATGGGCCACAGGTTCCTACCAGGAGTTGATTGGGTGGGGTTTGTTTGTTTGTTTGTTTTTTGGTTTGGGTTTTTTTTTTAAATTCTGTTGTGGCTATTGATCTTAGCTTTTGATCACTAAGTAATAAGGATATAAAGAAGGTCCCAAAGAACTTTCGGTGTTACCAGCTTTGGAGGTTGAGGTGGTTTTTTTGTTGTTGTCTGTTTGATTTTATTATTTAAACTAAAAATCTACTCAAAGATCTACATAGTTCTGTAATAATTTTTGAGAGGATATGCATGTGTCATACATGTGTGAACTCCTGTAGTAATGGCATGATGTACAAATAAGAAAAGGATGAGAATTGAGACAAGCTATCCAGGCAACTGCAGCCTAGTAACATTTTGCTTTTTAACATATGTACTTTTTAACAGATAAAATAGAGAGAGATTTCATAAATCATTTGAATACCATGCGTATTTCAGTCATGAAAAATCAGCCAATTAATATTTTCCGTATATATTTAGAATACTTTGTTTTCCTAAATTGTCGTTGGACCATGATCTTGGACTATTTCTGTGGTTAGACATGCATATGGCTGACAAGACATACTGTGAGTTTCATCACATTTTCTTATTTTTCACATTTTCATTTCTTTTAAAAGAGGTTTGCTGATTTATATTTTTTCATAGAGGTGGTTTGAATGCAGACAGCAGTTGAGAATTAAAGGGTCTAGGGCTATCAGAGGGATTGAGACACAACTGCAAGGATTGCCCTAAATAGGCAAGTTGTGTGAGTTTGGGCCTTGAGATTTCAGCAGTTTGGGAAAGCAGGAAAGTCAGTGTTGGCAAGGGGTACATTTTTTTCTGCACTTTTCTGTGACAAAAAAGGTCATGAATGAGGAAGCTCTGACTGAACAGGACAGCTTGAATCTGGGAAATTTATGTTCTCAGGCTGTTCATTTGGCTGTTTGTCCTGTTCAGATACAGACTTTGGAAACTCGTTATGCATGTCATAGGTTTCACTTTTATCAGGATGAGTTTTATTTAGAAAATAGGTGTTTACAAAAGTAAGTTTCATATCTTTTACTTAGGAAATTGCATGAATTTAGATTTTTTTGAAGTGTGGTCCTTGGAATTCCTACAGCCATGCTATGCCGATGTCTTTCATGGAAGTGTTGCTCTCTGTAGTTGTACAGTCTGTATGTTTATGGTAATTCTGCTTTGGGAGAAAATAAAGATGAATCAATATAATGTTTTATGTAGCTTCCTTAGACTATTTTAACCACCATGCATATCAAAGAACAAGTTCTTTGTTCTAGGAGAATTTAATATGTTGGATAAGAAAAATGAACTCTAGGCAGCAGTAGTCAAAATAATACCTTGACATCAATAGCTGATATTTTAAAACATCCTTTTTCTTTCTTGGTATTGTATTGTTTTCCCGAAACCATCTTGCAATTTTAATTTTTTTTAACTCAATTGAACTGTTTAAATTAACCTCTCTGGTCAAAACTGAAACATGGTAGGTTCTGTCTGAGCATGAGGAAACACTCTTTACTGTGAGGGTGACTGAGCACAGGCAGTGGCTATGCAAGGGAGTTGTGGAGTCTCCTTCCATAGAGAGGCCCTTTCTGTTTTTACCTGTGGTGTTTGTCACTGACTAGCAGCAGCATGAAATGAGCAGTTTTGATTTTTGCTGTGTGATAATTTTCAAATAGCAGGATAGGAATGCTTTGAACAGTAAAAAGAAATATTTCAGGGTGTACTGAAGCAGTTTTTAAGTCTAGAGTGTATGTCCTTTATTAAACCCATGGGCTAGTTTGAAACAAGTCTGAACTGAATTCCTTTATGAGTACAGTTAAGACTTGAGTATTTCATGTCTTTAGGAGGCCTCAATTGTAACAGAATTCACACATGAAGAGTGATAAATACTGAGTAAACAAAGCTATGGAACACAGAGATGACATAGCTTTAAAGCTGCCTCTGCAGAGCTGGCTGTATTTTGTTTGCTGCTGTCAGTCGTCTAGCAGCATTTAGGGTGTGAGTCCATTGAATTAGGGAAAAATCAATTTAGAGGCTTTACATTCCAATTTTATATTACTGAAGAAAAATAAAACTTGAATGCTCCAGTTAAATCTTACCATATTTTTGTTATGTCGACTATTTTAGTAGTTGTGCACTGGGGTTTTATGTGGTGACCTCTGACTGGCAAGAGAAGAATAGGTGAGTAATGTCGTGTAGGCATGAATGAAGAGGTCATGGTACAGCTTGTGTGGTGTGCACTAAATCTCCTAAATACAATAGGTATAGGTAACTCCTTTTGAAAATGTGCAGGAGGAAAAGCTGCTAAGGCTTTTGCCTTAGAAAATGTTCATATTTAGGCTGTAATGGTGATTCTCTGGTATCTCACTGTTCTGCAATAAAAAAAAAATCCACATTTATGTACAAAGGAGCATGTTGGATGCTAAAGATGATAAACTTGGTTTACTCTGGCATGCTTTAATTCCGCACTGGTTCCTCACTATACTTGAAACAATGTCCATGTCTTTTCCCAAGTTATCTCTGCAGTTGAATAACTTGTGTTCTGTCTGGGTGTTAGCTTCAGTCCTTGTTCTGTCCCTTGTCCATAGCTTTCTGCTAGTGGCAGAAATTTTATTTCCTATTGCATCTGTGCTCATATCTTCATACCTCATTTATTCAATGCATTAAGTGCTTCCAAATATAATTAAAATTTCTATTTGAGATTTCTCATGTCCCTCTTTTGAGTTTTATTGCTGCAGTTGGATTATGTTCACTCTCCGGAAGAGGGAAGACCATGTAGTAAATCATTTAGTTCATTCAGAAGTTTCTGTTAGCAGTGTAGTGCCTGAGCAAAGGTAAAGGTCATGGTTTCAAACATGAGAAATCCAAATCATGGGAAAACAAACAGTGGTAGCTGGAAAATGGTAGATTTGTATATTCATATGCAGCTGTCAAAAAGTGTAACTCCTGTTTTGGAGTATTTAGCAATAAATATGGCAGTATTTACCTAAATGTCAAATGAAACTATCAAAGTTGGTGAAGGAAATGTCAATTTTCAGTTGTCTGTGTAGGTTAGGATCATGTGGATGGTGTACCTGTGTGGTGGGTTGACCTTGGCCAGCAATTAAGCGCCCTCCAACCACTCGCTCACTTTCTCCTGCAGTAGGGTGAGAGAAAGAATGGGGATAGCAAGAGCAAGAAAAAGCTTGTAGATTAAGATGAAGGCAGTTGAGGAAATAAAGGGGGAAAGTTAAAAAAAAAAGGTAAAAGACCCCCCAAAAGGGAAAAAAAACCCCAACAAACCAACCAAATTGCCAACCAGCAAAATAGCCCAACCAAGTGATGCAAAGGCAAATGTTTGCCATCACTCACGGAGGTGCAGGCTGGTGCTCAGTCTCTGAGCCAAGAACACTACCTTGGAAGAACTACCCCCAGTTTCATATTGCTGAGCATGATGGTTTATGGCTTGGAATATCCCTTTGTGTTAGCTCCAGCCTTTCTCCCACCCTCAGCCTACCCACTGTGGGGGCAAAGTGAGAAACAGAGAAGGCCTTCATGCTGTGCAGTACTGTTCAGCAATAGCTTAAGCAGTGATGTTAGCAGCATTGTTTTAGTCACAAATTTGAAACACAGCACCATATGGGCTGATAGGAAGGAAGTTAACTCTATACCAGCCAGACCCAGTGCAACCTACCTAGCATCTCACTGGCTGTGATGGAGCTGTGCATTCTGTGTCCTCAGATAGTTAATTCAGGCTTCTCTGCAGCAGCGGTGCAGCAGTGTGGTTCTGCTCTGTCTGCACTCTGCTCTTTAAAGGAGTGCCTGTACTTTGTGTTGGCACATGACAAATTACTGGCCCCTGGATGTCCATCCTAGCAGTGTGTTCCAGATTAAGTGTTGACCAAAGCATAATAAAAATACATTATATTGTATGAGCAAATCTTGATTAATTTCTGGATTTTGGCATGATACATGGACTGAGAGTTGAGTCCTTCTCCTGCTCTTCCCGTCAGAATTCTGAAGGAATGCTTGCTGTTTTTGTTTAGAGTGCAGAGCTAGATTTAAACTAACCTGTTTTGTTGTTATGATTGTGGAAATAAGCAAAATGTTTTAATGATTCATTATAATTTGTGTTCTATGAGTTCAAGTGTAGAATGAGGAGATGTCAGTATTGCCATCCCTGTTTTGTTCTCTTGTCCTACCACTTTCTTTCCTCTCATAAATTAGTAAATAGGTTTTGATAGGGTCAGACCCTTTTGTCCCTAGGCTTGCCAGCTGCCATTTAACATAAGTGACAAGTTTTTATCCATGAATTTTACAAGCTTGAGTGTTTATTTGTAATGTCCTCTCGGTTGGATTCAGGGAGGTTATTAGAGATCTAATAAGGCTGTGCTGCATTAACAGCTGAATGAGTCCATCTGTGCCTTGCAGAGAGGGCTGTGGGCTGCCATGAGGCACAGTGCTACTTACATAAGGAGGGAATGGCTGGGAGTGCTCTAATTCTGTCTTCTTCCTTCCACATTGAGTTGTCATCGGTGGCTTCTAGCAGAGAGCACCTGCTTGCTGACTCAACTCCTGAGGTCACGTGTTGGTGAAGGCTGTATCACAGCTGAGTTCACCCAAAGTGATTGCTGCTGCTCTGTGGGGGACAATAAATCCAGGGAAGTCATTACAGGTTGTGACATTAAGAGTATTCAAGTAAGACCATCTTTAAGATGGTCTTACTTACTTAAGATGGTCTTACTTAAGATTAAGAGTATTCAAGTAAGACCATCTTTAACCTGAAAGTTTGTTATCATTGATAGGTACTTTGAAAATCTGATTCTCCTATTTTTGGGCACTTTGGACAAACTGTAAGAATACAGGCACAAATATCTTTGACAGTGCATGTTGACAAAGATGTGTTTGATGGTGCATAATGAGCTAAGTGCTCCCTGTTTAGGTTAATTGTATTGATACTTGGCTGTCTATCCCAAGCTGTGAAGGAATAAGGTTGATTTATGTTGCAGTGAGACTAACATGCAAATTGGATAAAAAAAAAGAAAGCGACAGTAGCTTCTTCATTGTTTCTGTGCGGCTAATACTAATAAATGCAAATGTTTGAAACTTTCCTTTTGTTCAGCAAGGTTTATCATTTGTTATAGTGTGGAGACCTGAAAGAATCACTTATTTTTCAGGAGGTTTGTTACTCTGATAGTAATTTTCTGTTTGCTCTCTCTGTATTTCTTTACGGATATTAGTAAGAAGCTGTTCTCTAATAAGAGCATGCCAGTTTTTCATGTGATTGTGGTGATGTTATATACTTAATTAATGTCTTCTTGAACTAAAACCTCAGATTTTTAATTCTGTGTTTTTGGCTTGGATGGCATTCTGAATTGCATTAATTCATTAAAAAAGCAGACTTGTGTTTTCATCTGCTAGAGTACACCTGACAATAAATAGATTGCTTAATTTGTGTTTCTAATACTTATATTTTTCTGAGAGCATAAGAAACATATTGGCTATTAATGAGATGCTTGCTAATATGATAAATTATAAATGTGTCCATCAAATGTTGTGTCAGTTATGTCACTATTTTGATTTTTTTTTCACTTGGGTACCCAGGGAATGTTTAGAATTGTTGCATTTTTTTTAAATGACATATTTCTCAGTGGATTTTAAAAGGCAGGATTTATACTCCACTGCCACCTTCTTGAACTTGCTTCAGTTTGCATGTTTTTCTGGTATTCAAAAGTACTGGTCTTTAAGATAGGTTCAGTATTTTGCAGCATTTGGCTTGTTTGATGATTCAAGCTGATGCACCAAAAGCATTTTTCCCTCTAATATAGGGAAAGATTATTTTAATTTATCTGAAATACAGTAGTGTAGGTTATTACTTTGACTTTTTGTGACAGAAGTATCAGTTTAAATAAAGTTTTCATTGGGATACTGATTCTCCTAAAAATCAAATTCTGACAAATGGTTATTTCATTTTTGAAACATTTTTTGTAACATTGAAATGAAAACAGACCTCAGTCATACTTCATGAGGTTGTGACACCTGCCTGAAAAGTCAAAATATGGCTCACTTGCTTGTTATTTCTTTAACTGACAGTGTCTTTCCTGTATTTACTGTCCTCCTAATTCTAAACACAGTGTAACAGTTTAGGCCTTTCTGTTACCCAATTGTTTGATTTCAGGAGGGATATTTTTCTGAATTTGTAGAAGAGTAAGCTTCAAGACCTATGTCTTCCTATGATTCTTTAATAAAAGAATCATAGGACTTCCTATGTCTTTAATAAAAAGGAGTTGTGCAACTCTCTGAAATATCCAGTATTTGGTAGGTGATAGAGGACCAGACTGTTTTAGTGACAGTACAAAGGAAAAAAGACATGATGGTCTCATCTCTCCCATAGACTACTTTAGATACAGTGTTAATGAATAAATGAGTTTGTGTTTTAATTTAAACCTGTATTAGATAGCAGTCCTGCCCTTTGAGTCAAAGTGAAGCAATTGACCTCTCAGAATTCTTTAATGTCCAAACTGGACTGTTTTTATGGACATACTGGCTGTAACTACTTAGAACAGACTTCAGCCTGATCTCCCAATAGCTGAGCCTTCGAAGACTTCTGGAGTCTAACCTAAGGTGATCTGCTGTGCCTTGTCCTTAAGGATTTCTGCACTGGGAGTCTTCTGCTAAGAGAAGTTGGACTTCACAGTCCAGTTGGTGATTCTAGAATCCAGTCCTGATTTTCCAATGTCTTTCCTTTGCTTTTTAGCAATTTGAAAGACAGGAGCAAAAAACTCTAAGATTTGGCTATTGAAAGAGTTACAAAAATTTTCTTTGAAAGTAATGCTTAAAATGTTACAGATGTAAGCAGTCCATTTTCTATATGGGTGCCTTCTGTTTCTTCTCCCATGGGATCTGAGTGCCTTTGGGAAGGTGGAACAGCTTGGAGGCTGCTCAGGGTTTATGATCATCCATGAACTAGTCTTGAGAACTTTGTGATGCTTTGGCATGGGATGTGATATGTTCAACTCCTCATTTTTCGACGTTCAGGCTGTTTTTCTGTTCTTTTCTATGAAATATTTTAAGATTATGCATTTGTTGCCTCTTTCTGTTTAGCGGTGATCATTCCCATCTTTTTACAGAGAAGCTGAAGTACTTTCAGGTACTGCATCAGATGGTCTGATTTCATAGAATTATAGTAATCAAATTCTGTTGAAATATTACAAGATACTTAATTTTTCGTTCTATAGTTAAACCCCTTTTTAAATTGCAGAAGAAAATTCACAGCCTGTAGATTAACCAGTATTGTTGTCAATACAGATATGATACACATTTTAATAAAAATGATACATAGATATATTATTGACCCAAGACCAATGCCACTTGGCAGTATTATTCAGAAACTAGTGAGCGTGTTGGGTTTTTGTTTCAAAGTGTAGAGAACTTAGCACCTTTGATGATGTCACTGCTACATTTTTGCTACTTCAATTGCTTCCACATTGTTTTTGCATATTGCCCAGTGCCTTTGAGCTCAAGAGTGAATGTTTAAAGATAATAATCTCCTTGGCTCGAGGAGAAGGTTTGAAGGCCTTTGTAAAGTCATGGATTGGATAATTTTTCAGTTGTCAATTTAAAGTGAGAGGTCAGGCCTACATGGGGTTGAACAATTACTCCTTTTTCCAGGGGAAAGGCAAGCCTTGTGCATTATGTTTTCTTATAGCCCAAGTATAAGAGTAGGTTTTTCTTTCACCTCTCTTGTGATACCATTATTTACAGAAACTGATTTTGTGTCCTTTTTTCTACTGGGGCATATTTATCACAAGATTGCTTAAAGTATTGTGTCTTGTAATTAAAGCTGTGGGTTTCAGCTTTTGAAGAAATGTGGCCATTTCAGGGTTGTTATTGATAGTGTCTGCATACTATGAATTTACAGTCTATTAAAGGGTGCAGTGAGTTACAACTTTATCAAGTTTACACATGATAAAGATTAGTGATATTTGCATTATTCTGTTACAAAGAAATATTTGATAACTAAACTTTGCAAAGCAAAATTTAATTGGGTGACTTAATCCAGAAATGGGAAGTGCAAGTCCCTAGGGCATTGTTTTCTGTTGTGAATTCTTGGCCAGAATATATTGTGCTGAAATGTTTCCTACAGCTTCCTCAACTACAAACTTTTAAAATTTGTTTATGAGAATTTTAGCAGGAAAAAAAAATGATCAGGACATAAGGTATTGATTTTTTTTCCCCTTGTAAATAGTGTGGTGAATGAGAGAGGACTTTGAAGTGGGTGCAGTAGAGTGGAAATACTATATGAAGTATATAATCTTCAATTTCCTCTGAGGAAATGTAAACAGGATGCTGCAAACTTGTACTTGTGTTGTTGTTACTTCCTATGCCTGGTTCTTACATACATGGAGAAAAGTACTGACTTAGAGAGAAACATCAGAAACCTTGCATGTCTAGATAATAAAATAAATGTTCCCTTCTTTTTGTGTTCTGTTGTTGATGCAGTTTTAGTTGTGGCAGTGTTTGAAACTGAATTCTGTAGATTATTTTCTCTTTCATGAGCCAACCTGCAGCACAAGCTGACCCCTCCTGCCAGTTGGTTTTCTTAAGGTTTTTCTTATATAAAGATAACTTCCTTAGCAATACAATATCTTCTCAAATGTAAAACGTGTTTAACTTCCTCAGATTAATGTTTTCATTGTATCATAAAGTATTTATAGGATTGACTTCACTTATTTGAGCAAGAGGATGTAGAAACTTGCAACTTGTATATCAAAAGTCGCATGACTGTAGGAGTTCAAAAGAAAACTGTATGGGCTTAGACTCGATCTGTTTAAAGAAAAATACATTTCTTTCCATGGACTCAATATGTATGCACTTAGACTTGCAGTTTATTGCATCTCTTTCAACTGTTTGAAATATTGGTGTTGGTTTTAGAACTCTACAGGTTTTAAAATAAACCTTTTAATAAAGGTTTATAATGCCAGAAGGAGAAGAAAGAAAATATGTCTAAATTTTTCTTCGGGAAAGAGAAAGGAGGGAGGGCAGAAAGCCTGTGTAGTCAAAACTGCTGACTATGTAATTTTAAAAATCTTTTTTAGAAACATGAGGTATAATATTATTAAAAGTAACCCCTGGCAGTATTTTACTCATACCTAGTGGTTTTTGCAACGTTTCATTTTGTTTCAAAATTGATGGGTGTTTATGAAGCACAGAAAGAATTTATTTCAAATTACTTGGAAAAGGTGATTATTTATGTCCGTAGTGACTGGCAGTTTGAGGTATGGATGTAATTAGTTGATCCTGTGTCAATGGAAGCAGTACTATTTATGCCTGAGATCTTCAAGATCCTTTGAAGTTACACTGTTGGATAAGTCAAAAATCTTAGAGGAATTGGAATAGTTTCTGCTTCAGATTATTCAGTTTTTTGCAATAAATTATAAGTAGATAAAATGTGACTTCATACAAATGTTTTGTTGCTCTTTTTGTAGATGATGTTCTGACACCGAATACAGAGAACAGTAGTTTTCCCTACCAAGTACCCAGCTTCCATAAGTGTGAGATTTGTTTGCTGTCTTTTCCAAGAGAGACCCAGTTCCAGCGCCATATGAGGGATCATGAGCAAAATGACAAGGTAGGAATTGTGGTAGATATAACCAGTGTACATAGATATTTTCATATACTGTCAAGTGAAGCTAACACATGACTTTTTTTCCATTTCTTTTCAGTCACACCACTAATGATTATTACGTGGGGACTTCAGAGTTTTGTGACATTTTTCTTTCATGTTTTCTCAGGTTTCCTTTGAGATAGGATCTTCCTTTGATGCCCTTTAATTGGATTGTTGTTTCCAGATCAATAATTTTTAATTTTAGCCATATTCTTTGATTTATAAAACAGCCAGGTAGATGACAAAATGTATGAGTTTTTTTCAGTAGAGCTTCCAAGGTGATTCTACACATGAGCAATAAAAAGAAAATAATACTTACATTTATTACCAGGACCCTACTAGTAAACTAATTTAGTGTGTATGTATTAATCAGTAAATTAATGTCACTTTAGCTGCTTACAAATCAAATTTGGGAAAGAATGAGAAGAGTACCGATATGTGATTAAGACTGGACTGGCTTTTAAAATGAAGCTTTTGCCACAGGTTGCATCTGTTATATGAAGCATTTAATTTATCTCTCTTGTGTTTTATTTGACAAAGCTAAAACTACTTACATGTCATAGGAAAATAATTTTATTACTTTTTGAGATAGCCCTAAATACAGATTAATTTTTACAAAATGTAACACTTGGAGATAATTCACGTATCAAAAAGATTCAATATCACAAAGATAAACTTACATAAGTTTCAGTGTTGTAAAGTTGATAAAGTTAAACCCATGCTATTGAACACTTATGTAAGAGCCTTTACATCTAAAACTGAAAATGCTCTTAAAGAATGAAAACTGATTATGCAGATACCAAGTGAAGAGCAGTCAGGCTTATTATAAACTGTTTTCCTGTTTTGAGTATTAGTTTTACTTAAGGAGATTTCATGGAACCTCAGAACATGCTGAGTTGAAAGGACCCCAAGGATCATCAAGACCAACCCCTGGCCCTGTACAGGACACCCCAAGAGTCACACCATGTGCCTGAGAGCACTGTCTAAGCCCTCCTTGAACTCTGCCAGGCCTGGTGCTGTGACCACTTCCCTGGGGAGCCTGTTCCTGTGCCCAACCACCCTCTGGGTGAATCATGATCACAGTTAAAATAGGAAAATGTATTTCTGTGTCCTGCTCATTCCTCTCTCCTGCTAACTTCACTCTTTTCAGACAGTCTAAGTTTTGAGTTTCTGGTTTCCTTAGTTCCCCTGCTTTATTTCCCTTTGTGTTCTTGTAATGCTGTATTTGTATTTTCCATGAGATGCAAAGGAGATAAAATAATTAATATCGGTATTATTAAGCATCATTATCCTGTGTAGGTACTTGAATTCTCTTTTTTTAATGTTTAACATTTTCATTTGTATGGTTATATATGTCACTCGGGGTATATGTAGCTTATGGGAAGACTGAATTTTGTCTTTATTTTTGTGATTTTAACAAACAGCCTCACCGGTGTGACCAGTGTCCCATGTCATTTAATGTTGAATTCAACCTGACACTTCACAAATGTACTCACAATGGCGAGGATCCTACGTGTCCGGTGTGCAACAAGAAGTTCTCCAGAGTAGCCAGTCTAAAAGCACATATAATGCTACATGAGAAAGAGGAGGTAATTCATTAAACTTTGTAGCTTAATTTTGAAAAGACATGTCATAGTGGTTATATTTAATCCCTTACCTGTATGCTGTAGATTTTATGTAAATTTAGATTTTGAATAAGTGATTCTGTTCAGAAGAAATATAAAACTTCTTCTGTCTGTTTTATATTTCAGAAGAAATATAAAACTTCTTCTGTCTGTTTTTTAACAGACTCTGGGGAGTCTGTTTTAATATTAGTTACAGAAATTAATATCCTGAATATAAATGTGTCTTTATGAACAAAAGGAACTTGTGCATATTTGATAGAGACCATATCATACGATATATAAACATTAACTGATTGGTTATTTACACATACTTTTATTTTGAAGATACTTCTGTGACTTAATCTACATTGAAAAGCCCACACATAATAAATAATGTGTGATCATGTTTGATGGCAGATGTCATGGGGAGGCACTCTCACCACTCATAGAAATAGATGAAGCTGTTCCCTTATCTACATCTCCCACCTCTGTTTTTGACTGGTTGGTTTTTCTGTCTGAGAGTACTTGTTCCTTCCCCTATCAAAATTTCATGTTCCATTTTGATAGAATGTTGGTTAAATTCTTAGCAAACAGGTAATACATAGTGGTGTATTTTGCACACTTTGTAGTCTTTACTGCATTACTACAATTACCAGAGTTGATTGCACTGCCCAAAATACGGTTTTTGATCATGTAGTTGCCTCTTCCTCCTGTTAAGGCTTTTTTAAAGTTGCACTTTGTGTTGGAGAATTGGAGCTAAATCAAGAATGCAGTTTTATTGTCAAACTTCTGATCACAAATGTAACAGTGGTGTGTTTCTCCATGCCAATTGCTGACAGCTTACAGCAGTTTTGACCTGTAGACCTGTGTGCACTTTAACCTAATCCAGATACAGGGCATGCCATCTGTAGGGATTGTATTCCTTCTGCAATCATTTTAGCTCACGTTTTTTTATGTACACAGTCAAGTAAAGTGGACTAGAATCCAATTTTGCTCTATGTTAATGTATCTATAATGGTAAATAGCTTAATCAGTATTGTTAAGGAAACTTGATTTATGAATTGCTAAAACCATCAGAATAAGGAAACTAAGCATCAAGAAAGACACCTGAGGGTGGTTTTTGGTATTTATTTCTACCACTAAGTGATTTTTCATGCACTTCGGCAGTGCTGATTTTGTTGCTTTGGTGCAGATGTCAGAAGAATAGGCTGTGTGATGCCTTCCAATTTAAAATTCCATCTGCAGTTTGAAAATTAAATTTATAAAAATATGAACATATTTCAATTGCTAATTAATGTGTTTCTTATAATACCCAATAGTTTTGTGATAAAACAGAGATGAATGTAACAATTAATTCACATAAAACTGCAGGAATAACTTTTGCAGTAATTATGCACAGGACCTGTAGTAGAGCTGGAATTTGAACTTGAACCTGAGGAGTTTTCCACAATGTGCAGGTTAACAAGTTACTGGTGGAGTACATTCTCCCTCCTGTCAGCTCTTCTTCCTTTTGCTGTTAGAAGAGTTAAAAATCTGAAATCAGAGCAAAGATGCATATGGAGGGACATGCATAGAGGTTAAAGAGATAGGTTCACAAAATGAAATTTGGGGAACTTTCCCCTTCTGTTGTGCTGCATCAGGCATTTTACCTATAGACAAAGGCAGATGGGCAAGAACAAGAAATTAGAGTGATTACCTTCTTGGAAGCTCCAGTGAGATTTGGGAGAGTGGGTCTGTCTGTGAAACTTAGATTTTTGTGATTGATTGCTCCCTGTGAGAGGTTCTGGAAGGAGTTTTCTGGGCTATTGATACTGAGCTTGCAAGAGACTGTATTTTCTCCTCACATTCTTTGGTGATTTGTAAGTAATAAACTGGTGTGAGGAAAAAACTTCACATTGGAAATTCCTCACTAATATGGGGTAGCTTTCTCTTGAGAAGTCATAAAGAACATAGCTTGTGAAAATATGTCCCATCTTCTCGAGGATTGTTGATCTTGTCCATTTCCTCAGTGGAAATGCACAACGGTTTTCACTGCTGCATCTTGCTCTGGCAAGACAGAAATGGCGAATAAAAAACTGAAACACAAATTATTTATTGCATTAGAACTGCTCTTCATGAGCATGAGGGCTTTTGGGCTTCTGGCTTTTGGGCTTTTCAGTTAGAACTGGTATTTGGTGGATATAATTCATTATAAGATCTTCTTGGTTTGTGTTTTTATGTTTTACTTCGTGTGGTTTTGGAGTTTTGTTTGTATTTTTTTTTTCCTAAGAAATATGCACTGTATTTGATTTGTACTGTCTAATAATTCGTGAGCAATGATCTTTTGAAAAAGTGCAGATTAAAATGCTTTACAGATGCTGGGAGTCATAGATACTAAACAGGTGAAGATCATGAGTTCCAAAGTGTTCTTCAGATGTTGCATCTGGTAAGACAGGGAGAGCTAAAACAGGCCGAATCCAATGAATAGAGCTTTAAAAATATTTTTCTGAGTTTGAGAATTTCGCGTATGATCAGCTTCTTTTGTTTAGTATTAAAATGTAGGTTTAGCCATAGTAAGGTTACAGTGTTCAATTACTTGTTCTGTGCATGGTGGTGATTTTTTTGTTTGCATGAGAAGCAAAAAAATACATCTGGTATTGCCTACAGCAGAGTCTGTATGGTGTGATATATTGGTGGGTTTTTTGTAGTTTTTCTGCTTTGCCTTTCTACAGCAAATTTCACAGTATTGAATAGAATAATGAAGACTTTAATTGCCTTAAATAACTTCGTCTTAGGAATTTTTTTTTGTTTGTAGAAGTTTCTCAATAGAATATGTATATTTGAAACTTAACATGATATATATGCATGTCTGAAAAATGCTGAGAAGCGATTCAAAATCCCTCAGTTTTGAGGTTTATGAGCTTGACATAGTAAATGTAGGTTTCCCTTCATAAAATTTTCCCCCACTTTAAGAAACCTAAAATCATAAACTAAATTTCTTGTGTAAGAAGAGTAGATGCCCATAAGAAGTATTCAGATTTGAATGTATGTCCTAGAAAAAAAAGTATTAAGTTATTTATTGTCTAACTCTGTAACTTGAATCTAGTAATAATGACATCTATGTTAGATTAAACAAATAATTTTTGAGTTGGTAATTAATTTCATTATAGGACTTCAGCTTTTTAAGCTTTTGTCTTGAAATGTGATACTGCAGAATTTTTTTTTTCTGACTTAAAGAACAAATTTATTGTCAAAACAGTCCAAAAATAACGTTGCATACCTGTGCTCCTCTTGATTAAAACATTCTTGTCAATGTCCTTCTTTAAATGAGCACTGTTGTTTTCTGTTGTTTGTTTTTATTTTTCTTGTTGATCATTATGGGAGAGGAAAAAAGGGGGGAGGATAAAAAACATTTCTATTTGCAGTGATGCTCACAATTACTCAAAACTAAGCTGATAAAAAACCTGTCTGAAGTTACTTATGCACACCAGTGAAGAACATTTAACAGAGACGGGTATTTTTAGACATTTAAGATTAACTCTTAGCTTAGGTTTTCCAAAATAAACTGACAAATAAAATTAATGATTTCAAAAGGCAAAAGGAAGTCAAATAAATGCAGAGCTTTTCATTTTCATGGAAACAATATTTGACTTTATTACTCTGAATTTCAGAGAAATAGCAGCACTGTTGTGTTAAACATTACAAGTATATTTCCATTCTAGATGACATGGAATACGAATATTACTGGAAAATGGTGTGTTTAAGACTGTTTTAAAATTAATTGGTTGAAGAGGTATCTGTTAGAAACAGTGTCCCTCTTCATTTCTGTCATCTTTACTGTCAAGAAAGCTTAAGAAAAGTCAGTGCTAACTGTGGTGGGATTATTGTTTAAAAGTGACAGTCAGTTTAATTTTAACCTGTAAAAGTGTGAAATCCCTGAATGCACAGTTATGATGCTTTTGGTTAGAAAGTAATTATTTGTTACAGATGTTTCTGTTGACCGCTATGTAATGGCACTGAGGTGAGCTTCTGTGTGTCTTGAATCAGCCCACCAAGGAAAAAGGGAGTGGTGAGGATGGTACTGAATTGCTCGTTTCTGTTGCCATATGAAGTTTCTCAAAACTCAATTCTAGTGGAGTTCCCTAAAATATAAATATTAAAATGATCTTGCAATGATTATTGTACATGATTCATATCACAGGGCCCATAAACTCTTCTTGCTTGTATACTTCTCTTGCTGCTTGCTTCCAGCTGCCAATGTCCATGGAAGGATAAGTTAATCTACTTGAGCAAAGCTTGTGCACTGCTGTTTTGAAAAATCAGTCTCTATTATCTCTTTCAGAATCTTATCTGTTCAGAGTGTGGAGATGAATTCACTTTACAGAGTCAGCTATCCATACACATGGAAGAACATCGTCAAGAATTGGCAGGCAGTAGGATTCACAGCTGCAAGTCTTGCAAAAAAGAATTTGAAACTTCCTCGCAGCTAAAGGAGCATATGAAAACTCACTATAAAATAAGGTGACAATCATGGAATTATAACAAAATGAGCAGATGTTACTTTTATGGTGATAGCTGGGAAAAGCAGGAGTAGTATTTCCAGTCAGCAAAGTACCATGATTTATGAAGATATTTTCTTTTCTTTGGTATGCTGTTCTAAAATGACACTTTCTTTTTAAAACCTTGTTTAAGTGGGTGGTTATTTTTGGAGGCCTCTTTTTTTTTTTGCCATTTTTGTATTTAGGCACACATACTAAGCATAGTTCATCTGCCAAAGCATAGTTCATCTGCCAGCTATTTGTAAACGTGGATTACGTTTCTCTGATGCAAAGTGATTTTTGAAGTGTGTTTATGATTTTAAACAGTAATAGTAGTATATTGAAGTAAATGTATATTAAATTTACATAGCATTTATTATAATGACAAAAGTTTTAAGGCTTTTATTCTGCAAAGATGTAACTTGTTCTTTGCAGTTTAATAATCTTTCCCAAGAGGTCCTCATTACAGCCTCCCATGAGTTTCTTGTAAATCTGAAAAAGCACAAAATGAAGGAGGGAAAAAGAGGCCTGGTAACTGCTGTTCTTATTTTTGGTGAATATTTGTTCTGTCCTTTCTTTCTGCTCTCCAGTTTAACTTTACATTTGGGAAGGTGAGAATTACTTTAAGCTAGAAGGAAGAAAAACTTCACTTGGTTTACTTTATATATTAAAAAGCGTAAAGTCTTGACAAGTGATCTCTCTTTTAATTTGCACTGTTTCTGTAAAAAACAGATGAGGAAAATTACATATTCAAACCCAAGAAATCCTCCCTATTTCCAGTTCTTCTTATTAGAGGCTATTACAGATTCTAAGATGCTAATAGTTGTTTTGCAGGAGGTTTAAACAAGTGTTGTAAATTTCAATCTGCAAACGGAAATTTAAAGGTTTGAAATATTAAATTAGGTTTGTGTTGGGCTATATAAATGTATTACCTACAAATACCATTGCTATTGTGAACAACTCCTGTTAAGGGGTGTTAGGATGAATAAACTAGTTAGTTTGACTTGTAGCAAAATGAATTTTGGGAATTTATATTCCCTGTTTCTGTGGCTCTTTGGAGAGTGTGATTTGTATTTGAGGGCCAGTGGTGAATATTTGGGTTGCTAAGTTCTTAACTTGCTCTTAGTAGACTTCAGCAAGTGCATTTGTACTCCAGTTTGAGATTTTCGTATTCTAGTTCAGAATGAAGGACGTGGCTATGTTCAGGCAAAAGAAATGGTGTTGAAGGCTCCCACCGAAATGTTTGTGAAGTCACTGTATACTTCTGGCAGAATTTACCCTGAAAATGTCTGAAGAGAGCCTCTAAGATGTATTGGATTTTTACTGCAGAAATAACTAAAAGTCTTGGTGCATGTAGGGACTGAGAAAAGAGCTGTTCAGGTTGTTCTTTCAGTATCATTATGGAGTTTGGGTTTTCACTGCTGCAGCTGATTCTATGTTGCCATCAAGTTAACACTATGTTAAAAATGAGGTGATAAAAGAAGCTTCTTCAAGGTAATGTTTCATATTAAAATTATTTATTTTCCTTTTTATTTTTAATCACAGGGTATCAAATACCAGATCTTACAACAGAAACATTGATAGAAGTGGGTTTACCTATTCCTGTCCTCACTGTGGAAAGACGTTCCAGAAACCAAGTCAGTTAACGCGTCATGTCAGAATACACACAGGTAAGGCTGTGGAAGTACTTATTTTAATTTGGTTTTGTTTTACAAAAATCAGTTAGCCTCCGAAGTGCTGTGTATTTTTTTTCCCTGTTGGGACCTGAAATATTATTAGTACATTTGGCTCATAAGATGCAGTTACCTGTTGGTTTAAAATAAACTTTGTGTAATTCATTTGCTTAGGAAATGTATATGCTTTTAAAATTTCAAGATTTATATGATTAGAAACAGTTAAAATATGTGAATAACTCTATAGATTTCATTTGTTACCAAATATCAGTTTTACTACTTAGAGATTCAATGGGCCCTAAAATCAGAATCGCTAGATAAGGGCCAGTCATCTACTTTAAATTAGATCTTATGTACTCTAGAGAGCAGGTTCTAAAATCTGCAAAAAGAGCAAAAGTACATGAGAATTAATGATACTAATAAAGTAGTAGTCTTGCATTTTAAAAAATTGATATATTTAAACTTAAAAAGTGATCTTCTGAGGTGGTAAGCCTAGGTTGTAATTTTAATAATTGAAGAAGTGCAGATGACTGTTCAAATTTGCAGAATGAGTAGGAAATATTTTTTGCTACATTTTTGTCATAACTATATGCATGTTTAAACCATAAGCAATTGACATAATTGAAAAGTGCCAAGCATAAAATAAAACTTTTGAAATGTACAGATGACTATAAAAGAATAGTTCTTATGTTTTAGCCAAGTGTACATATTATAGCAGGAGTTTGGCTTTAAACAAAGTTTTCATTCAAGATATTCCAGTGGTTCTATATGTATTTTTCATACATACTGAATAAATTGCTATTTGTCTAGTTTTTAGCTAATTCAGGTATTCATTTATGTAAGTGTGCAATTCTGTTTGTAATATCAGTTGGTGTAATACCACTGTTCAGACAGTGATGTGATGAGTTGCCATTTACAAGAATGGTCTTGTTTACAAAGAAATAAAAAGACCATTGTGTGACACTTTCTTAAGAATCTTTTGAAGTTTTACAGATCTAGTAACACAAGAGGTCACCCTTGTACCTGCTTTAAAACAATTGTTTGAAAGTAATATCAAAAAAAGGTCAGTGAAAATCAACTTCAGTATTTTAGATTCTTGGCTCTGTTTAATTCATTAGCTTATTCTAGTCAGAATTAAAGAAACAAGGTTATAGTTGGTTGTAGATGCTTTTTTAAAGCTTCTAAAAGTTCAAGGGCATTTTTTTTTTTTTTTGAAGTCTGAAAGACATTTGTCTATTGGGAAACCAAGACAGAAAATGCAGTCCCAACCTGCATTTGACAGGAGGTTATTTTAACTTCCAAGTAGCTTGCAAATATTCATTTAATTTGTGAAGTATGTTAGTACTCTAAATCTGCAGACAATCTGTCTGGCATTTGGCTGCTTGAGGTACTGTAAATATGTAGAAATGAACAACTCTCTTGTAAAGAATTTAGAATGCCCAAGTCTTTAAGTATTAAAATAGCAGGTCTGTGCACAATGTGCAGCATTACGTTAGTCTCTTCATTGCAGTACTTTTTTTGTTCTAGCTAGTCATTTCAAGCACTTAGACCCTTCTGGAAAAAAATCAAGTCTCAGAGACTGCAATTCCCACATTAATTAATATTAAGTTATACTTGAGAAATACAGAAATTTCACATTCCCACAACAGAATTAAGATTTCGATCTTGTAGTGAGATTTACTTACATAGGCAGACTTAACCTGAAGGAATACTTCCAAGTGTCCACCAGCATCTCCTACTGGGAGCTAAGTTTTTTGCCTATGAAAGCCTAATAGGAATTTTGTATTTCCAGATGTGAATCAGTGTTCTTTGTTTTAATTTTTAAAAAAAAAATATACAGTTAAAACCTGCAGTCCTTAAAAACCCCTAAGCAGCAGAACAGAAGATATACATTCCTTCAGTGAGTTACGTGACTGAAATAAATTTCAGAAAAATAGCTGCTTTTGTTTTCTGATGATGTGAATTTAATTAAGAATTAAAAAGTTCAAAGTAGGTGTAATTATAGCTATAAAATTAGAAATAATATAAAAATATTTATTAAAATTGATTTAGTGTGCACATGGTAGTACTTACTGGCGTAGCAGACATAAGATACTGGGTGCTTATACTGGTCTTGGCTATGGAAATGTGTAAAGGCAAGGTGTTAAATATTTTCAAGGTCCTGAAGTTACCACAGCTGAACTATTTCACTAAAAGAAAAAAAGGTAGTACTAAGTTCACAGTAGAAGTTTCCAGGAGTTAATTAGGACGCTTGGTTGTAAGAAACTGAAATTTATTATTAATAAGTGTATGTAGATTTGTAATCTGTTTATACAGTACTCTTATGTTCTGTAACTTGAAGTTTCTGTGGGGTTTTTCATGCTTATCTGGTAACATACAAAAAGTGGAATTATGCACAGCACTGAGGGCACCAAAATTGGGAAATCATGACAGAGAATTTCCGTAAAAATGTTGGTTTGTTTTTCTTTAAATATTCAATATGAACAGTTTTAAAAATTATTTTCTGAGCAGAACTGCCCAAGACATTATTTCATTGCATATTTCCAGTATGTGGTTGCAAAGAATGAATGGTTCTTAATATTTATTGGGGAGTGGGAACCATATACCATCTTTTGCAGTGTTGCTATAAGACTTTCTGATTTTAAGTTAGTTAAAAGGTTTAATTTTTGACTGTTAGTTATTTATTCCTGTCCATTTACCATCTGGGTCTGCTTGTTTCTGTGAAGGTATATGCATTTTATAGGATTTGGTATACAACATATGTGGGCTTTCTTCTTTCTTTTTCCCTTTTTTTTTTTTTTGCTCCAATGATTTCGCATAGCAGCTTCTGAGATCTTTCAAACCACAAATTGACGGAAGGTGTTTTAAATAATTTCTTTATCTAGATTTCCTTAATTTTACCCATTTCAACTGATAATCATCAGGTAAGTCACAAAACTTCTTCACAAGGCTGCATTTTCATCAGAGAAGGTGCTGAGGTTGGTGGTCAAGGTAAACAATTTTATTGTCAAAACCTCTTAATAACATATATAATAATGTGTGTATTTTATTTTAATGGATACAATTTTTCATTTAGATACAGAAAGCTGCTGACATTTACTGAAATCTCCTTGCCCTCATCCTCCTGCTACTGTTTCCTTGCAGGTGAAAGGCCTTTCAAGTGCAGCGAGTGTGGGAAGGCCTTTAACCAGAAGGGGGCTCTGCAGACCCACATGATCAAGCACACGGGGGAGAAGCCCCACGCCTGTGCCTTTTGTCCCGCTGCCTTTTCCCAGAAAGGCAACCTGCAGTCACACATACAGCGAGTTCACTCGGAGGTAAATGCCATGATTCATCGATCCTGGGTGCTCACATGCATCCTAACTCAGTTTTGCTGTTCCTATGTGCTCCAACCAGTATACATCTACTGCTCTAGTGTAGATTGCTGCTTTTACCTGTGAGCTTTCCTTAGCTTGGTCTGAATAAATGTATACTTAGGAGAAGTAGCAAAACCTTCATTTGCCAGTGTCTTTTCAGTACATGGGTAGATTAATAAATAGTGGAGTTAGGTGTACAAAAATAGTCTGTCTGAAAGTCTCAAACAAGTGGCTGCTGATCACTTTCTCGTTCTGTGTGTTCAAATTCAGTTCAAACTAGACATTAAATTTCCATGCCCTTCATAGTGTTGGTTTTGTCTGTGTTTTTTTTATCTTATACTTCCAAACTTCTGTTTGTATTATGTATCATGTTTCCTCTTCAGGCACATCTTAATTGTAAAGTTGCATTTCTATTTTGCTTTTAAGAATGAAATGGTAGGAGATGGTGAAGAGAGAAAAGTCTGAGGCTTCATTTGCCTCAGGACGTTTGTTTTGCTGTCTGCTGCTTCACAATGTTGTCAAGTGGTAGTAAGCAATTGTAGTCATGCACACAGATTATAGTTCATTTATATCCAAGAGGTACCAGTCTAATTCCATAACTGCATATTGATAACTTGAAAAAATGAACCATTTTAGCTCTCATAATTCTGTAGTATACTTGTTATATGGAAAATAATGGAAAACATAATATTTGGTAGGTGTAGGGAAAATTTACTTTTTTTTTTTTTAAAGGTGAAGAATGGCCCTACATACAACTGTACAGAGTGTAGCTGTGTCTTCAAAAGCTTGGGTAGTTTAAACACACATATCAGCAAGATGCACATGGGTGGTCCACAGAATTCTGCAAGTGCTTCAACAGATGTGTCTCATGTTACAGCGGTAAGCTTTGCTTGGTATATTGTGAAAATGCCTTTGAGAGTTTAATTAGGTCTATATCTTAATTCCAGTAATTCTTCAGATAGATTAGAACTTCTAGACTTGTAGCTGTTTTTGTCTTTTTCAAGTTTTGTGTGATTTTTGGTATTAATTTGCAGGATTAAATATTGGGAAAACGTAAATTGGGCAACTGGCCAATATGCAAAAAAGTATTTACAATTTGAGGATTTGGTTGAAAATATAGTAGTTTAATTCTGCAACTAAGTAAAGTATAATTTTTGTTCTTGCAGATTATGTTAGCCTCCTTTGATAAAATAAAAATTATGGGGAAGTTTTAGAACTGTTGAAATAATGTATTAGTTTCAACTAATTTTCAGAAATTGTTTGTACAATTCTAGTCTATATAAACACATAGTGGATTCTTTTGTGTGTATCTGGTAACTTTTTTAAATGTTAGCTACTTACTGGCTAGATTATAAATGAAAAAACATAGCTTCATTAGAAGTAATGAATGTTTTTCTTTTTTACCAAGATACAAAAAAGAGCTAAAATTCAGAAAATGTCTCTGGTTTCATAAGACTACAGTATTTTTTGAGCCAGTGCATATTTAATTTATCATAGTACTCTTCTTTTTTTCTTTAATTGGAGCAATCTTTTCTACCTTTAGTCCCCGCTTTTTTGCCTAGTCTCCAGCTCATGCTTTAATGTTCAATGGGTGATAAGTAATACCAGACTTTGAAAGAGGAGGGTTAAAACTTGAAGTCTGAACTTCATTTTGCAGCTATGTCTTCTTGAAATAAACTGTCTCGTAATGTTGTTTGGAAAAACTGGTTTTTTTACATTTTCTGAAGTTGTTTTATAGGGCAGGTACTATTTGTTTCTCCATGTTAATTCATTAAAAAAAAGACTAATGTGTCTTATTTGTTCTCAAGTACATATATTCTCTATGTCTTTTTCTACATTTCTACATTCTCAAGCCTAATCTTAAAAGCAGGATGGAAAAGAATTCCTTCATACTACCTCATGTTTTTTGTTCCCTGGCTAACTCTGTTTTTATTTTTTTGGTTTGCTTAAATATTTTGGATTTGTTTAGCATATTCATATTACAGCAGTGTGGTATTAATCTTTGCTTGCATGAATACTTTGCTGCTTGCATGCAAGAGGGGACTAGCAAAAAATGCCATACAACAGTATAAGCAAAGACAGAGAAGGGAGAAAAAGATTCTTTCTGAAAATAGATCCCAAGAAGTTTAGCAAGGAGGAGCAGAGATAAAAAATATGTCAATTGCATATTAGAGGAGATTATGCTTTTTATTTGTAATTTTATATCAAATCTGCATATTTTTAATTGTTCCTTTTTTTTCTATTGCTTTAGAAACTTACTACATAATTAGATTAGCCCTAGGATTCTTAGATTAGAACTTTCCTTCATTCTGCTGAAAACTTGTAGAGCTGCTTTAACAACAAATCTCCAGTATAATAATTCTATTCTGAAGTTTGCCATCAGTCTCTTTCATCCTTTGGTACATACCTGGGGATAAGCAATGATTATGTCCTTATTAAGTACCCATTCCAAATGCTGAAGTTTCCTGAAGTGTTGTGCTGCCAAAGAATGTACTCTTGTGTGATACATGAGAATATTTTCTAAATTACAGTGACTGTAAAGCTGTCTTTTGGTGCATTAGTATTTATAGCTAAGATGATTTTGTGTACTTCCGTTTCTCTCACATAGTCTGATTTTTCTGTGCTACTTTTCTGCGTTGTATCAGCCATGTTTTTCTTCTTTTTGATAAAGATTTTAATTATTTTGATTTCTTTGTAGGACCCTGTCACTCAGCCTTTAACCACATCCCCTACTAATCTTTTGCAACCTGTTGATAACAAATGGAAAAATGTAAGTGTGAAGTTTTGGTCATATTTTTGTGTCAAGACTATAAGTGGGAGAAACTTTACATAATTTTGTAAATTTCATTTAACTGGTGAAAAAGGGTATGCTGTGATACTTTGTGATAGGTTGGATCAGCTAAAATGCGAAGTTGGCTGAACAGTGATCTTCTTTTGGAAATAAGGCAGAAAACAAAGGTGTATGCCCTGTTAAAGCAAGGTCAGGTTACACAGGAAGAGTACAGAGGAACTGCTTGTTATTGGAGGGAGAAAATTTGTGTGGCCAAGGCTCAGCTGCAGTTGAAGCTGGCAGAACTGTGGGGGACAATACAATGAGTTTTTTCAAATGTATTAATGGTAATAGGCAGTGTAAAAATAACATTGGCCCATTACAGGATGAGGATGGTCACCTCACAAATAGTGACAGGGACTTGGTCTGTTCAGCCCAGGGGAGACTTGGACCTCATTGCAGTTACAACTTCTTCATGAGGGGAAGAAAAGGGGCAGACACTGAGCTCTTCTCTGTGGTGACCAGAGAAGAGGACCTGAGGGAATGGCCTGAAGTATTGTCAGGGGAGGTTTAGGTTCCATATTAGGAAAAGGTTCTTCACCCAGAGGGTGGCTCTGCATTGGAACAGGCTCCCCAGGGAACTGATCACAGCACCAAAACCGACAGAGTTCAAGAAGCATCTCGACAGTGGTCTCAGACAGGTAGTGTGACTCTTGGGGTGTCCTGCACAAGGCCAGGAGTTGGACTCGATGATCCTGATGGGTTCCTTCCATGATAATGTGATGAAGAGTGCCTAGTGAGAGGTATGAGCTGGGAGCAATGGATCCCGTTGCCTTCTCCTCCTGCAATTGCCTGAAACTGCCAGGCAGCTTTCCAGCCACTCTGCTCCCAGCCTGTAGCACTGCCTGGGGTTTGTGTGACCCAAGTGCAGGACCTGGCATTTGGCCTTGTTGAACCTCACACAATTGAACTGTTGACCAAATCTATCCAGATCCAGGGTTGTATATGGTCTGTATTTCATTCTGGCAATTTTAGGGTTTTTTCAGTTGTCTGTTTATTATAGTGTTCACTACTCATTAACTGTATTCAAGATGCAGAAGAAATCAGAGCTATAAGAATCCTTAAAATACGCTATGGTGTGTCTATTTGTGAAGAGATTCAAGGTGTGTTAGTTGCCTTGTCCATCAGATGAAATACTTAGATGTGATTTCATCTTCTGTTTTCTGTTTTGAAGAAGAGGGAGAAGTCTGTCATCTTAATAGAGAAGAGGAAAAAAAGTTTGAGAGTCAAAGCTAGGCAAATTGACACTTAGAAATAAAGTATGAAATTCTAGTGAAGATAATTTACTCTTGGAGCCACGTAATGAAGTTGGATTGCAACAGAAAAAGTTGACAGCAATAAACTACTTGATTTAAAGAATTGCTTAAATGTTTTACTATTACTGTGACTTGAAGGAGTAATTCACTCAAGAGTGGGCATGCTGTGTTGAACAGCAGATCAGACAAACCAGGGGTCATCACCAGGTCCACTGTTCCAGTTGAACAACAGTGGAATCACAAAGCAGTAATAAAACACTTCATTCTCCATGTTATCTTTAAAATCGGATATTCAAATAAGACCTAGAAAGAGACCTCTGAAGCTTTTTATAATTAACAACGTATCTTAAGAGTAACGGTAACAAACTTTATATATGTGCATGTGTGTACATTATTGTTCAAAAAAAATAACTTCCATGAAACTGTATATGAACTGCTATATGATAGGCAGGACATGCTGGCTAAATGCATGTAATGCTGTAATTTTCATATCAAAGATGATGTTGAGAAATTCCTTCATTAACAATTAATTTTTCTGTTGCTTAAGCCTGGGAGAATTTTATACACTTTTAGTGTAGGCATCCTGCTCTACATAAAAGCTTCCCTACATTCTGTTTCCTGAAAAGAAATTATGTCTATAAAGAGCTGTTACTCTCTTCAGCAAACTTCTTTACTTCAGTTTCAGTTTGCTTACTGTTTATGCCATTCTCATTGGAATGTAGTGTGTCACCCATACTGAACTGTTTATAACACTTTTGCTAAATTGGAATCTGAAGAGATATGGAGTCTTTTTTGTGTCTCACTAGTGAGGTGAAAAAAGAACTAATGGTTAAATCAGTAAAGTAACAAGTGATATTCTCACATACATGCAAGAGAAGCAAGATAAGGTTTTGGTTTTTATCATCTCATGAGAAGCCATTAAGAATACTTCATCAAATTCACAGGACATAATCTGAGTCAAGCTAATGTTTCTTAATATAATTCTTTGTAACCATCCTTTCTTTACTACAGTGACTGTCTAGTGTAAAGTGTCAGTATAAAGAAAATCACAGGGAAGTCTTCAGATTAGAAGGAGATAGTACAAATGTGAAGCCTAAAATTATTCTTTGCTAAAAATAATCTGCAAGAATAGCCTTTTATATCTGTATGTGGTTGTACATGCACCTTGAAGTGGTTCTTCTTAGGGGACAGAAGTGAATATTAGAAGCAAACCAGCAGTGTGTTCTAGGATACCCAGCTATGGGGCTAACCATTGTATGAATACATATTTCTATTTTTTGCAGTAAAACAAATTATTAAAAGCAGTTGTTTCAGTAATGGTATATTTATGCAGGCTGTTTGTCATAAGAAGTTTATAAATGTAGGCAAACAAGAGTCTTTATTTCTGATTTTAAAATAAATACCAAGGCTCTTTATCACTTTTTTTCCTTTGTATTTGTTACTAAGGTAGTCTAAGATACACCATTTCAAATTAAAGATTTAGAAATTAGATTTTTACACTTCAGATTTTTTTTAGTATTTTGATGAAACCTGATGCGTATTTAAATTTTTAGAATATGAAGAGATACAATATTCGAAAGTGGTTTCAAAGTTTCCAAATTGAAGGGGAAAAGTTAGTTTGTTCTGAAAGGTTTTAATACAGCAACACAGGTAATTCATTAAAAAAAGATGTAATGGAAGGTTGTTTTTACAAAGGACCTGCTTAAGATAAATGTGAACTTTAAAAAGATAGCCATGTCGGTTTATTTCTATTTGGAATTACTTTTCATGTGGCCTTTACACGTGGAATTTTGTAATGATCCTTCCCTGTGTTTTCCAAATTGGTTGAAGTTTCAGTAGTTAACAGTAAATTTAATTCAAGCTGTAAGCTTTCAGTTTCAAGCTTGGGAAGAACTGAAAAAAAAAGGGATGTACAAAGCAATTCTATAATGGAGTAAGCAAACTTTGAGTGAGGCTCTGTATAATCATTATGTCTTGTATAAGTAGCCATCCTCATAGTGCACAGTTACCAGACATTTCAGGTAAGGGAGCTGGACAGGTGAGTTCATACCACATACTTCTGCTCTTCCTTGACAAACACACCGCTGTATTATTTCAGGCCACACATTTTCGGTCTCCACTTCTTCAACAGACAGAAAACCAGGTGTCTCCAGCTGCTGCTCATCAGGGCCAGCAGACTGTCACTGATGTCATCCAGCAGCTCCTTGAGTTATCAGAACCAGGTCCTGTAGAAAATAACCAGCCTCAACAACCTGGTCAGCAGCTCAACATTGCAGTGGGGATCAGTAGAGATATTTTGCAGGTAAGAGCTCTATGTGAGAACAGCTTTACATTTCAGTGGTTCCTTTCTCATTCTTTCTTATATTTCAATGAAATTCATTCTCAGTATTTTCAATTATAGCACTCCTTATGGATTTCTAAATAATCCATCAATTAAGAAAGAATTGTAAAGATTTATTGAATGGGTATGGGCCGCACCAATATATCTTTGTATGGCTTTAAGTGTACACACCGTACATGGATATTTTTACGGATACCTTAAGCCTTTTTTTTCCCTGTTGCCTAGAAGCAGCTTGTGGTGTGTCCTTAGGTTATGCAGTGCTTAAAACATTATATCATTCAATAGGGGGAAATAGTTTATCTAGTTAAAAAATGAGAATGTATATGTGGCTTTTACCTTGTTCGAATTAATAAAGGCTATCTGAATATTTCCTATTTGTGCAAGAATTTTTTTTCTGAAGTCCGCCAGTGTTTTTTGCAAAGAAACTTACTGTATTTTGTCCTTGATAATGGCAGAAGGAGATGCAGTGTAACAGAAGGGCTGTAGGGTGGTGAATTACTATCTGTGCTTGTTCTGTAGCCTGCGCCATATAAAGGCACAAACAGGATGGATCAGGGCAGAGAATAAATTTGTTAGCGTTACTGGTAGCCTGCTAACCTTTTCATCTCTAGAGTTTTAAATACCATTTGGGTTTGGAAGACCCAAATGTTACATGCAGCTGTGGGCAAGTTCACCTTGTTACCTGTGTTGAGTTCTCTAATGACAGGAATGTGATGAGGAATTGCAAAGAGTAACAACATGATACATAACTATTATACTGATAGCTATTTTAAAAAAAAAAGTTGTTTCCTGAAAGGCAGCTGCTGACAAATGTGTAAGTGCAGAACATCCAACTTAAAATTTCACACACAATCAGAAATCAATGCTGTGTAATAATGTGTTTGCAGGTTTGAAATACAGATGAAATTTTGTGAGAATGAGATGTTTAATTCCTCTAATTATATTTTCATTGTATCTTCTAAGTACTTGTTTGAGAAAAGTTGGGGATAACTGTGGAATGTTTCTTCCTTAATCTGGAAGTTTTTTGTTCTTTTTTTAGCAAGCATTGGAGAACAGCGGGTTGTCGTCAATTCCTGTCTCTGCACATTCTACTGATTGCAGCCAGGCTAAGGCTGCTGGGGCCCAGGATCAGAACCCAGATGTCCCGAGCCTCTCAAATCATCAGGCTGATTCTAATAGTGCTGAACAAGATAAGGAGCAAGAGAATACGGATAAACTAGATAAAAAAGAAAAAAAGTTCATTAAGAAAAAATCACCATTTTTGCCTGGTAATATTGCCACTGCTTTCTACTTCCTGTGCTGTAAGGAGTGTTGTAATTGTGGGTGTTTTTATAGCTTTATGAAGGAATGTCCCAAAATGTATTGTGGATTACTTATGAACGGTATTGTTCTTACCTAAAATACAACGTAAGGTATGATTAATAATATTCATAATTCTCATTATAAAATATATTTTCATTTTAAAAAATATCAGGATGGCATGAAATTAAATTATACTTCTACATCTTTTGGATTAAATTAGTGGAGTTATAGGAAAAGGACAAAAAAAGTATGTGAATCTGTTATTCTCTCCAGTCAGCCTTCTCTGACGAGGACTGGGTTTTCACTGTGTGTCCCAGAGTAAAGAGTTCTTGCAAGGACTATTCTTCCCCTTTGGAAGCAAGTCCTTACAGAGGAATAAGGGCAGGACTGCAGATATGTCTGTAGTATCTTCATAGGTACATTGATGTTGCTTTTTCTTTTGCAAGGGATGGAGAAATTGACCTAAAGTACAAACTTGTCTTTTTCAGTGTCATAAAAACTGTCTTTTAGCTGTGATAAAAATTAACATTAAATTTTTCTACTGGTGTCTGATTATTTTGTTACTTGTGTTTAACAGTAACAACTCTCTAGCGGTGACTGCAAATAAAAATAAAAGGTCACTGCTGTACAGTCAAACACAACCACTTCTGTTTTTTGATGAAGTAACATGACCTCAGTATGCTTACAGGAAAAAAACACTTGATTTACTGATTTAAATGAGTAAACCATCTGATATTGAACAATATATATGAATAAAAATCTCTGATAAGTTTTAGAGGGGGTTTCTTTCATTTTTTGTTGAGAAAAAATGTCCTGTTGCCTTAGGACAGACCTTGGGGTTCTTGAATCATAAAACAACTTCTACAAAACAAGTAGCCTTAAATTGTTAATCTACCAGTGCAGTTTTTCTTTCTTTACAAGTTTACAAAATGTAATTTAAGTCTGAATTTGCAAAAGAGAGGGTCAAGCAATGTATCTTCTCCATTTAGATAAGTCTTAAGTATGTAAAATAATCTGGTGTGGTTGTGGTTGAGGATTTACAGTAATTGTTGGATAATTTTCTGTTAGATATGTTATTTATAAGTTAACTGGTATATTATATTGCAATTACAGCAGCATTCTACATTCTAAGTGCCATAGAAATTATGTTGTTTGAGTTTCAATAGGATTCTCTTGGGGTTTTTTTTGTCATTCCAGCCAGCCCATCACCATTTTCATGAAGTAGGATATATCCAATAGAAAAGTTAATTTTCTATGGAGTGTGTTGTGATGGCATCTATTGCAGGAAGTGTTTTTGTGGCCCAATTGCTTTGTACAATAGCATCAATGTAGTGGGATTTTTTCAAGAAATGTTAGAAGGTTTAAAAAGCGTTCATTTTTATATTCCTTGTTTTAGGTTCTATACGTGAAGAAAATGGAATCAGGTGGCACGTTTGTCCATATTGCTCTAAAGAATTTAAAAAACCGAGCGATTTAGTGCGCCACATACGCATTCACACCCATGAGAAGCCGTTCAAGTGTCCCCAGTGCTTCCGCGCCTTTGCCGTGAAGAGCACTCTAACAGCACACATAAAAACACACACTGGCATTAAAGCTTTCAAGTGCCAATTTTGTATGAAAAGCTTTTCCACCTCAGGGAGTTTAAAAGTTCACATTCGCCTGCATACAGGTAAGGCCTTGAAATGGCTTTGTGTATTCTGTGATGTGGGTGGGACCTTGAATGAGTAAAGCCTGTCAAATGTGTAAGTTGTAGACATGTCTGCCATGTCATTGTTAATGTCTATCAGAGAATGTATAATTTTAATGATGAGTGTCATTTTTTTAGTGTTTCATGGCTTTAAAACTTTGGGCTCTTAAAAAACCACTGACATTTAATTTTCTGATTATGAGTCAGCTGTTCCTTTCTAATATCACTGTTCTTAATGTGTTTAATTGTGCTTTCTAAAGAGTCATACTCTTGCAATTTAAGTTCTGATTTTACTTATCCCCAGTCACCTTTAATATTTGCTCTTGATCTTCCCTCCTCCTCCCCACACTTTTTATAGTTTTACCGTAACACTTGGGACAGGTTACTTTTCATTTTTTCATCAACTTACCTGTTTTCAGCAACTTACAGTGAATAACCAAGAACTCATCTGATGATGTAGTCTTTGTTTACATAATATATGATGTCTTCAAAACCTTTTTATATGATTGACCTATCCTTTCCATAAAGAACAATGAATTTTCTACTTTTGTTAGGCTAAGTGGTTGTTTTCCAAGTTCTTTCTTTGTTCATACAGGTAAATAAAGTTTCAGCAAGATAAATGTGCAGCTCTTCCCTTTAATTCCTGTTCATACAATTACCTTCTGCAAAAGTGTCATTTATTGGCTTAGGTGCATTTCGGATCCAGTGTGTTTTATAGTTTGATGTATTGTATCCCTGAAATATCAATGTTGGATTCATGTGCAGAAAGTCTTCACTTTTTTTTTTGTCAACTTGTAAACCAGTATTTTTTTTCTGTTAGTTTAAAGTCAGGCTTATTTCATACAAGCGTTCAGATTAATACAGAGTGGCAGAAGCTCTAGGTGGCTTGGAAAACAGGTAGTCCAGTGTTTATAAAACTGCTCTGTAGTTTCAGATTATGTTTCGTTTACTGCATTGTGAAGTAGAAGAATGGTTCATTCTACATTTTTTCTGCCTATGGTGAAACTTGACAAAAGTTGTCTTTATAATACCAGTCATGTTTCCTAGCTTTTTAAGTCCATCATTTCCCTTTGAACAAAACCAGAAAGTTGTTCAGCTTTGCCTGTCTCTTAGTTCTCTAGGAATCTCTCCCAAGGAGTTGTTTCTGCTGGATTATGTGTTACAAAAGTCTTTTTTTGATACTTCTGTTGGCATGCTTTTTTGACTGCCATCAAACACAGTTGATGTTGTGAGAGATGGATCTAGAATTTTTTCAGTTTTGTCACATCCTTGTTCCCTCTCTTTTATCCTATTATATAACATAATCATCTGTGTGTTTGCTGATTCCTTTTTCTCATAGTTTTTAAAAAGTTTGTTTTGGAAGGACTTTAACCTGCCATGGGCAATTCTTAGGAGAGCTTCTGAAACACTTGAAAATTGCTGTCACTTTTGCATCATCCAATTTCTTGATAACAAATTTGCTTCAAGTGATGAGTTTCAGTCAATCAGCTGTTCAGCAGATTAGTTGTTACTTTGATTGGGTTTTATGGATCTGTTTTGAAAACCTACATTACAATAAACACCATGAGAGAAAGAAAAAAAAAACCAGGAAAGAGAATCAGTATTCTAAAGCTACATTTCTAGGTTGATGGAAATAAAATTTTAAACTAATTTTTTTTATCTTTTGCAGGTGTTAGGCCTTTTGCTTGTCCTCACTGTGACAAGAAGTTTAGAACATCGGGCCATCGGAAGACTCATATCACTTCACATTTTAAACATACGGAACTAAGAAAGCTGCGACATCAACGTAAACCTGCAAAAGTTCGAGTAGGAAAGTCAAGTGGTCCAGTACCAGACATCCCTTTGCAAGAGCCCATACTCATAACTGATTTAGGTAAAGAGCAAGTCAATCCATACTCTCTTGAAATTTGGATTTCAATGAAATATAAAGGTTGCATTTTAATCAAGCAAAATCATTCAGACTCACTCATAAAGATGCACATTGAAATAAGTCATCAAAAACAAACTTCAGCAAAGTGCTGTATTTTATAGTTTGCTTGCACTAGAATTACTAAAAACAGTGTTTTTATTTACAGTTAAATTGTGTAATCCTTACCAATAAGAAAGTCTGTACATTTTTAAATTGGGGGTTTAATTTGAATATTATTAGACTGGTGGTATAGAAGAGATGACAGTTCATGACCTGGAGTCTTAGGATGATCATATTTCCATAAACATTCATGATCAATATTACAGATATTAATGAGTCAGTCTGTTACATGATTTTAAAGTATTTGTTGTAATTATGACCTCAACTGAATTAGTAGTAATCATTAGTGGTCATATTTCAGAAAAAGGGCAGCTTAATTGTGGAATCTGCTTTGATGAGCTCATCCCCTTACTTTAATTCTGTTGTGTAAATATTGTCACAAGATAATGTAAAACCACTTTTTGGAAGAAGTTGTACAAAACAATATGTTGTTGTCCAGTAGAGATCAGTGTTGTGGGTGAGGTGTTTACTCTTTGTTGTTTGATTGAACAGCCTGCCAGGAGTTGATTTAACCCCTGTCTTGTCCATTGTGTAGTCATTTTTATGATGGAATCTTACATTGGTAATACCTTTAGCTTATATTGATAAAATTGTTCCACCCTTTTAAAACCCTTTTGCTTTCGCTGCATCCAGGAGCAGGAGTAGGAGTTATTTTGGTATCCTATAGAAGAAACTGAAATTTTTGGGGTGCAATCAAAACTTAGCTGACAGCTTCAGACAGATCATTTCTTTCTTGAGTGAACCCCAGAAACAAGTATAATCCCATTTCTTGATTTTGAAGGGAAGCTCCACTTCAATACAATTAAGATCTGCACAGTGAAAGTCCAATTTTTGGAAAAAGATTAATATTAACAAGAAGTACTATAGAAGTTGTTTCTTATGGATGCTGATAGCACATGAACTCTACTGATACTAGAATGTTCAATGTAAAAATAGTTCTGTTTCTCTAAGAGGTGTCATGTTTTTTTAATCCCCTGACAATATTTGCACATTTTTACTCCTTCCCCCCCCAAAAACAATCATAGTTCTTTTAGAGGTGTCAAGAACTAAATAATGCTACTTTGTAATAGTGTTAATCTTTGAGTGGCACTTCTATTGATATATATTTTGCTTTCTAAACTAGTCTTAATTTTTCTAAAAGCTTATGAAAAAGGTCTGCAAATTGTCCTCTGCCTGTTTTAATGCCTTTCACAAAAGGCATATTAAATATTTGTCAAGTTGTATACCTGATAATACTTGATATGCTTTGATTAAATATCATTTGCTAAGGTTGAGGTTGGAAGAAGAAGATATTATTGGACCAGCAATGTATTCATAACTGTCAACTTTAGAAAAACTTAATGCTTATTTTGGACAGGGCTGCTACTGTAGTGAGGTGGACCTGTAGATAAAAGAACTTACCACTAAAATACCATGTACAGTATAATACCTATAATGCTAAATAGATGTATGCATAATTTTAAGTAAATGCTGAAAACGTGCACATTTTCTTCATATTTTTGGATACTACAAGATTAGTCATGCTTTCTTTTCAAATACTAGCTCTTCAGACTACTGCATCTTTGAAATAACTTTACCAATCAATTTTTCCTATTTGTGTGTGTGTTTATATATGCAGGTCTTATCCAGCCAATCCCGAGGAATAGCCAGGTCTTCCAGAACTATTTTAACAGTAATTTTGTGAATAATGCAGAGAGACCCTACAAATGCTATTATTGCCATCGAGCCTATAAAAAATCCTGTCATCTTAAACAACACATCAGGTAAAATAAACACAATCAAGAAAGGAAATTTATGCCATAACAAATTTGTGGAAAATTTATATAGTATTCCCTGAAAAGACGTTTTTTACCATCTCTTAAACACTGAACCAGTGATAATTGATTGTTTTTTTCTTGCAGATTTGGAGGAGGCTTTGGAGTAGCTCATGCCTATGTGCAGTTCTAGCAGTATAACTGGTTGTGTTCAGTGTGCAGTTTAGTTTACTGACACTTGGATTTATTTTTCCAAAACTGTGTATAGAAAATAACAAGCATTGTTTGTGAATTCTTACGGTAATTTTGTAATTGCATACTTCAGATTGCCTGCTTTGTGTGTAGCTCCTATTTTTTGAGAAGGAAATCTGCCTTTTGTTCTGTATAGAAAACGTAAAAGAATGAGAGATTACATTGTAATTGAGTAAATGTTGCTGGGGATAATTTTGTTGCTTGAAGCTCAGTTCAAGTTCCGTGTAGTCAGTGCTTGTTAGATCCACAAAGTCATGGAGTCATAGAAAAATTTAGATTGTCGGAGAACCAGTGGAGGTAACTAATCCAATCTTGTTTTGAAAAGAAGAGTAGCTTCAAAGTTAGATCAGGTTACAGTTTTACAGGCAATTGAGATTTAACTGTTGGTCAAGATAAGAAACAGTACTCTCTGACTTAAAAGCTATAAACAATTAGAAGAAGAAATATGAAAAAACCCTACCAGAAATGATTACTGGAATCTAAGGGAAGAGTCCATACAAGCAGGTGGCAATCTGCTTGTTTCTGCAGTGTAAGCTCTGTACTGCTTTCTCACTCAGTCTAGCTCAGATAATGATGAGTTCCTCATACTCTGTTTACAAATCAAGTTTTGCACTTTTAAGTTCTCAGATTGCCTTGAAACAGTTTTTGGGTTTTTATATGCTTTCTTAACAGGAGGAAAGGAAGTTTTACAATATCCCATCTTTTCTTTTGTAATATCCTACCTAGATTTCTCACTGTCTTCTGGAAATACATTCCAGATGGATTGATTTAATTGAAAATAATTTTGAATTATACTGAAAATGCAGAAATAGGATGTGGGTACCAATCATCTGCTGCTATGTTTCTTGGATCTTTAACAGAGTACTGAGTGAAGCATGCCTTTGTTTAAGGTTTTGTGGAGGAATTAGAAACGTTTTTCGTTTTATGTGTTTGCTCTTTGTAAATTGGCATTGCTATAATTAAATTGCTTTGCTTGATAATTTTGTGGACAGTGTGTCCTCATGGAGTAGTGCTAATCATTGGTTGCAAAGCTTGTTTCCCTCTCTGCAAAAGAGAGAATTTTGTAGTAGGGGTATTTTAAGTAGAGCAATGACTGTGAATGGTGTGTCAGATAATGCCCCAAGCACACCAAGGAAAGTCAGGATTCCCTACTGCTGATTTTTATTGTGTGTATTGGTAGCAAAACAGTAATCTTAATATCTGTCATATACTTTGTTATGGTGTCTGGTATGGTGGTCATAGACTTCGATGTTACTGTAATCATAAGCTGTCCCTAAGTTTTCCTGATTTTATGAAATCTTGTTTCTTTTACCTTCCATTTCCTAGCATTCCCACTGCCTTCTTTCTAGCTCTCTCCTGGGATGCTACAGTTGTAACCCTTAAAATTCTAGTTGCATTCCGTTCCCTTTCATTTCCTAACTTTTCCTTTCATCTGTTTTGTATGTCAGTGTAGGGAAACTCTTCTAGCACCTCCGGAAGGAAAGATATAACGAGAGCGATGTACTTTGGTAAATGAGAGGCTTTCCCCACTTGAATATTTTTTTCACAGAGCATTATGAGAGATGGGTTTTGCCTTGTTCGAGAGGTTATTCAAGATGGACACCCTTCTAGTCCCAAGAGTTTTGTTGTTAATTGTAGTGGTAGTATTTATAAGGGGAACCATGTCCTTGTCTCTAAACTTTTGTGGACAGTTTTTTAGCTGAATTGAGAAAAATACATGTGAGTGATAATACACTAGTCTGAAGAACTTCTACACCATCTGGAACGGAAAAATTAAACCTGAGTATTGCGATGGAGACAAAGTATGATCAGAAAAAGAGATTGGACTGTAGAACATTACTAAAACTACTCAGATAGTATTGTTTCTAGCCCTGCCAAGTTGTTTGTAACTTGGCTTTTCTTAACTGGGGCCTCTTCCATCCATACAGCTGTCACCTTAGTTTGGTTTATTTCACTCATTTTAAAATTGAGTTCTTTAATAACTTTGTAAATCAAACTGTTAAATCTATTTTAACTTCTGCTTTCTCTTAAAAAGGTCTCATACAGGTGAAAAGCCATTTAAGTGCTCTCAGTGTGGAAGAGGTTTTGTGTCAGCTGGAGTTCTGAAAGCACATATTAGAACACACACTGGATTGAAGGCTTTCAAGTGCGTTGTGTGCAACGGGGCCTTCACTACTGGTGGTAGCCTCAGGCGACACATGGGGATCCATAATGACCTTCGACCATATATGTGTCCCTACTGTCAAAAAACATTCAAAACGTCCCTCAACTGTAAAAAACACATGAAGACTCATAGGTATGCTTGCAGTTTTTGTATTAGTCTTTCAATGTAGTTCAGCAGCCATTCCTTAAAGATACTTGGAAAGGCAGTTTTGCTCTGTAGCAACTGTATATGTTTGAATAAGGATTTTTATTTATGGGTAGCAAACCTCTTACCTTTGCAGATATAGTAAATAGTGGCATATAGTAAAAATAAAACATTGTTCATATGAATAGGATAAATGTCTAACTGAAACCATAAAGACTTTCTCACCTTACTTTGTAGATATGAACTTGCACAGCAACTTCAGCAGAATCAGCAGTCTTCTTCAATAGATGATTCTACAGTACATCAGCAGAGCATTCATGTTTCTACACAAATGCAGGTGGAGATTCAAAGTGATGAGCTACAGCAGTCGGAAACTGTTGCAACAGATCAGCAGGCTATTTTAGAGTTAGACCAGCAGCCAGTAGTAGGCACAGAAGAAACAGCACTAGAACAAGAATTGGCTGATCAGCCTTTAGAGCAAGATGAGGGTGAGTATTTGAAATATGATAAGGTTTATAATGAGGTAAGTTTACAATTTCTCAAATAATTTTCTTGACAGGAACTACAAAAATACATGGAGTAAAGGCTACTTACTATATACTTTAACTATATAGTACAGTTTAATTCATTGGTGTTTATGTTTACTATTAAAATATAAAAATATTTGGATTTGCACCTTTTAGTTGTAGCAAGCAAAACTACTGAACAAATATACAGAAAAATTATGTGTCCACAAAACCTTACCATGTCAGTTCTCTGCTTAAAAGCATTGCTTTATAGTCTACTTAGAAAGTAATACCTGTGGTTTGAGGCAAATGTTCCATGTTCTTATTTTGTTTGTAATAGTGGAACAAAGTATTTTGGTTTTGCTTCTTTGCTCTTTTTCATGGTGCAATGAATTATCAAGTGCAACATAAATATACAACATAAATAAAATGTACTACAAACAAAGATTTAAATACGTGTTCAGCTAATAATTGTTTAGTTTATTTTTAGTGCAAAAATCTGGATGACTGTAAAATATGGGGTTTTCAAAACAACTGAAATGTACATTCAGTTACATCTTTTCTTCTTGATGTTTCCCCCTTTTCTTTCCCCCTTTCCACTCTCCTTCCTTTCCCCATTTCAGATAGATTTGTGACATCCCAGCATGCTTTACAGGAAAACATCACTCAGTTTGAACAACAGACTATAACACAGCAGCCATTTGATCAACAGAGCTTATCACAAGGTTAGTAATAAATAAAGGAAGTAAAAAGTAGTTTTTATAAATCTGGCTTTATGGCATAGCTATGATAAAACATTTTTAAGTGACCATCTGCCGTCAAAGTAACTGCAATGCAGAGAACTTGGAAAAAAATTACCATTCTGAAGCTATACTTGGTAAAATATTATGAATACTTAATTTTTTTTTTTTGCTTTTACGAGCTGATGTCTAGCTGTTACAGTATAGGTTTTATAGTCAAGCATATAATACTCTTTCCTTGATTGTGTTTGAAATTGCTGTGACACTAGGCAGTTTGCACATGTTTCTCCCTTGGTATACATGCTCGTAACCTGAGATGATCAGAAACACAAAAATCATACTTTCACCTATCCACAGCAGTTTCTTTTAATATTTTGTAGAGTGATGAGACTAGCAAACTAAGAGATTGTAAGCACTTGGAAACTATGTTTTCCCCTAAAATACAGAGAAATATGTATAAGCGTATGTAGACTGCAAATAGTGAAGAAATTTCTTTCTTTCTTTCTTTCTTTGCTTTTTACAGCTGGATTTTTTGAATTGTTACATAATATTAAGCTACTAATTTTGTTTTGCGGTTTTATTGGTGGTTGTTTTGGGTTTTCTGGCAGGGAGGCTGTTGCTGAGGTGGGGAATGTTCAAGGCATTTTCATTTGTTTTGGTTTGGGAACATCACTGAGAAAATCTCTTGATTTCCTTGTTTCTGACTCCAGGAAATAGCTTCATGTAGCTGAGAGCCAGTAATTGGTATTCTGTCTGCACAAACTTCTCTGTTGTTAGTTTCATTCCCTTTTAATTGTATAGTATCATTTGTAAAAACTTAATTGAATGGGGTAAATTGCATCACACTGTGAAGAAATAGTATAACTTGCCAATTTTAATTCTCTAGGTTGTGCTGCTTTGCGTGTAAAGAAAGGAAAATTAAAGTCTCTACCTTTATTAAGCAAGACTGATCCAGATCCTCTTAAAATACTATCATTATTTTCATTGGTTGACTTTTACAGTTTTTCAAATGAATGAGAAGACACTACGGAAAAAAAGCAGCCTCTTGTTCTACATTATTCTGAAGAGTGGTGGTGGTTTTTGTTTGGTATTTTTTAATGGCTCCTTAGAATTTATAAACCCAATAAGTAACTCCTGTTTTGTTCTCTTATTTAAACTTCAGTTTCTGTGTATGTGTATCTTCTGTATAATATAAATATCAAATGATTTCTTGGGAAGGGGAAAGACTCCTAGAACCCACAAAACAATTCTTTCATCATCAGAAATCTAGACTGATCATCAATATGTTGTAAAATTCGTTCAGAGAAACAGAACATGTGAGGTGTGGGCATTTTAAAGTCTCATTTGTATAAGACGTCTCCTATTCTACTTGGAATCTCATCCACAGATTCCCAACTCTTTGAAGTTTCCTTGAAGATCCTGGAGCCCTTCAAAATTTTTGAATTTCAGGTAGGTAAGCATTTGCGCGGATGCATGCGTTAAATTGGTCGACCCTCTCCCTATGTCTGCATCTGTGCTTCATGCTCCTAATTTCTTTTTCCTATCAGCTAGGCAGAACATTCAAGCTTAAAACACTGTCTTTATAATTCTTGGTATTTATAGGCTGTATTCTTGTTTCAGTGTTTTGATTCAGTGTTTATTATTAAAATGACGTAGGAGTTTTTAAAAAATCTCTGAAAGGTTTTTTGATTTTTCTTTTTTTAAGGGAAAAACCCCATCTTTGTATTTTAGGCAGATGAGGCTAATCTCTAGTTCTGCACAGACCTGGCAGAATTTTGTTTCTTCTCTCAGGTTTGTTCGTAATACTTCTGTTGAATTTCTTGTTTGTTCAGATAGATTATTTTCCTCATATGTTCAGACTTGTAAAGAAGAGCAGATCCTGTGAGGGTGCTTACAGTATCAAATGATTCATTTGAGCTAGATTTGGAGGCTGAGGAAAAGGACTTAAATTCTTTGTAGTGTGTTCAGGCATCTTCATTTGAAGACTTAAGTGAAGTCAGAACAAACAAATGTGTCTTCTATCCGAAACTGTCTTTGGGTTACTGAATATCATCTGTCACCAAATGTGTTTTCATATAAATTATACCACCTTTACTTCCTTTAAAGAGTCCTGTAAGCGTGGTTGAATGATAATTCAAATAGTGGTGATAGGCAAATGATCTTGAAAAACCAGAAGTCCAAATGCTGTTAGTTCTATAGCCCACATAAATACACCTCTGACACCAGAAGGCTATTTGCTTTCCTAAGAAGCTGATCTGCAATCTCAGGACTTAGAATTCTCATCTTTCAGTAACTGTTTACATGTATTTTTAGTCCGTACTGTTCAGCTGGTTGCAGCTTAAGAAGCAAACCTGCAGAACATGTAATTGGTAGTCACTGATCCCTGGTGAGATGCACATGTTCATGTTGATGTTTATAGTGTTAGAATTTAAAAGATCTGTCAGTAAAGATATGAAATTTCTTCTACATTAAATATTCTATTTACTACAAACTATCATACTGTTGTTTTCTCATTCTCACATGCAAGACACATCTTTCTACGAGTAAAATGATTTTCAGAGTATTCTATTTTTCGCTGTGTTTTGTTAATACAGAAGATAAAAGGTTGGATGATGTCCTAAAGCCAAAAAAACCCCAAGCAACACGAATGATTACTTGTACTGAAAAACACAAAATCCAATTCCAGGTTTAGGAGTCTTTGTAGTATGAGGCTCTCCTTGTTATACAGAGCTTTAGATATTCTCCGTTCTTTTAAGATTGATCAAAAGCTTCTGGGAAACAACATACAGTGATGAAAACAAGAGCAGAAAATAAAGGTTGTGAAATTTCTTTCTCAGACTGAATGTCTGGGTTCTGGTGTTTGGTGGTATGGGGATTGTTTTAGTGCTGTTCTGTAGAAATAGTATGGTGGTAGCAAATGCCTTTAGAATGCTCAAAACTGTCAGATCTTTCTTAAATTTTGAGAGGAAATTGGCTCTTATGCTAGGAATTTAACAAAATGGGTGTGCATCCTGTATATTCTTGTTACAACTTTGGTTTGTATTTATTCCAAAACTACTTTCAGAAGTAGCATTTCTTTCTTCAGTTTGTCCTCAAATACCTCTACATTCAGTGCTCTTCCTGAGCATTTTGTTGCGTGATCCTGGGAAATTTTTCAGGATGTCAATCATTTATTCAAACATTATGAAATTACATAGGTCATAGTAAAGTAACTTCTTTTCTCCTTCTTAGCTAATAAAATTTACCTACTGATTAAAAAAAGAAGTTGCATGTTTTTATATAGTATATTTAGTAGTTGGTAGGGTTATTTTAATGTAGAGCATGTAAGTAACATCATTTGGCTTCAGTTGCTTGAGTCTTGTTTTTTTGTATTCTCATCTCATGTAGTGGGAATGTCATTTTTCTATAAAGGTACTTCTAAAATCAATTTGTGAAGTAGAGATGAGCAACCCTCTTATCACTGCAGAAGCTTGCATTGCTTTCTTCAGGCTACTTTTTTCTCATTTCACAAACAGTAATTGAGGTGCAAGGTCCAGCTTTTAGGATCTTTTTTTCTTGTACTCTTGTGGTACTTCTAGGACAGAAAATAATATGCAAATTTCAGCATTAGGTTTGGTGACTAGCTATGACCTGATAATTAATGCTTTCAAGATTTATTTACATTTGTGAGTTTTCATTCCATGGTGGTAGCAGTAGCATACAAATAGGGGTTTTTTTCTCTACTGATTACAATATTCTTCTGCTGTGGAAAGTGTCTTTTTCGAAAAGTTCTGCTTAAACTCAACACATCCAGATTTTTGTTTACTGTTGCTCAAAAACATTCTTTAGGCATTGCTTTTTGGCTTTTGATGCTGTGATCATCTGATGTGGGTTTGTTTCTATCCTGTGTTCATAATCTTCACCCTTTTTGTCCACTAAAGGCAAACTGCACAGAAGTACTGAAATTGTTGCCCATACGTTAATTACTGATGCCTGTGGTTTAATTTTTTTCCACGTGACATTGTGGGTTATTTTTTAATATTGTGAGTATTAGGACTTAAAAGGGTTGGTAAAAGGACATCTCTAATAGCGTTAAAAAAGACTGCAATCTGAGCTGTATTTCTCTGGCTCTCAGTCATTGGTGCTATCATTTCATTCATTCATTTAGAAAAGGAGATGGTTAAAATTTGCTATTTCAGAACAAAACCAAATAAAAATGTCAGGGTTTTATACCAGAAATGTGAATAAAAATATGTTTATTTTTTTACTTTGCAGTTTGCCTTTGAGAGGCTCTACTTTACTATTATCTAAAGAGTGGGGCTATGTGGAGGAGATCCAAAGTAGGAGAAAATGGGGTTACTTTATCATAAACTGGAGTTCTCCTATTGGGTCATCTCCTCCACTCACCCGCCATCCTCCCCACTGAGCTTTGCATCCTTGTGATCGGCTTCCAGTGTAGTTAAGGGAGCGTGGTACCAACGTGGATAAAGGGAGATGGGTCAACCTGTTTGACACATGCATGCTTACATACAAGAAATTCAAAATTTCAATGGCTCTAAGGTAATTGTGGCACCCTGAAGAAACTTCAAACAGTGTTTTTCTGTGGAGGAGATTTTCCAATAGAATTCCAGCTAACGGTAAGTAACCCTGTTATGCCTATTATGTAGATGCCAGAAACGTGTGTGTTTTGATGCTCAACAGTGAAGAGTACAACTATTACTGTATGGTAATGGTACTTACTCTCTTTTGAAGGTAGTCTTCAGAAAAGTGTGGTGTTACTCAAAGTCCAAATCAGTGTATTTTACACGTTTATGACTGTTTAATTTCTGGCAGGTTTTACTGTGAATGACAGCTACAATCAACAAACTCAATTTCCAGCTGTACAACAGCTGCAGGATTCAAGCACACTTGAATCTCAGGCTCTTTCAACGAGTTATCATCCACCAGCCCTTCTTCAGGTTCCAAATACAGACACTATAAATGTAGTAAGTACTACCTGAAGGCAGGATTAATTGTTCTGTGTTCAAATATCACTTTCTTGCACCATTTCATTGATTATGTAAAATGAGAAGTCAGAAAAGTTTCAGGATTTCTTCTCTAGATTGCTTATGTTTAAAAAATGGAAATTAAAAGGTGAGGAGAGGATAAGTGGTTGACTGCAGTTTCTGGAAAGGAAGTGTATGTTTTGATGCTCTAGGCAAAAAATGCTATCATATTGGATTGTGAGTTTAAAACTAAGGAGAGCATGTAATGTTATGAAATATTTTTACATTATTGCATTATATTCTCTTCTAATTATTAAATTTCTATAGACATATATGATCAAGCAATAAAAAAAAGCATTACGAATCTTTAGTGATCATTCATGGAGCTTTCATATTGCAATATATGATGTTTCTGCATGGTTCTCAGTTAAATTTCTAAAAGGGCTCAATTGCTAAAAATACAGTTTAAATGTAACTTCTTATGACAGTAGAAGTACCTAGCATGAAGACAATCTGTTGTAATGTATTTACCATGATGATCTCTATGAGTTGCTGTCCCTTCAAGCTTGTTTGCAAAGTGCAAATATTTTCAGAGAACTGATGTGGGCTTTAGGATCTGGAAGAGTTTGAGTCATTTCAGCCTACAGGCTTCAGAATTTCCTTGGCTTCAAATTTTGAAACATACTCTTGTTCTCAAGCATTATTCTGGTGTGGCTTTTACTTACAGGAATAGGAACGGTTATGGGAATGTTCAGAAAGTAGTGAAGTTTGTCAGTGGCACTGTGTTTTCGGTGTTTAAAATGGCTGCTCTAGTTTTAAATTTAATTCCTCAAACACTAAAAAATCTAAACAATGTAGATACATTTTTTTGGAGGTTGAGAGAAATGTAGGTGCACTATGTTGTCTGTTTATTCCAGTTTGGTAGCTGAACATTTCGACGCTTTCCTTCTCAGTATGGAAGAATGCAGTATTATATTGTACTCTGAATTTCCTATCAAAATGTATGAAAACATAAATTTAATTACTTTAATTACTTGTGTGTAAATGCTGTCATTTTTTTCCTTGCCTATTTGTGAGACTGTATTTAAATATTGTGTTACTGAAATTCACTTGAGGCTTTGATTTTTAGCCCAGTCGCTTGATACAAGACCAGTCACCACAGGAAGAACTTGAATTGCACACCCAACGGCCACATTTCCTTGAGGATAATGAAGATCAAAGTAGGCGTTCATATAGGTATGTTATACTTTTTAGCCTTTGTAACAGAATTTCCTGAATTTTTTATGGCTAATAATTACATGAAAAGAATGAAAAAAATATTTTCTTCTAATAGATGTGAATATTGCAACAAGGGTTTTAAGAAATCCAGCCATTTGAAACAACATGTACGATCACATACTGGTGAGAAACCTTATAAATGCCAACTCTGTGGCCGTGGTTTTGTTTCCTCGGGAGTTCTTAAGTCACATGAGAAGACTCATACAGGTAAACAGAGTATACCAGCTCTATGCTAGCTTAACCCATGTTGGGGTTTTGTAAATGTCCTGTGTGAGTAAACTTCAACAAATAGCATGCTACTTATTTGTTTCTGTTACTTTAAGGAGTTAAAGCATTCAGCTGTAGCATTTGCAATACCTCCTTCACAACTAATGGCAGCCTTACCAGGCACATGGCAACTCACATGAGCATGAAGCCTTACAAGTGCCCATTCTGTGATGAAAGCTTTCGAACAACTGTTCACTGCAAAAAACATATGAAAAAACATCAGGCAGTCTCCTCAGCTGTAGCAGCAGCTACAGATACAGGAGGAGGAGGTAAATGATTTAATTTTTCCTTTTACAGTTCTTACTACATAAGAAATACAGATGTTTTGGGGGATTACATGAATGCTATAACAGTAATGGTACAAAATAGCCTTTCAGCATGGATAATGTCTGCTGTTTAGAGCTGCTGAAATCGCTCTGTTATCTGAATTGCTTAAAGAAATTAGTTTTCCAGGGTCTGTCCAGTGCATTAAAGGTATCGTATGTCACATAGCTACTTTAGTATGTCACTAAAGTAGAAGATCTTTCGTCCTGTATTACTTAACCTGTGTTAGTTATTATAAAAATAAGAATCATAAATCCAGCTTTTTTTAAAATGAAGTACAGACATGAGTAGTTAGACCTCTAAAAGAAATTAAAGCCACTAAATGTAGTGGCTGTGTGTTTAATAATAAACCCTTCTATTTTTTGTAATCTTAGCTGACAGATTAAACTAAACAGAAAAGTGTTTTTTGTTTTGGTTCGATTTTTTTTGTTGGTTTTGTTTTTTTTTTTTTACTTAATAGTTGCATGTGTTGAAGATGATGATGAAAGCTCTGAAAGAACTTCCAGAAAATCTCGTCCGGGTGTCATAACTTTTACTGAAGAAGAGACAGCAGAACTGGCAAAGATTAGGCCTCAAGAAAGTGCCACTGTTTCAGAAAAAGTTCTTGTCCAGTCGGCTGCAGAGAAAGACAGAATTAGTGAGATCAAAGATAAGCAAGCAGAACTGGAAGCAGAGCCCAAATATGCCAACTGCTGCAGTTATTGTCCCAAAAGCTTTAAAAAACCCAGTGATTTAGTCAGGTGAGGAATGGAAAATGTTCATATGTTTTTAATTTGCTGAATAGTTGACCAGAAACCTTAGCAATAGCAATATAACTCTTTATGCCCAAGGTTAAGTTCATCTAATATTTACATAAATTTTTCTTTTTAAACAGTGGTTTAAAAATGTGTCAAGATGTTGCATATTCTGAATATGACTAATCCAGCTTTTTCATATTTATTTTCCTGCAGTATTGAAATTATTATTAGGAAGTTTTAGAATAAATTGTTTTTTCTTGCTCTAATACTTGCATATAAAAACATGTAAAAATCTGTTGAAAAAATGCAAATACTTTAATCTTCTTGTTCTGCCTAATGGAATGCCAATATAAGTATAGTAGATATAATAGTATATATAATGCTAGTATAATAGGATAGAAAATAAATATTTGTGCAAACTGACATAAAATCAGAATTTCACTTGTACGTGTATCCTGGCATTATTAGGCATGTGCGTATCCATACTGGAGAGAAGCCGTATAAGTGCGATGAATGTGGAAAGAGTTTCACTGTAAAGTCCACTCTGGATTGTCATGTTAAAACACACACAGGTCAGTAAGGTTTTGCATGTCTTTGTTTAGAAGCTGTTTGCTTTCTTGACCAGCTGTTTAAGTACAGATTTTGCAAGGAATGCTATGTTTCACTGTGATCTAGTATTTGGAGTTGTGGATGGCAGTGCTAGGGGAAATTTGGTACTTTTGATACCATCAAATGAATCACATCAGAACATTCTGAATAAACCATGTTACTATAGCCTTCTGTAGGCTTCTAAAACATGGTCTTAGCTCATGCAAAAGCTGTGTATGTAAGTGTCCTGAGTATGTTCATGTCAGATCTTCTGTAGTATTTCAATGATAAATGATTTTCCTGAGTAAGAAGGTGGAGTTGAGTTATATAATTAAGCTAGAGGAAAAAGAAAACCCATAAACATTAATGTTTGCGCTGCGTTGTGAACTGGAAAATAAGAGCACAAAAATGTTGAGCATTCAGCTGTTTGAATCTTGCAAGTTGAATGTAAACCTAGTATCTCTAATATTTAGATATTTAGGGTAGGTTTTTGTATTCCTGAGAGAGGTCTGGTGTTAATAGTAGTGTTTTTCAACTATGATTTTGCGCTAATTAGAAAAAGACCTTCTAAGTCTTTAATACTTGTTTTCTTCTTGCCATTGAACTTCTGTAATAAACCCAGTCCTGAAATAATTAATTTCTAAAACTGTCTACGATTTTGTTGATTTTCATTATTATCTCTTTTCAAAAATAAAAACAAATCCAAGATAGAACTCTTTTAATGCTGTAATGCATTATTGTTTTGCTCATGGAAGCTGCCTCTTCATTTTACTGTATTTGTACTTTCTACTGTTGTTTAGTACTCGTGAAATAGTGCTCATGTTACATGAAACTGTTGTGTGGATCAGGACAGACAGTAGCAGATAGTAAGGATAATGAAAAGAACAAAGAAGGGATTGTGTCATGTACCTTTAGGCACAAATTGTGGGACTCTGAATAAAAGATTGCTTCTCTTTGCTTGCTAGCTTTAATGGAATATTTTACTTTCGTTTTATCCAGTTGTTTTCTGAATGCAGAAAATCTGGGTAAAAAGGGATGACCTTCAGTACAATCAGTAGTAGTAAGTTCCTGGATTCAAGTTTGATTTTCAGTTTGCCATCTTGATAATTTTGTTCCTAAGCCCACTAGATTATTGTTCGAGAAACAAAGAGAAATTGTTTCCCCTTCTTAATTTTTAAGCTCTTTGTTGTACAGATTTCTTGATAATATATAATGGAGCTCTGTAAATTATTATTTTAACATCCTTAAACAGACTTTCCCAACCTGCTATTCATTCTCTCTTTAACATTACATATAGTACAAGTTTGACGGTTTGAGTCCTTGCTCAGGTGTTTAAGAGCTCTTCTGCGGACTTACAGTCATGTGAAAACTGTCCATATAAGCCGTTTGCATTCAACTGTTTTTCTTTAGTTCATGAAAAGACTCTTTCCTTTCATCCTCTGACAGCATTTTTATTAAGGTCTTTTTGTATAAAACCAGCATAAAATTCCAAAAATCCAGATACAGTGGAAATCTGATCTTCTTCAAGGAGTGCTCATAGATTTGTGAGGTGTAATTTTCACTGCAAAAGCCACATCACCTTTTTCCTATTGTAATTAACTTTATCTTACGGGAGTTTTTTTTCATGTTCTTTTATACTTGGGCCAGCTTGTGCTGGATGAAGTTTAGCTAATATGCAGTTTTCTGCATTTGAGCCTGGATTGCTTTCTGGAATGCTGTCCTAATCTGTGGGCAATACCTACACCTAATAGTTCATTGGTTTATATTGAGACATACATAATCTTTTTAAATTAACAATAAAAATTTTTTTACAGTATTAATATCTGTAACTCCCCTAAAAATAGTTCAGCGAGCAAAGCTACTCTGTTTCTCATCTGTAAATGAAAGTTGCCTGGATAGGAACCTACGTGATATCATCTGTAATCATCATTGATCCAGAGAATTACTTGAGGCTTTACTGGAAGATTGGAAGTTTCTCAGTGAGGTATATGGTTTTTTGAACACTTAGCTCCTACATCCTGATGTAGCATGAAGTGGGACAAATGAAGTCGCACACTATTGCATTTCTGTCTTCATTACGTTTCCAGTTTCCCGATTACAGTTCTTTTAGATATATTGTTTCAGATAACAGTTCTTGTTAACGTGTTAGTTGTGTAGCCAGGAGTGTGGTGTGCCAGTGGCATAAAACACATTTAATTTTTGCTGTGTTTAGTGTTCACCATTCCTTGATGACTTCTCATCTGAATTCGTGATCATCTTCCCTCCAAGTTTCCTTGTGGATGCTAAATTGAAACGACTAAACTACTGAAAACATAGTTCAACAATCTTTCTTTTTTCTTTTCACGTTCCTAGTATTTACACAAAAGGCCCAAGAGTCAGGTCATGATCTCATTGCATATTTAAATAACAGGACTCAGGACTTCAGATGTTCTGTTTGTTCCTTTCTGCTTATTTTTTGTTGGTTTTCTTCTCTCTCTCAATCTCTCTCTCTCTCTTATTTTTCCACCCCTCTTTCTCCCAGTGGGTTGGGATTTTTTATTTAGTGGGAAAGACTGCTGGATGGCTTTGGGGCACTGTGAATGTGGTAGGTGACTTTGGTGCAGCCCAGATTCCCATTGTTTTACTGGTTCATGTTAGTGGGCTCTTTCTTCTCCGTTTTTTGAAACAGAGCATTGTCGGTTTACATAGTTTTGTTGAACAAGACGTGAACAACAATGTGCCAAGGTTTTGTAATTTGAAGTAGGTTGAATTGTAATTCAGGAAATTGATGAGAGATCCTTCTGTGTAAATGGAAACTAGAACTCAATAGCAGGAATCATAGACACATATTGCTCTTATAATTTCTTTACCAAATGCAATGGTTTCTTTCCCTTGTTTAACTAGAAAGCAATATTGTGCTGGAAGGCCTGGGAATTTCAGGAGTTACAGTGGGTTGTCAGCTGCAGTGGCATGTTTTCTGCCAGATAGTTATATTATGTTTTTTGTGAATTGTACAGCTGTGTGTATGGTTAAAGGAATAAACTGTGCAGTTTGCTGTTACTTGTAGTACATTAAAAATTCAATTTGAGACCAAGGATATTTTTCAGTTATTATGCACTCTGAAAGGAGAGACAAAGAGGTCTGTATATGTATAGACCAGATTTCTGTAGTTCTGGATTACTTTGTGGGGTTGATACTTTGTTTTAGAATGTTATTTCACTTAATTTTAATAATTTCCTACTTATAATCCATTAATACTGGTTAGTTGAGGCAGTATTGAAACAGAAGAATAGAGCTGCTGGAATTAAAAAGGAAATGAGTGGCTAAGTAAGTGGGAGCCAAATGCTGAAGAGGTCAAGATGAAACTTTTAATTCTCCGGTTTATGACCTGTGTAGCTGAAACAACTGGATTAGTCAGGAAGATGAGATCAGGAGGATGACAGAGGCATGAAGGTGACTGAATAGGATTGTGCATGAAAGCTTTAAAAGCATATGGAGTTTTAGTAAAAAGAAAACGTTAATATGACCTTCATTGAGAACCTTAATTCATTTGAAAAGCAGCCAAATTATAAAGTTCACTTATTTCAAATTTATTCTGTTAAAATTAGTTTAGAATCTGTTATGGGGTTTGTTAAATGGATGATTTAGTCCTGTCGATCTTTTTAGGAGTTTAATCATTTATCTTTCTGGTTTTGAATCTTTTCTAGGCCAGAAGCTCTTCTGTTGTCACGTGTGCAGTAATTCTTTTTCTACAAAAGGCAGTCTGAAAGTGCACATGCGCCTGCATACAGGAGCAAAGCCCTTCAAATGCCCACACTGTGATTTGCGGTTTCGTACTTCAGGGCGCAGGAAAACCCACATACAGTGTCATTATAAACCAGATACAAAGAAAGTTAGGAAGCCTGTTGCCCGGACTTCAACTGAGGGACTACAACCAGTCAGTCTTCTTAATTCATCCTCAACAGACCCTAATGTTTTCATCATGAATAACTCTGTTTTGACGAGTCAATTTGATCAAAACTTAATTCAACAAGGACTTGTGGGCCAGGCTATTCTGCCTGCTTCAGTGTCAGGTAAAAATGGATGGTGTGGTGGTGGTGTGGAGATAAAGTTATGAAGTTTGCTTTCTGTTAGAGTTTGGACAGTTTTGCCAAACACTGCTTGCCAAAGAGGCAAGAGTTGTACTGAATTAATGGTTTGATGCACAGTGGTGACATGAATAGAAATGTACTTAAGAATGGAAGAAAAATATATGCAGTTCACCTAAAAGTCTCTTCAGTTCTGCTGTGGTATTGCACTGCAGAGAGAAAGAAAATGCAGATTACAAATAACTGGAGTACTTGTATTCTTTGTGGTAATACTTTCTTGGTTTTATTTAAAAAGAAAAGAAGTAAAACAGTTACTCTATTTGTCTACACTGGTTATTTATGTGAATAATGAAGAGTATCTTCTAAGTGCATATCCTCTGCTGTACATGTGTAGTTACTTCTCCAAAAAAAAACCAAAAACAAACACATGCACCAAAAGAAAACCAACCAAAAGACCCCCAACCTCAAAACAAAGCAAGAAAACTCTTTAGCAGTACAAAAAACTAGTAGTGTAGATGTGTAGATATTAGATAATCAAGTGCCTAGGATATGAAGTCTCACCAACTAGCAGTGACTACAACTGCATTAGCACATTAAATGTGCCACAGACCAGTCTTTGAGGCCAACTGGCACAGAATACCCAACATGCTTCATGTTGAAAGAAAGTGACCTTTTGAGAATGATCCTTGCTAATTTCTAATTTTTTTTCAGGTATTTTTTGTGTAAGTGCTCACTGACCCAATGTTTGTGTAAGTGCACAGGTAAACTTGGGACGATTTTAAGAGCAGAATAGTGTTAAGGTGTCTGGAGACGTGCCTTGGTACTCTTAAATGTACTACTTAAACTGTGGGTCTTGGACTGTCTGTAGTTTCTGAAAGTGAGACTTTGATTTTATGTGCTTTGGCATTTTTTTCAGTACATGTCTACGATTTTGCAGGCATGCCCACGAATTCAGAGTATTATATCAGTCTCATATTTAACTGTAGCCATTCCAGCTTATCTGATTTGACCTAAACTGTTGTCCAAAATGAATAAACTGTTGGTGATCAGAAGATACTGATGTTATTTGACAGGCATAGTTAGTGACAAACTTGTGATGAAAAATCAATTGATGTTTGCTTGGATGTAGACTTGGATAAACACTCCTAATAAGGAGGAGTGTTTAGCTTGTTCAGATGTCCTAGAAAGAGACCTTCTTAAATTAAAACTAGTAATATGGGTTTTGGTGAGAGCAGGTATTTTTTGGTGCATTGTAAACCAGATTTATTATAGTAAGGAATTCTGACGAGGGAAGGATAGGTGTTTTTGAAGTATCAGCCAAAGGAAACTGGTTGATCACACTCAAGGGGTTTGGAGAAGAGGGTACGGCAAACACAAGATTACTTTTTCCATGTATTCTCTCTAGACCTTTTGTAGAGATGGTTTATTCAACTTTTGAAATTAGAACTTTTTCAAGTTCTAAAGACTTCTGGATTTCAGTTGCTAATGTATCTTTATTTTCATGCACGTAAGTATGGAGGATGAGCTTTGACAGTTTGACACTGAACCCTGCCTGTGCTGTTCAAAATGTGGCAGTAACTTTCATGTGTGTGTTCAGAGTCAGAATGTAAATATCCTCTGTGTGTGCAGCTTTGTTTAGGTGCAGCACACTCTCCAAGGAAATCTAAACCAAATTTCTCCAGATTTCTAATGCTACTCTGGAGGGATTCTTGTTTTGTAAGCCAACAGCATATGCCTAAATAGCAATCCTTAAATCACATGGAATTTATGAAGCTTTAAAACAGGCAATTAAATTACTTTATAATCAAATTGTATACTTCAAATTATCTTTCTTGTCATGAATAAATGTGTGTGTATGTAGCTTTTACATTGATTTAAGTTATAAAAATAAGCATGCTGAAAGACGTAGTCAGTATTGGTAAATAAAAACATTACAATATAACTGTTTTCTTTGGTAGCTGGAGGTGACTTAACTGTGTCCTTGACAGATGGTAGCTTGGCCACTCTTGAAGGAATACAGTTACAACTTGCTGCTAATCTGGTTGGACAAAATGTTCAGATTTCTGGAATAGATACCACTGGTATTAACAACATAACCTTACAGGTAAGTTACTTGCTTTTAATTCTGTAGAGTCACTTTGAGGGCTGAAGAAAGTTTAAGGAGCCTACATAATTCTGGAAGAGTTCTTGAGTTGAGTGAGCTAGTAACATACTGTATCACTTGTACAATGTTAGAAGACTTTTAAAAATAGCTGCATAGTGGGATATTCTTCTGGTTTGGTTTTTTTCATTTTCATTTTTTTCATTTCATTCTTTTCTCTCAGGGATCTTGACAGACTGATTTAAAATATGTAATTTTTTTTTCTTTTAATTGCATTTTGTCTTTACACTTCTAAAGTACTTTAGGTTCCCACCCAATCCCCAAAAGGCACCCACCCACCTCCCGAAACAAACCCAAATTATTGCACAGAGTGTTCTTTTCTAAACATAAGGCACTGTATTATTTTGCAAGCTTTTAATGGTTGAATTCACAATTTAAATTCCCAGTGAGCTTATAAAAGGAATGACAGAAAGAGGTGAGATGATTGCATGTAAGCGTTCTTGAGATGTGTGAAACAATGATTGTCTTGAACTTGGTGGTGTTTGATCAGTTGCACAGAATTACTGTTGTTGGCGGAGCCCTCTGGAGGTCACCAGGTACAACCCCAAGGTCAGGGAAGGACATCTGCAGAGTTGCATTGAATTGCTCATAGTCCCTCTGCACAAGGAGTTTTTAGCATAAAATGCAGACATTTTCTTTTTGTTTTTCTCAACTGCTAAATGTCTCTGAGGAGGAAAATGTCTTTAAGTATAGAGAACAGCTGTTGGCTTGTGAAATGAGAGCTTAATAACCCCTAGGAGCTAAAAAATGAAATAATTTCTGGTATCAATCTTCTCTCGGCTCCATGCCTTTTCACTTGCAAAGGCTTGGAGACAGTGTACTATTACATGCACTAATAAGGCAGTACAGAATACCAGCAGTGTGTTTATCTGGGGCCAGGCATGCTGATATGTAATTGGTCATGATTTCCCAAACATTTTACTGAAGGAAGGGAGCGAAAGTGAATCTGAATAGACTGGGTTACATAGTTACTTTAGAGACTGGCTATATACAGACATGTAAAAACTGAATTTAAATTTTAAATCGTGAATTATAAATTTTTAGTACTGTATATATGTAATTTGGACTTATGTTAAGAATATTCATTTAACCCAGTTTGTTAACTGCAGATTTATTGCTGGAAACTTGTTTTTCAGATCGATCCAAGCATCCTGCAGCAGACGTTACAGCAGAGTAACTTACTTACTCAGCAGCTGACTGGAGATCCCACCATGGCTCCACAGAATCCCTCCCTCCAGGCAACAGAAAATGCAGTGCCAGCTAATGTGGTTATTCAGCCCATATCAGGCTTGTCTTTGCAGCCCACTGTAACATCTTCTGCTAACATGACAATAGGGTCCCTGTCTGAGCAGGAGTCTGTGCTGACAACCAGTGCTAATGGTAGGCACTCTCAATAGTTTTATTGGGCGTTCAGTTTCTTAATTTTACTCAGGGTATTACTCACAGTGAGAAAATGTTACCCCTGCCTCCCCTACTCCCACCAAACACCTCATTTTAATAAACTAAGCTTGCAGTTCTTGCTTGAGCATCTTCAGCAAATTGTACAGCTTTGTGTTACCCTTTCTTAATACAATTTTTTTCAGAAGGTGAATTAGAGAGTAGGTTTATATTAGATATTAGGAAGAAATTCTTTACTGTGAAGGTGGTCAGGCACTAGAGCAGGTTGCCCATAGAAGCTGTGGATGCCCCATCCCTGGAAGTGTTCAAGGCCAGGTTGAATGGGGTTTTGAGCAGCTTGGTGTAGTGGAAGTTGTCCCTGCCCATGACTGGGAAGTTGGAACCACGTAATCTTTAGGGTCCCTTCCAATGCCAGCCATTCTGTGATTCTGTATAATGAAAATACTTAAGAACTTCCATAGTTTTGAGCAAAATACAAAGTCTTTGTTCTGAAACTCTTAACTGCAGAAGAATAAATTGGATGTGAAAAAAATTTATACTTTATTCTGCAAGTTCTAGCATCTCCCCTTGGCTGCATAGATTATAGTAGCTCAGAAAATAATGTATAAATTGCTCTAAAGACTTACATCACAAATTTCACCAAAGGATATTAATTGATTTTTTTTTTTGTCCTACCACTTTCATTTAGGTGCGCAAGACATTACTCAAGTCATGACTTCACAGGGTATGGTGTCATCTGCAAATGGACAACATGAGATAATGTTGACCATAAATAATTCCAGTTTGAGTCAAGTTCTAGCTCATGCTTCGGGTTCTACTACTGCAGCCTCATCAGGAAGTCCTCAAGAAATCACCCTTACAATATCTGGTTTGTGTTTTTAAAAAGCTTTAGTGATACCAGATCTCTATTTCATAATACACCTGTATAGTAACATACGAGGATTTTCACAGTCCACAGTTTTCCCTTGGCATTTTTTTCTTATATTCATCAGCTTTAAAAGATACTCCCTAAATCCACATTTGAAACCCAAACATGTTTGCTTTGAGAACATGTTAGATGGTGTCAGTTTTATTTATAGCCTCAGCTAACAGCTGGATTTTTATAGATTGATCAAGTTGGTGCTTTAAATCTAGAGAAGTAAAATCCTTATTTGCCTAAATATTACTAATCTCGGGTATTTCTGTACATGTTAGTATCCGGATTTGCATAATCACATCTGTATTAAAAACTTGTCAAACTGCTGCATAAAAATCTGCACGTGTAGAAGTTAATTTTATGTTTTGGTTGTATTTTCTACTTTTACTATCTTATGACCTATTGTAAGAACAGTAGCAGAATAATGCTGAGACGATTCCAGTTACAGCAGAACTTATTTCTATTCAGGCCAAGATCTTATTCAGCATAATTCTGGAAGCACTGATCTGAACACTGGTTTAAGGCTGACAGCACCAACCATCAGCAGTCAGGCTACAGGTGCTACATTAACTATAAGCAATGACCAGCTTCTTTCTCAGGGCCCTTCACTAAATGCTCCAGGTATGCATACAATGATTTTTCTAATTGAAAATAATATTTTGTTTAAAAAGTAAATACTATAGTGAAATGGTATAATCTTGCACGTCATGATACAGGAACTTCGAGTGTTTTGTGTGTTTTGTCACAAGCTTTAAATTGTTCTGTTGGTTTCAATGAACTTTATTCCACACAGTAGGAAAAAAATGAAACCAAGAGGACATGTCTTAAATTAGTACTTTGAGGCAGTTAAAGGAATATTGAAGAATTATATCTATAAACTGGATGATGACAGAATCTGGTGCCTTTGCTGCAGAAGTGATGAAATATCAAATTTGCTCTAGTTCTCAAATTTTGAGATTTTAAGTATATATATAAATGTTAGTATACGCACATGACCACCTGTGAGTGCAGTACTGTGTTCATTAAGCTACATTTAAATGTAATTTTTCTAATTTTATCATATGACTGACAACTGTAGGTTCTTGATTAATAGTTTAACCAATTTTGTTGATTCCACAATAGAAAATCCTAGCAAAGAGAAACAGAAATTACTAAGGTCACTTAAAATAAGTTTGTAATTTAGTGTTTATGTATGATAACAGATGTAACTTATGTAACAGATTTTTTTTTTTTTACCATTTTGCATATGTTCCAGAACTTAATACAACAGGGGGAACAAACCTTCCTCCAGCAACACCCATATCTCAGTCTGCAGTTTCTGCACAGAATTTGGTAATGTCTTCATCAGGAGTTGGAGGAGATGGTAGTGTCACTTTGACTCTTGCTGACACTCAGGGAATGTTGTCAGGTGGTCTTGATGCAGTTACACTTAATATCACTTCGCAGGTAAGATGCTTTTCTGAACTGACAGATAAATTGATGTTTCTGTCTTACAGAGCAGGAGTTGGAGATTTTCCTTAGAAAATAATTTTGTCCTGTAAATACATAATATTTAGTTAATTTTCCTTCTCTCTGCCAACCATGTGTGTATGGCCTCTACAAACGTGAACTGTTTAAACAGAAGTGCGAATAAATTTTGCAGGGTTGTTTGTTTTTGTAAAATTAACAGATAGGTTCTATTGTTTCAAACATGGTTTGAGATCAGTTTTTGGTGTTAGACTATGTACTTCATTATCACTATTCAGTAATACAGTGTAGTACTCCTAAATTATTTCATATGGTAAATTTTTCTTTTCCTACTTGTGAATGGGCAAGTTGAACAGCAGTTGTGACAGTTCTTTTCACAGCAAGTAACAGGACAGAATTTAATTGACTATCTTTAATAACAGGTGGCATTATAAGAAATTTTATAAAAATGCTGCTGTATGGACTGTCATCTCCCCAGTAACCTTACTATTAGTTTCATTTATAGCATAACTTAAGAACTTTGTGGTGTCATCAAGAGTCAGAGACATATTGGCAAATAGACTCTATGGAGTGGGGAAATAAAAAAAATATATTAAAAGACTACCAAGTGAAAATGGGTTGTCTGGTTGACATTTCAATGTAGATTTTACATCTGAAAACTTGGGTAGTTTCTTCTATTTTCTTAGCTTAACTAGGTTTAGATTGATTTTGGTTTACTTTTTGACCTGAGTTAGTGTAGTCAAATGTATATGACTTAAATACTATTTCTCTTGCATGTGCTGTGATTAAAACCGATGAAGCAAAGTTATATGCTTCCCTCTGCAGTTTTGCTCTGGGGAAGGGAAGAAAAGATTTCTTCAATAATTCTTATGATATGTTTGTGATTTCTGGTATCACAGAGTAACATAGTAGAACATGGTTTCATTTCAGGCTTTGTAATAATTTAAGTGATAAAATTTGGCAGTGTTGCTATTTATTAATAAGATCCCATGCCTCCTGTTAAGACAAGCATAAATAAAATTGAAATATTGAGTAATAACAATAGCTATGCAAACACAGTTTATGTTGCAAGAAATCATGGTGAATAGACAGCTAGTATGTGAAAGAACTGTGTTCCTGGGGAAATTGAAGTCATTAAAAGTAGTGTAGAAATAGAAGTAGTAAGATATCAGTAATCATATATCCTAAGTAGTGATTTTGTATCACAGTTTCATGGGGTTTGGAATGTTTGATTTGCTTAATACGTTTAATCAAGATATTTAAATAAAGGAAGATACTGTGGGAAGGCCGTGCAGGAGAGCAGAATACAGGAGGTAAAGAAAGGCAGCAGAAGGCTAAAACATTCAGCAAGGCTGGTAAAAATTAATCGGAACTGAAGTCTTACAAACTTCCAGCTGTTACCCTTAAATGTTTAGATATAAGTTTGAAGCAGGGAAAACAGTTGCATTTGTTCATGTAGGATTCTGAAAAGTTTCTTTCTAAAGGAAAAAGAAAAGTACTGTAGGTGTGAAAACTTATGTTACTACAGTCAGCTGTTTAAATACAGCTTTTTAAATAGAGTTACTCTTTTTTTTTGTGCTCCGCTCTCTGACAGGGTCAGCAGTTCCCTGCTATACTCACAGATTCCAGTCTTGCTAGCCAAAGTGCATCAGGATCACAGCAAGTCATACTGGTGAGCCATACACCCCATTCAGCACCTGCAAACTCTGATGAAATAACATATCAGGTAGATACTATACACTTCTACACTTCTGTATCTTTTGTGGTGAAGGACTTTTATTTAATCAAATTACTGGAACAATTTCTTTTTATCTTGAATCATGAAGACTGACATCATTCTCAAACAAGAGTATTGGGGAGAGGTTCTCTGTGACTTCCTAGTCACACAAATTCTGTTTTAAGTTTTTAATTTAAAACCACTTTCATATATATATACACATGCACATGAAAAAGAATTGTAATTAATAATATGTTTCTTTCTACAAATCCCATAATCATGCACTCAACACAGACCATACAAAAATTTCCAAGTCAGTTGTTGTTTAGATAATAAAAATAGATAAACTTTGGAACTGTGAGGAAAAAAATAGCACCTATTGGTACACTTTTTCTATTCTCTTTCTGTATCCAAGTTGTTTCAGTGATGGTGCAATATAAAGTCTTCGCGACTTCTTATGCCTTTGAATCACAATAGAAACTCCTACGTAAGTAATACAGTTTTGGTATTAGAAAAAGTGGTTCAGACTTGTTTTCTTGGGGGCAGAATGAATGTTTTCAACCAGTCTGGTAGGGCAAGCTCTAAAATAGGAGAAATAGGAGAGGCAGATGGTGACTTCATTTGTTGCTTTCTGTGTTACTGTACTTAGGATATTTCTGTATCTATAAAGTTGAATTTTGTATTAAAAAGGAATTTGATATTATCTGAAGAAAGTAGTTTTTCCAGGCAGTTCTCACTAATTAAAACAATAACGGAGCACATCCAATTCTATCAATTTTTCATTGTATTTCAGTACTTCTGGAGGTAGAGCTTAATTCCTTATGAAAATAGAATCCCCAACAAAGAAGTTAAACAAATAGAAAATATTCTTCTCCTCTACAAAATCAGAGATAATTTTTTTTCTGTCTGGAATGCTTTTGGCTTTGAATTTTGTTTGGTGGCAAATTGAGAATCATCTGTTCAGGAGCATAAAACTGAAAAAATATGGATACATTCATGTTCTATTTAGGGTGTTAGTCAATTTGATCATAGTTATTAATGTTGTTTTCTTAAAATACATATATGTGTCATTATTTAGAGCAATGAAATAGAAGTCCATATTTACATATAACTGACTTCTTTTGTTTCTGTAAGTTGCTTGTAGGTGCTCTCCAAAAATTTGTCATGTTGAGGTAGATTTTGAAAAACAAACCAATGTGGATGTGCTCATGAAATTACCTGATAGTGTATTTTTAAATTGTTACAGGTGACAGAAGTTTCCCCTAATGTGACTAAAAGCAGTCAAGCAGAAAAAGAAACTCGTGGACACCAGTGTTTTGAGTGTAGCCAAACATTTTATTCTGTCACCATGCTCACGCACCACTGCAAGGAGGTTCATGGCAAGGAGCGAATCCACGTTTGCCACATCTGCAATAAGGCCTTTAAGCGGGCAACACATCTCAAGGTATTTGGTAACAACAGTTGATTGTTCTCTTAACTCCTTTTGTTTTGGACTTTTTGTGATATTAACAAAAGGTACCTATTAGCCCTTTGTCTTTGCTTTCCCTTTACAGTGTGAAAGGTGTGCATCTGAGAGAGGGAGTCTAAGTGATAATGTATGCACAGATAGAGAACTCCCTTCTGGAGCATGGCGAGGATTTTAATGCATATATTGACTACAGAATGAGAAATGATAATGCCTGTCATGCAAGTAGTAGTGTCAGGAAAAGATCTCACTTCATTTGCATATGAATATCATCAGTGCTAATCCTGATTTCCAGATAATCTCTTGGTATCTCAGGAAGTTACCTGCTTTACAGTCTTACCATTTCATTTGTAGATGCTATGTCATGTGAGTACAAGTGATAGAGGAAGCATTTATTTTTAAATGTCCGTATATTATTGCTGTTGCCTAGTGATATTTTCTCTGTTTCTCTAGATTATGAACAACCTAATACTTCCAAGTCTTTTTTAAAAAAATTGGTAGTGTATCTAAGTTCTTAATTGGATTATAGAATGTTCTTGTTAGGAATATTGGGCTATATTAGACGAGTGCTTTGTTTAGCCCAGTACTTTACCTCTGAGAGATACTTAAAGGAAGTAATTTAAAGAAGAGCTTTAAGAAAAGAGTGAACATACAAGTTGCCCAGAATTTTGCCAGCTTCCCAGAATTTATAGCAAGAAGTTTTTTGAGTCAAACGCAATGTATTTATATTAATTTATATTATCTTTATATTTATATTAGCTTTTATGAGAGCTCTTCAATAGATTTCCTTTCACTTTGATATAATATTTTAATGAAATATACTGTCTTTGTGAAGTTCACCCCCTTGGAGTGATCATGTCTGTCAACTGGACTATTGGATACTATCATAAAATGTATTGTGAAACTCTTGACCTCTGAGTTAGAAGAAATTTTCCAGGAAAAAAAAAAACCAAAAGAGTCTTGATACTTGTGTTCTTTAAGTAATGATAACAAACTCCAAAAGTCCGTCTCTCTTCAGTTTGTCTTCTTAGAACTGGGCCCAGGTTAAAGATATGACAAGATAACTTCTTACCCTAGTATGTCCCTTGGATTATAATCCATAACTCAGGAAGGCAGCGATTGAAGTTGCAATAACAAGTTCAAGGGGAGTCACAACAGACTTCAGGGCCTTGGGACAACTTGTTAAGGGATCAGAAGCACAAGTAATCTTCTCCTCTATCCTTCCAGTTGCAGGGAGTGGTGTAGGAAGAGGCAGGAAAAGCTGTCAGATCAATAACTGTCTCTGCGACTGGCATCACCAGCAGAATTTAGGGGTTTTTGACCATGGATTGGTCTACACAACAGCAGGCCTGCTGCAGATGGGCTACACTTGTCTCAAAGGGGGAAAAAGATCTTTGCTGAGGAGTTAGCAGGGCTCGTTGAGAGAGGTCACCTACACTAGATTCGTAGGGAGGAAGGGATAAAACAGACTTGCTGGAGATAAGCTTGAGGGCAGCACGCCAGTGTTTGAGGGTTCATGTGCCAGCGAGGTCCTTCAGGCTCCACCCCAATGTGTTGAGAACACTGGAGCGCATTTGAAATGTCCCTGTGCTGGTGCATGCAGCACTGTAGCCATCCTGGTGGTGGCAGGGGGAATGGTCAGTGACCTGCTACGTCACTTAGACATGCCCATTGTCTGCCTGTAGGACTGGATGGAATCCACCCAAGGGTACTAAGCGACCTGTCAGAAGAGCTTACCAAGCCACTTTCAGTCACTTGTGATGAGCAGTGGTGGCTAACTAGGGAGGTCATAGTTGACTGGATTTTAGCACCTGTGATACCCATCTACAAGGGCTGCAAGTAGGATCTGGGAATCTACGAGCCTTTCAGCCCTGTCTCAGTGCCAGGACAGGTTATGGAGCAGCTCCTCTTGAGTGCCATCATGTGGCACCTGCAGGGCAGCCAGGAGATCAGACACAGTCAGTATGGGTTTATGAAAAGCAGGTTCTGCTTGAGTACCATGATTTCCTGTAACATCATTTACAGCTTCAGAGAGGAGAATCTGAAGACATGCACAGTGACCAAACTGTCCAATTTCATATAGATATGTAGTGGAACTGTTGATAGTAAATAAGGCACAGACATGTTTCCAAGATAAAAGGAAAAGGCCTTATCATCTTATTAAGACAATGGAATGAAACGAACTTTTTATTGCCACTTTCAGAAGTGGTTACAATTAATGTTTCAGGAGTGATGGGGTATAAGAGTGGCATACTAATGCATGAGCCATTTCAAAGACGGTTTCCTGGTCTTATTTTTTAATGTGATAATGCTTGTTTGCGTTATCATTGCCAAGATAATTACTCTCCGAAGAATATAAGAATTACACAAATAAAGTTGTAAAATATCACACGAACAATCAGTGAAATACTAACTATGTCGTTAAAGAGACAATTGCACTTCAGAATGTTGTATTTCCATGAACTATTTTCAAAAGTATATTTATTTTACAGGAAAAGTATTAAGAGGTGCACAGATCAATGGAACAGAATTGCATCACAAACTGTTTCTTCAGAGAAAGTTGACAGAAAGCTTTACAGGGCTATCTGGATGATATGTTGTTTGCTTTCAAATAGAAGATGGGGTGGGGGTTGTTGGGATTTGGAGGTTTGGTTTTGTTTGGTTTTTTTGTTTGGGTTTTGTGGTGGAAGAAAGAAGCAACTGGTTTCAGATAATTTTTCTGAAGTAGGTCAGAGTATGCTTCCACCATTTCAGTGCTTGGGGGGTAATGAACAAGATAAAACCAAAAGATTTTGTTTATTTCCACCTAAGCAGGGGTTTACAGATACCTGATTTTTCTCAGAAGACCTTATATTATTTCCCTATAATACTCTATTATTATAATTACTGTGATGATAATATTCTTCCGTGTAACTGTCTCACTGATTTTCCAGTGTAAACAAACTCTGCAGACACAGTTTGCTTCAGTTCGTGGAGTGAGGAATAGGACTTCATAGACATCAAGAAGGCTTATTGTTTAGGTATAGTAAAGACTAATTAATAGTTTAGTCTGTAATCAAATAGACTAGAAAAGAATATCCACACACATTTTAGAAAGTGGACAAGTATTTGCAGTAGTTTCACAGACAGTTCTTGATTAGATTTTATTTAGTTATATCTATTTTCTTTTGTAATTTGAATTTTATCTTAGTATTAGTTAATACATTAAAAATGAAAAAAATAATAGATAATATAAGATACTCTTCTAAGTTTGAAAAACATCTGGGCCCAGCATCGGTGTATTAAAAACACTGAAATTACAACTGTTACTGATGCTTCTTCATGAAGATAAAACATCCTGCTAGCTTACTGTTAAGAACCTTAGTGATTTTATTTTCTGGTGTTTTTTTTAATTAAGAGTCCATTGTGAAGTGGTTCTGTTTGCATCTTGCCATCGTGCAGCTGTGTGTGTGTATGTTGTAATAGTTGCCTCTTTGAGGCCTGTACAGTTTGACAATGTTACCAATTCAGGTGCTGAGGAATGCCCGCATATCAGACAAGGAGGGAGATGGATTCGGTAGTGGAGAGGGGGGAAAAAATCCTACGTTAGTTTACAATCCACAGTTGTTAAAATACCTCTTTGTAGATGAACAGAGCATATAAAGAACTCTCATTTGTTTTTCTGTATTTTATTTTGCTTCAGATAATTAGTAAAGGGACTAATGTATTCCAAAAAAGAAACACATTGTCTTGGTTTGAAAAGACAGGTGTTTGCTAAGGAAGGCAGGAGCCTTCCCTGAAATGGAAAAGGTAAACCCCCTCCCTCCAATCACCACAATTTTGAAATTGAAAGGCTCTCAGGCAAAGATATGGAAATAGGAATAACAGTTCTTTACTAGGAAAACTGAAAAAAAAACCCCAAATGTAACTAGGACAAAACAAACAAAAAAAAGCCCACTCTGACAGAGTCAGGATATGACCTGCCACCCTGGGGGTCAGGGTGTTGATAACAGTCCAGTTGAATGGTGGCTGCCCTCTGAAAGTCTGGTGGTGTAGATGGGCCTGGTCTTCCTCTGGGAATCCAGTGGAGAAGAGGCTGCTCCTCTGGGAATCCAGTGGGGAATGAGGCTGCCTCAGTGTTTAAAAGTCTCTGATTTATTCGGATAGGAATGCTTGACTCCTCCCCCTGGGTGGAGCATCTCACAGTGGGATGATGTAATCTTATCAGTCATGCAGTGGGGCTAAATGGCCCATTAACAGAAGATATCTCCCTGGAGGGAGAGATTGTTTTGTGGAAGAGATAAGAAAAACTGCCCATTTAACAGAAGATAACAACCCTATCTTTATTTAATGGTAAATAGAATATCTTATCTTAACAATCCAGGACAGATATACAGTTACTGATGTAGGTTTTCAGAAGTGTAAAGATGGTTAGATAGAGTTGATACACAAAAATAATCTCTAATTTAATAGAAAAAAACAAAGGCAGGCTTCCATTTTCTTCCAGTTTATCTGCTGATGACTAAGATCCTCTGCTTTTGTCTTCAAGGTGTGAATATCAGTTAAGTACTGAAGTATCTTTAAATGGTCTGAAATTTTTTTTTTCTTATGCTGGCTTAGGAACACATGCAAACCCATCAGGGTGGACCTTCACTGAGTTCCCAGAAGCCTAGAGTGTTTAAGTGTGATACTTGTGAAAAAGCTTTTGCTAAGCCAAGTCAGCTGGAGAGACACAGTCGCATCCACACAGGTGACACCAGAAATTGTTTTTAATCTTGAGAGGTTTTCTTATGAATATTTGGGTGTTATGTTTTAAGCCCTTGCTTATGCTTTCAGCTATCTGTATTTAAATACCAATTTAAGCTTAAAATAACCAAGTAAATTTCTTACCTTGAGTGTTTGGAAGTTAAAAGGAGGAACAACAAACTTGAAAACTCCTGTACTTCACTAAACTTACCTGTATTTTGGGACTGGCAGTACTGCAGTGATAATGTGCATGCATGAGCTGGTGTCTAAGGTTTGTCAGCCTTTCAAACAGATTCACAAAAGCATATTTTAAAGTATTGTTTGCAGTGATTTAAAGACACTGGTTATGATCATCCTCAATCATATAGAAGAATGTGCTAATGAGGGGGTGTGCTTAGTGATGTTAAACAAGGGATTGGATTGACTGCTGGTATTGACTGCTGTATGCAGTGCTTCCTTATCACTGAGCTGCTTGCACAGGTCACCTGTTTCTAATGCCAGTGCTTTTAATTTGCTGTGTTCTTTTCCTTGTATTCCACTTCTATTATTTTCTTCAGCAGTTAATTTATAAAAAGTCTATACTGACTTCTCCTAGGGAGCATTATTTTCTGCGATGTGCTTTTCAGGTTGAAGCTTCTGCTCTGCTATAAGTTGAAAGCTGTACATAGGATGATAGTCCAGCTGCCCTCCCTGTTACCTTCTGTGCCTGGCAAACATCCTTCTTAAGAACATGAGTTCTAAATATAGGAGTCAGTTCTCTGAAACAAGTTCTTTCTTTTCCCTATAAAGAGCTGATGTGGCTGCTAAAGGTAAAGAGGACAGGGGAAAGTTATCTGTGTTGCTACTAAGCTGGAGGGGACCAATGAATTTGGCTGGATGTGCTGTAGAGTAAGAAGATTCCCTCAAAATGGTAACTCTCTCTTAGAGTGAGTCAACCAGAGTTCTGTCTTTCCCTAGCATCAAGCTGTTTTGTGGTTACTGCATTAGAAAGGAACATTATGGTTCTACTGTGGGTAGGAAAAGAGAAGCAGGAGTTAAAATCCAAGGAGAATACCCTCAATAATTTGCTTTTTGCAAAACTGACTTAAATAACACAGACTCTTGAAAAGTTGTCTCCTAGTTTAAGAGTTCCGCAAAATATGCAAGAAGCAGATGACCAGTTGTCGTTTTCAGTGTTATTTTCATTTCATGCTACTGCCCCATTGTAATAGGCACAGGGCAGTTCAGGGAGGCTGAGAACAGAGCAGGGTCCCTTTATTGATCTGTTTCTCATAAATCTTCACCATCATAGGAAGAGTTCTTCCTGTTTTGGAATGACTTGTAATTCACTCAGTAAATCCGTAAATCCTTAGATATTTTTGGGTTTCTTGTATTGGGCTTATGTGCTAGGCTGTAACAGACTTTGCTAAATTCATATTTATTTTTGTGTTTCAGCAATGTCAGGCAACAGTAGGTCAATCCATATGATTGTAATTCTTTCAGAAGAGAATGTTCTTCTAGAAATCACTTGAGACCAAAAGAGTGAAAATGTGCTGCAGACAAGTGTTTAGATAGATACACTTACATAAATTATGATAGGAAAGGTTAATCTAAATCTAAACTGACTTGTTTCTGTAAAGGTACTGTCCTAGTCTGTGAGAAAGTGTTTGTGATTTCTATCTTGACTAAATATTTTTCACCTTTTCTAATGGGTAATATCTACTGAATCAATGGCCCGAAGGAAAACACATTATTTCTCTGAATAGCTCTAAATATCTTGTTATTTAGGATTTATCAGTGAAGAGTGGTTTGTTGAATAGTTGAAATTAAAGCAAAGCGGTTGCTTTCAGTTCTACCAAAAACTGTGTGGTAACCCATTACACCAAAAAGGCTGTTCACCTTCACTGAATTTTAAAAAAATGGAATCAAAAGTATTTGAGGAAGCCTAGGTTTCTCTTCAAACTAGTGAAAAAGTTGTTAACAAAAACACAAAGAATTTCTGTGCTTCAAAGGACCTGCTGTTGATTGTCTGAGAAGTTGGATTTAGCATGCAGGTGGGAACACTAACATACAGGTAATGAAGGGAGAGAGATATTGGTCCTGTAAGGAAGAACTTGGAACAAGTGTTTTTACTCCTGCTTGTGCTTTATTGTGCAACTAATAGCAAGGAGTATCTTAGAAGGTGCTTTTAGAAGTCCTTAATGACATACAATGTGTTTATGTCAGAGGTTGTGGTGTTGAGTGTTGAAGCAAAAGTCTGGCTTTGCAAAGTAGGTATTTTTAAATTTTAAAATATTTTTAATATGTTCTTGTGTTTATAGTTAGAAATCAGTAGTATTCTGGCAGAATTGGAACAAGAAGCCTCTTTTGGTGAAGTATGGGAATAACTAGTTGCTGTTGGCATAAGAAGCCACAAGTCCCATGTAGAATTACCAGGACACTTTATTTGTTAACATATTTGACTTTTCAGTTTCTTAAAGGCATCAGCTTTGTTAATTCTAGAACATTGCTTTATCTGCATTACTCTTCATGATGTAAAAAGAAGTCTCCTTGAGTACAGAAAAGTCAAATTGGTAAATTGATTTTTTTGTACCTCTGTTAAATTACTTACCTAGGTTATAAATTGGATAGGAAAGATAATATCAGTGATTTAATACTTATGTAACTATTCCAACATTTAATTTGAGATTTTTGCTGACAATGTGGAACCATAGCACTGTTTGAAGAAAGTCTTAAGGAAAATGATGATGTGTATTTCATTTCTAGATCATCTTGATAATTTTTGCTGAATTCCAAACTGTATTTCAATCTTAAAAGGAAAAATGATGAAGTATGTTTTTCTTTCTTATAAAGGGGAACGGCCATTTCAGTGTACGCTGTGTGAAAAGGCATTTAACCAGAAGAGTGCTCTTAAAGTCCACATGAAAAGGCACACAGGAGAGAGACCTTATAAATGTGATTACTGTGCAATGGGATTTACACAGAAAAGCAATATGAAACTGCATATGAAACGGGCTCATGGTTACACTGGTACGTAGCATGGTGGTAGTACTGCTGAGGGCAGGAATCCATATATTTTGTTAGGAGAGCACAGAACATTTTCCTTAAGTTATTGAAGAATCAAGTGCTGATAGCCAAAGACCACAGTTGATGAGATAATAGTTGCACATGCAACCCAAAACCCAAAAAGGTTGAAACAGCAATTCGTTGCTTTTTATGATTCCTTGTTTTTTATGTGGAGCTCTGTGTACAGAAAAACAGAGTTGAAAAATTATTCCAGGAAAGCAGTATACAGTATTGGATTTTGTAAAAAATTTTTTCCAAGACCATCTAATGAATTTACAGGATCTGAAGTAATTGTATAATACTGTTCTCATCATGATTCCTTTATTCCCAAGTGCTGTATTTGCATTTTCTTACACCATACATCAAATCAGACTCACTTGCCTTTTTCTCTTGTACCTTGGTAGGTCCTGTACAAGAGCCTGCAAGTCACCAAGAGCAAGAAGGGGAAGATATTAGTCGTGCTCTGAATTTAGAAGAAGTGGTACAAGAATCTTCAAATGAATGGCAAAGTATAGGCAATGTTTTTCGATAACACCTTGAAACTTGAAAGTTAAAAATGTTTCTGGGACATGAATTTTACAGTTAAAGCTTCAAGCATTGAAGATACTAACAATAGAATAATATATTATAGTTTTTTTAATTATTTACAAAAGTGACCTAAAAGATGAAGTCTTTTTTTTTTAAGCTTGTAGAAAAATATTGGGAAAACTTCATTTAATCTGCTAAGTTGTCTGTGAATCAATGAACTCAGGTAATAATGTATACAGTTTCATCTTTGAATTCACAGCCAGTATATCTATTTAAAAATAAACTGGAACTTTATATCTATTCTATATATATAGAATAGAATGATTCCCATTTTTAATGGAGATGAAGAATTAACTTCACAGGAAAATCATGAAACTGTCAGTCAACTTTTTTTAATGTGTTTAAAGAAGTAATTGAGATTGGAAACTAAGTGTTGCAGTTGATGATGCATGCAGTATAAAATAGTGGAGTTTTGCCTTTTTTTTTCTTACAAGGCACAGGAAAAAGCTGTGTTTCTTTTGAAAGCTTTCTTTTTTAGTGCATTTTGAAAATTTGTTTAAAAAAAATAAAATACTGCAAGCTCATGGCTTTTCGTGAGTTAAACTCGTGAGAGGGAGCATGTTCATTTTCATTCCAACCACAGAGACAGATAGATGTTAGTTTTTACAGTAAAAGTCTTGAGGTTTTGGACTTGGCAATAACTACTTAAAAATAATACAAATGAGAAAAGGTTCCAGTAAAAGCCTCTGTTGTTTGCTGTACTGGGTCAGCAGGTACATATCTCAGTATCTGTGGAAAACAGCCATATACTAAATCTGTGAGGTAAACAAGTACAATTTTGTGGTAGCAGTGAGAAGGTTAGATGCACACTAAGTCACCTATACTATATAATGTTCCCCAGTCCTGTAAACAGTTATCATTTTGAATCTGTAAATTCCTTATTTTCTTTGTGGATTTTGGAAATATTTTGTTACATTTATTTGTTGTTTAAGTCATTTCAGCAAAACTACCTAGCTGACTGAGTATTGCTTTCAAAGGTGCCACTTGTTAAGTATATTCATAGCAAAGAAACACTGGAGTAAAAGCATAGTTGTCTTTTAGACATTCCAAAGACAGAAGCTGTTTTCTTATTTTTGCCTTGTTCTATTGAATTTTATTTATATGTTACATATATATAGATATATATATGTGTGCTTATATATGTATATATATATATATTTAAAGTTTATGAGCCTCTGTGTGGCTGATCAGTATATTTTGTAAATACTAATCCCCGTTGCAAGGAGTTCATCTGTTTGGTTGCCACAAGTACTTCTAGATCAGTGGTGGATATGTTGTACTATAATACAGACCTGGACTTCAATTTACTTTCTGAAAAATAATTGTTCTCAGATCCAAAAAGCCCTTTTCTGTAAATATTGTCTATATTCTGTCTATGATACAAACTAGTTATTTCAGATTGCTGAAGCAAGAAATCGCTGTTGGTTTTGATAGGGCATCTCTTAATTCTTTTGTTAACTGTTCAGCATATGTATATAAGTAATATAGTTGATGACATGAAAATAACACTTTTGTTATGTGGAATATTTAATTGAAAAACATGGTAAATAATACTACTTTTTTCCAAATTCTGTTTCGTGTATTTTTTAAGCATATGATTTTGGATTCCAGGAGATTGGAAAAAAGTTTACAGAAGTGTGTGTTTGAATATTAGATGTAAAAAAAGTCCTTCCAGCAGTGCCTTCCCTTCCAGGCAGCCTGTGAATGTTTTAGCTGTTTAAGAAAGACATTCTATTTTACAGTCCTCTGGCCTCATGACATAGCATGCTGTTTATCTGAAACAATATAGCAAAATGTGCTGTGTTGCATTTACCATGTATGAAATTTTTTCCCTGGTATTTCAGGAAATACTGTATAAATGCACAGAGGGCTTGGAGCTAGGTGATCTTTAAGGTCCCTTCCAACCCAGACCATTTAATGATTCTGTGATACTTGGTACACACAACCTAAAAGCTGATCTCATGAGTAAAAAGATGGCATTTTAAAAGGGTCACTTCTCAAAGTCTTATGCCTTGGTTAGAGGCAGTGAGTCTGTTCAGCAAGTCTTGAAAGTGTTAAATAAACAGCATGTGTTACGGAGTTAGCTGACATTGTTCCTGAATTCAGTTTGCTACTCCTTCAGCACTTGGAAATCCTGTCAGCTACAGTAATAGACTTTTACAAATCTTTTTAACACTGTATTTGATTTGCTTCCCTGCATCCTCTTCCCCTGTGAACTTCAAGTGTCTTGACAGAGTTTTCTATAGCCTTGATAAGACTGAGGTGGAGCTTTTCAGAGCAGTGTATGTGTTGGTGTTCAGAACAAATACAGACTCCGTAACCAACATGTTGATATTTTCAAAAGCAGTGTTAAAGCAGATGCATTATTTAAGGAAGCAGAAGAACTCTTGTTCTAAGGAGTGCTTGAAGTGCCATGTTGTATAGTGGGTAAGTGAATAGTGCTTGGGACAGCCTCTGTTCTTTCTAGTTCAATGCAGTAGTAGGTTTGTGCTAGCCTTGGGGTTTTTAGCTTGTGTCTGCTCACAGTTTCTTTCGGTTTATGTCCATTCCTTCAGTATGTTGAATTACGCACTCCTGGTACTGGTTGTGCATTCCTGTTTCAGGAGAAATCCTTTGCTTACAAATCAGATGGCCATTTAAACTGCTGGTGGTCATCAAAACTACTAGTGTGTAACTAAAAGAATAAATTCCAGGCTAAGTTTTAATCTCTTTTTGTGTTGGTAAAACAATGCTTTCAAGTACTGTACCTATTCCTCTAAAGGAAGTAAATCCAAAAAAAAACACTTCGACCCTCAAAAGAGAACGATGACTGACGAGAAAGAAGAGTGATGAAGGCAAGGAAGATTGGTTAAATTCTGCTACTCTACAGACATACAGTAACAGACATACAGTACAGTATTTTGAAAGATGTATTTCTCTGGGTTTTTTACCTTGAATATTCTTTCACATTTTTGAGGGCTGTTTGCCCTTTATTGTTCATGAAGGGGGCTGTTTTTTATTTCCTGTTCATAGACATTTTGTGCCTTGCAATATCCCTCTGGCCTGTAGCTGTCACTCTGTAGACACTGGCATTCCATAATTCTTGTGTCCAATTGTCAGCCTTCTGGGCCGTGCAATGTCACTAGAAGCCTGTATGCAGGGTCTCAAGGGGCCATTGTGTTATTTTCTAGTATCTGAACATTATTCATAAACTCTAGGGGATGGTGGGGGGGTGGGAATAAGCCAAACAGACCTAAATATATGTCTGTAAGTATATATAAATACATGCGTTTTCTTCGTAAAAAAACAAAACTGGCCCAAGTTTCATTTCAAGTTGATTACTTTATTTCAATAGTGACTATTTTTAAAAGCTGTGTTCCTCTAAGAACAATACGTGTTCAAATTAAATCAACTATTACGTTGCAGAGTATACATCTGAATGAAGCTACAATAGAAAAATACACATAGCAACCAACAAAGGTAATAGATGTAATATGTGTGTGTATGCTTAATAATTTTGGCACTTTTGTTTTCTTTAGTCTCTATGTATTTTCTATCATCTCATCTTCCATTGCTTCGTATTAATGGACGCTGATTTAAACCTACAATAGATTTAGATGTGAAATGCAATTAACATACATATTTATAGGTAACTTTTTCTGGGCACCTATTAGGAATGCTGTTTCAACCTAGGAAGCACTAACTGTAATCTACAGTGCACAGGCTAAAACTAAAAAAATAAAATAATTAATCAGACACTTAGATGACAGTTTGAAGAAATTGTAAGTAAGTTTAGGTAATAAAACAGTGCAATTCAGAAGAGCATTTTATTTCCCTAAGTGTGGTTGGAAATACCATCTCCACACATTCATTTTAGTAATTTGTGAACAATTCATATCTAAATCTAACTGAGCTATAATTTATTTCTACGAGGCAACTACAATACAACAGTTAAATGTTCACAGTAGTTTACTATGAGTTTGCTTTGGTGCACTGCCCTTAATAGGCATCCAGGTGCTACTCAGGCAAAAGATGAGCCAATGAAATACAACACTGCTGCAATACCAAGAGAAAGATTTGAAATTCTAATGTGAGATGTGCAGGACTATCTGAGATACCAGTACTGAAGGGCTTTCTTTCAGAAATTAGACTTTTTTTTGTTTATATGCTTGTTTACTTATTGTACTGCAAAATTAATGCCATTGCAGCAGAGTTTATGTGAAGCACCAGTGACGTCCAGTGGTCACGTGTGCACTCTTCGATGTTTCTCTGGGAATATCCCTTGTTTTGTAACATGAGTCTAACTCAAATTTGAAATCCTCTTTCTCTCCCTCATCTACTCTTTATTCTAATGGTTTGGATGCAATAAGCAATTCACAGTATGGAAATAATTTCCTTATTGCTATTGCTCCACATCGTATTGATTCTTCAACATCTGCCCCCTCCCACACTTCACATACCTTGAACTCACAATGTTTGATAAACCTTTCCATGACTGCCTAATCCTGTTATGAAAATAAATTATTCTGTGAGTGAGAGAAGGAAGATTAAAACAAAACAAACCAAACAAAAAAAAAAAAAAAACCAAAAAGAAAATTTGGATAAACAGTCCTTACAACTTCTGCACATGTTGGATTTTTTTTTTGTTGTTTTTAACAGCAGTGTCTCAAAAATTCATTAACAGCAGTGCTCAGTATCCAAGACATTATAGCTCTTTATTTGTAATTCTGATGTTCACTAAAAGGAAACCAGAAGAGTTGAGCTTAAATTAGGTGCTTGGGAGAAATAAAGGAGTCCAGCATACAGTTAGGGCATCCTGAAGAAGAATGGGTAAAGTCAGAGATCTTGTTACTTCACATAAAATAAGGAAAACATCTAGCAAAGCTACTTTTTGTGTTCCTTTCATTCAACTGTTGCTCAGGGATTGCCAATAGAAGTTTGTATCATCTACTGCATGCAGAACCTAATTGGCATTAAGTAATGGATTGCATCTATCTAGGTAATTGTGGCAGCTGTTACTAATTTTAAGGCAGTTATATTATGAAGCAGAGTAAATGATCCTTGGATGGCATCTTGGAGCTTCAGCGCCTAGCAATGGGGGAACCAGACCGCGATCCAGGTCGGGACCCAGAGCCTCCCTGTGGAGGGAAGAACAGACTTCCATTAATTAGAAATTAATATATATTTGGGGCTGTGCATTGAAGAACATCAATCTGTTGTAAGTATGACAAAATTTTAAATACTATCTAATGAAAATAGCCTGCAGTTGCCTGTAGTATATCACTAAATATTACTGGGATTTTAATTTCAAAAAAAAAGATTGATTTTCATTGATTTTCACATAGGATTAATTTACTCTCACTAAATCTTCCACAGAGGACTAGACATTCTCTCATTAATTACTTTTAAGTGCATGTTCTTCTTATTCAGGCCTTCTGTTGAAAACACTTTATTTCCTTGGACAACATGGAAAATTTCATTTTTATGAACTCTGTATTGTGTGTATACTTTAAAACAAATAACAAAACAAAATCTCCAGACCTTGCATATGAGATGTAACAGTTTCATATATGAAAGAACAGAAGTTCAATAGTTTCATTCTGCAGTAAATTCTCAGTGCTGCATCAACATGAAGCGTGTATGGAAAGCTCAGATGCAGATACAGGAGAAAGCTAAGAGAAGATAAAAGGGCTGAGACCTGCCCTATTCTTAGAAATAATAAGAAAGTGTGAAACTGTGAGGAAAATACTGTGACAATTCATAAATCTGCACTTGAGAAAATAAACAGTTTTATAGCAAAGATGATTCAAGCTGAAATTCTGACATTTCATTTTTTGGAATTTGAGATTAGGTTAACTTGGTATCTTGTTCCTTAGCTTTAGCAACTCTTCTGTAGGCAAATATTGAAAAATGCATTTAAGACCGCAGATGGTGTGGTAATTTTTACCATCACCTGTGGTAATCAGGTGATGACTGAACTGTTTACTTGGACAAGCCATGTCTGTACCTTGAGACTTCATTTTCTTCATTTATATTCTTCTCATCTTTCAGTGCTGCCTCCTTAATTTTACAAAACTGTTACAGGAAAGTTCAGTCTAATTCATTAGGTAATTGGCCTCTTTTCTTTCAAAGATATTTTAAAGAATGAATAACTTTTTTATCCTACAAGACTGTAGAACTATATAAAGAAATAGTAATTAATGCCTCCTGCTGTAAACAATGGGTCTAAATCAAATGGGCCTGAATAAAACTTGTATCAAAGTTCCAGAAATTATAATGGCTGGGAAAAGGTTATCTAAAAAGTAAAACTGGTGTATGTATCTTTCAGATATATATATAAATCTAAGCTAAAATAGCTGTGATGAGTATGCAAAAAAGAGAATGTTAAATTTAATGAAAGATCATGAATGCATATTTTTAGATGTTGAAATTATGAAATTTTACAAATAATGTCAGTATATAGCCATGGAATTGTTGATGTACCTGAACCCCACTAGAACTAAACAGTGCACATCATGAAAATAAGACTTAAAATGTGTTTGATTTTTACCTGGGCCTCTGAAAAGATCATTCCTTTTCTTAAATTGCAATATAAGAATTCCTACTACTTCCTTGAAGTTTTTGTGCTGTCACTTGGTGCTGCATATATTTGGAAAACAACTGTAAAGTGGGAGGTCTAAAACCTAAACTGTTTAAGAGACAGAAATGTGTTTTTTGCTGCAAATGAAGGCACTGTTACATCTCCTGTTGCAGAGAGGAATAGTAGGAGTCTGAAATAATCAGTTCTGCTAAGGATCCCAGACCTTCTGACTTGAAGATGACTGTTGATGACATCTTTGTGTGCAAATAGTGCACTAGGTAATTTGTTATGAGTGAATTCACTGCCATTACTGCCTTTAAGGGAACGTGCAGTCTTAATTAAAATATCTGCCAGAAAATACAGTGTGCTTTTCATGTGTCTGTTTCCTGACACAGAATGTGAAAAATCCTCACAACAGACCTTTTTTTTCTGTTCTGTTTTCATTTATTGCCTGTGTTGTTGTGGCTGTGCTGTGCATTGAAATGGGGAATTGAACCAGACTAAAGATAATCTGACAAAATGTTTATTTTTAATTTGGCAGTTTTCTAATTTGCCCCACTTTGTAATTTCATAACTTGCAATACTGACATATTGTAGGAGTTCTCCCACCTGGGGAGGGAACAAGCAGGGACTGCTGGAGTTGTTACTGCATCCAAATATGTGTCCAGCATATTGCCCTGTACTATCCTTCTGCAGTTTATCAGTTCTCTTTCATTTTCACTATCCTAAATAATTTAGCAGCAATGAGCTGTGTTATCTCATTCATCTTCTGTATTCCAGATCATTTTTGGATTCAGTAACAACACTGATCCTAGTGAAGCTCTTTGTGGGACATTGTGGACTTACCTTCTTTCCTGATGGCCACTAACTCTGTATTTACCCTTGTTTCCTATCATGTAAGTAGTCCCTAAGCCACAAAATAAATTTCTGGTTTATCCATGCAAATCTAATTCTGTCAGAAGCTTTAAGGAAATACGGTTGTTTCAAACCGTAAATGTCAGGTTCTGGAGAGGTTTGGCTTCTCTTTTTCCCAGTTCAATTTTTTTGTACTTAAAGTTCAATTGTACTTTACCAGTTTAAAGATTCTGGAAAGAGTGCCCTGGCCCTCATGATAGGATCCCTTGTGTCCCTTATGAGCAGATTTATGCTCATAGAATTTTCCGCTTCCATATCCTGGCTTGTGTGTTTCACCACCCTGCAAAGAAAGATTTTCATGTATATTGTAAAATTATCACATTCAAATTATCACATGCATGTTGTAGCCTTTATTTGTGGTCACTGAAATGTAATACTTAAATGAGGAATTTGGAGGTTGTTGCAATAAAACAATCTTCTGTGTAATAAAAAATGATGAAGGAAAATGTTGGGAAATTATCTGAGTAGGTTCAAATCTGAGGGAAGCATCAGTCTGTAAAAAATGACTTTATATTCAAAAATTAAATACTCAGGTTAACCTGTGTGAAAAAACTTAAAATGTTTTAATTTCATGAGTTCAAAGATGTCAAACACATCAGCTAATATGTGGTATTCTGATAGTGAAAGAAATGCTTAATGGCTTGAAGGCTTTGATATTTTGTCTTAAAATGCCAGTAATTTACATGCCATTTCATATAAAATCAAACCTGTGGTAGAGAAGTAGAATTTAATTAGTTGTGAGAGAACTGTGGGAAGAACTTGTCTAGGAATTGCTTAGGCAGATCACTTCTAACTGACAGGAAAGGTGGAACAAAATACTGAGGTTCGTGACAGCATTAGTTTTGCAGACTGTGTAAAAGCAGTTGCTGAAGTGGAATAAGCACCTGTCTTGTCCCAGCCCTCCCTCCCATTTTGTCCATCCCAGGAGAAGAAAAATGCACCAGATGGGTCTTCCAGGAACCTTTAAAGGAAGAGAGCTTTGCCATGCAGTAGATTTTGCTCCCTTTGTGCTGAAGCAAAAGAAATTATTACTGCAAGGGCTGTCAAATTGCAGGATAAGAGCAAGCAACACAATTACCATCTTAAAGTGCTGTGGAAGGAGGAAGGAAAGTGGAACAGGAAAAGCAAAATAGCAAACTTGAGATAAAACAAAATTATCAGATTGCTGCAGCAGCTTGAGGCAATAGAGTAAGATATGCTTTGGCCTGGTAAATAAAAGGGCTGCTACCGAAAGCACATTTGTCACCTACCCAGCTAAATCTGGTGAGGGATAATCCTCTTCCCTGTACATGCAAGAAATAGAAACAATGACATGATGATCACTATGGAACACAGCATCTGGGTTGCCATACACAGAAAAAGATGAAAAGACAGCCAAGATTATGAAATAATGGCCAGATAATGAGGCAGGCAGGAGTTGAGAACAACAGTCTGTACAGTCATTTCATGAAGCAAAAAAGGCAAAATTGTTTATTGTAATTACTAGAACTGACTTCACTAGCCATGGTTTGTTAGTATTATGCACCTCAAAAGCCAGCTGAGTTGAGTAAATGGAAGGACAGCTCCTGGTTGGTGAGGCCTGTTTAAAAGCATTACCTATTGTTAGTTCATTACGTAAAGCAATCACACCATAAATTGAATATTAAAAATCCCTGCAGGTGGCTTCAGTTAGTCATGCAGGAAGTCAGGAAGTGTGTGAGGAAGAGAACCATGGCTTCTGTGTCTTAGGCTTTTGCTTTAAATTGTTCCCAGTGATACCTGTAGACTTTTACTTAGTGCCATTAGGGACAGTGAATCAGGCTTGCAGTTGAATTAGTGTGAATTAGCCCGTAAATGCCTTGAGTCCCTGAAACTGCTTACCTTTGCTTGCATTGGGGGAGGTGTACGGGGTGAAACCTAAAAACCAACACAAAAGAGTTGTCAAATGAAGGCAAAAATAAATGTCAGAAATCATCAGGCCTTTTGCACATTATCCATGAGCTAAAAATGGTAATTGCATTGAGAAGCTCCTCTGCTGTCTTAGGTTTGCCTGGAATACACTGGATTTATGTCTATCTTGAAGCAGTAATAATTCATGAATACTGCCAGTGTTAAAGACACAAGGACAAAACCTGTCTCTGGTGAAGCTGTGTAACTGACATGGTTAGCATTTGATTATGCTAATGGAGGTTCACATGCTTTTTTGGTAGCATTTCAGTATTGTTTGTCTTCTAGGTAAAAATTATTTTTGTATTTGAATGGCATAATGAGCTCAAAAGGCACAGTACAATTTGAGGCTTGAAATAAAGGGTGATGATTGGGGAGTGTTTGCTTACTGATGGATTGTAAAGAAAATACTTAATTTTGGTGCATCAGAGGAGGGGACACTTACAATGTTCTTGAAGAAGTGGACTACAGGGTTGTCATCAACAGGCCGGCCATGCTGAGATCTTGGGGGGATGGACCCGACATGGTGGCTGACCCTGGCTGCATGTATGTCCTGAAAAGCAGAACAGGCACATCACCCAGTCAGCTGGGAAGGACAGCTCATCAACCATGGCATGAAGAATCCTTTTCAGGAGTGAAGTGAAGATAGGAGGAATATGCCTTGGAAATCTACAGAGATTCTACAGAGATTGCCCCCTAAGGTTGTCAGTGCTGTGAAATGGCAAATACACAGTGTGTATATGCACATATATATGGATGCACATGTTCTTGATGTTACAGCTCAGTGTGGGATTAAGCCTCTTATGGGAAAGTTCAGGTAACAGAAACTTTATAATTTTCCTTAAATAGGAAATTTTTCGTAAGTAGGATCACAGAGTCTGATTTTAGAAAATAAACCAAAATGGAAAAAAAACTTAAAATTATGTTGGATCATTCTGCATGGGAAAGCAGGAATAGATAGTGTGTAATTTTTAGTTCCCAAATATTTTGGAACTCTCATGAGCTGCAAGAGCAATGTTATTTTTAGAATGAGGGAATCAAGTGAGGCTGACAATTTCGATTTCAGTAGGGCTTTCTATTTTCAGAAGGCTTTCCTGAGCAGTAATCCAAATGAAGTCAGATATGTGGTTTATGACATTGATTTCTGTTGGGAAAAAACTAGCAAATGCAGAGAAGTTTGGCTGGTTTTTATCAGGGTTGGGTTTTTTTGCATGTTGATGATATGTGGACACTTAACTGTTTTAAAAGAAGGAAAATCTGAATTTTGGATCTGTGAAATTTCCATAGTGTCAGGCAGTCAGTCCTGCTTATATTTCTGCAGCAGTTTCTATTGGTTGCTAGTTCTAGTGTTGCCAAAAAAGCCTCTGCTGCCGTGATTAGGGAGAGTCAGTTACTTCAGCCATGGTTTTGTCTTGTTTATCTACATTCAAATCACCCTTTGAAACCTGCCAACTGCCTTGTCTTTAGGATAAATACCATGGTGTTGCAGATCTGATGGGCTATGGATTACCACAGGAATGGAGAGAAATTGGGATAATAAGGTTTTAGAATCTCAGTTTCTTGATTTTGGGTTCTTGTCAATTATTAGGTGCTAATAACTCTTGGTTTATTGGAAGATTATTGTGCTATCAATACAAAATTTCTTCTGCCTGCAGTGCCAAATGTCATCATAGGCTTCGATTGTCGCCTGTTTTAATGTGTATGAAGCAGTAGCAAATCTGAAGTAATTTTTAATGACTGTTCTGGGTGAGTTTCCTGCTTTCCATTCATATTGTCATCAGCAAACTTCATCTGTCTTCAGAATCTTTGATATTATTCTTTATTTGTGACAGGTAATTTACATATTTCCGCTCAATTCATTATTGAAATTACTCTTTCACCTCGAATTTGTTCTTTCAATTTTGAACTCCTAGGGACAGAAAACAAAATCCAGTGGTGTTTTTCAGAGACTGCTTATGTTTATGTAATAACTGATATCTGTAGACGTTAAAAGGTAAATTCTAATGGATTTGAAATTAAGAGAAAGTAAATTAGATTTATGGGCTACAATGGGTTACTGAGATGGTGTGATATAAGTGGACTTTTTTGAATGAACTCAGTTTGTTACCATGTGTTTCATTAATGCATTCAGATCATCACTATTTACCTTTAAATATGTTTTAAGTACTTGGCTTTAAATAATATTCTTGTTAAAACCTATTAGAAATAGAGAAGAGCAACTGTGTTTTAGGAAGGGATGTAATTTACTTCTTATTTCTTTATGTTACTGGTCTCTTTTGCCCAGGGGCTGCAGTGAGTTCTCCCCACACCTCTTGCAATGTTGTTAGGAATTTCAGTCTTGAGAGCATTGCCAGTAAAAGGCATCCTTGGCTTCCATATCTATGTATTTTGACATGTACTTGCCAAGTATGAATTTAGAGCCCTTGGGTATTGGTGGTGAAGTTTAAAATGGAGGTGCCTCTGTTTGTGCCCTTAAAGAAAGTTAAAACATACAATGATTCTTCAGCAACTGAACAGAACACTCAGCTTTTCCTGTTCCCAGTTAATATTAATGAAATGTTTGACTTCAGTTAAGGATCTCAATTGAGTCAACTCTGCTGCAGCGCCAAAAAAGCCAAAAGGAACCCTAAAGCTGAATGATCTTAATAAAAAAGATTTACCAGTACTGGAAATTAAAGCAGTAACTGGGAGATCTAATGACAAAAACATAGTTTGCAACTTCTCTGTGAAATCAGTAGTTTTAAGGATTAGTAATCAAGAATTCTTAAAAATATACATAAAATACCCACAGTTATCCTGTAAGGGGAGTGATTTTTTTTAAAATACATTTTGTGGTTATTTCTGGTGATGCACAGGAAAGTAGCATTGTTTTACTGTGTCACCTACCTTGGTAGTATGGTATGTTGGCCACNATATACATAAAATACCCACAGTTATCCTGTAAGGGGAGTGATTTTTTTTAAAATACATTTTGTGGTTATTTCTGGAAACACACAGGAAACGCACAGGAAAGTAGCATTGTTTTACTGTGTCACCTACCTTGGTAGTATGGTATGTTGGCCACTAAGACAAAAAAAAAAAAAGAGAGTAACTGTGAATGCATTGCAAGGAAAACATGCAGGTATTTTAAGTCTCAGCATTACCTATACATTGGAATTGTATTTCCTGTGTTAGCCATGTACTTTCACATCACACTAATTACATTTACTAGCACAACCTGTATTAGTACCTTGTAAGAGTTGTTAAGAAAAAAAAATTAAAATTGCACTTCTCTAACAATATGGGCTCCATTTGGGGTTTTGTACAAGGTTATTACATTTCCAATTGACCTGAAGATTGACCGTGGGGGTGTGTGTGTGTATATATGTATGTATATATATATATATACACACATGCATGCTTTTCAGTGTTGTGAAACAACTGGCTTGGGATATAAAATGGATACAGTTAAGCAGTTACAGCCTTTTTTCTTTTTTCAGTCATGAAATCCCATTAAATCCATCCCTGACTTTGCTTGCTATAAATGGGATATGTGAGATCTTGCAACTCAAATGCATTAGGGGGGACTTTTAAATGCATATTATAATCTCTCTGAGGGCTCATCCTCCACAAGAGGATTGCTTATAGCTGAAGATTCCATATGCATGTAAATAGCTTTAACTCTTCATCAGTCCATGATACACATTTGTGCCAATAACAGTATTAAGATACTTTTGGAGTACTTGAATTTACAGCTTTTTACAGTTCTTTCAGTATCACTATTGTGTGCTTTAGTTGCCTACTTTAGAATGTGAGATGAAAATCTAAAGTACATCCCATGTTGTTTCTCTACTGGCAAAATCCATACATATGAAATACGGAAACAGCTAATTTAAAATGCAGTCAAACCAGGTAAACATGGAAAACAAAGGGCTTCTTCATGGGTTCAGTGGATTTCATGGTTTCCAGTGGCTTTTCTTCACAAGATATCTAGTGAATTGCTGTGCATAAATTTAAAAGATGTCATACAAGAAACACACATTTCAAATTCACATAGACATGAAAATTGCATTCAGATTGTCTTAGAAAACCAAACTGTTCCACAACCTGTAGGTTGTCCATAATGCTTAACCACCCCCACTAAGACATTTGGAACTGTACTGGTAGACTAAAATTACCCTTTAAGCATTACATGCTGAGCACTGTGCTATTCTATGGGAAGAAAAAGCTGAAAGTTCAACAGGCAATTTTTAGGCCACTCAGCTGATTTTGTGTTAGTCCTTGAAATGGACTCTGAATCCAAACTCTAATGGAATTCCTATCCAGGTTCCAACTTATGTAGTCAGTATGGTTTCTAAATATGTATGTTAAACAGGAATTGAGATGCATCCTTTCAGTAAATATATATGCTTTTTTTTTCTTATTTTAATAATACAGAAATATATAGTTTTAATGAGTAATCTGACAGGCATTTGAATACAGAAATTGCTTCATCTTGGGATTTGGAGGGGCTTTGTCCATGGGGCTTTGCATTCCTGACATGGGGCATGGCTGACACTTCATCAGAGCCTTCCAAGTGCTGCTACCCTGGCTCTCAGCAGGCAGTGACAGAGTACACAGCCCATGTGGGATGTATTTTTCCATGCTTATTCTAGGACTAATGTAACTTTTGTGAGCATGCACTGCTAAATTGGAGATACGTTGTACTGGTGTTGTTGGTTCCATCTTCGTTCACATACAGCCCAGGTAGCAGTTTGCTATTGGTGGCAATGTTTGTCCCACGCTGTTCACAACTTGTGGATCTGTTACCAAAAGCAAAGGGAATGCTGACATCTTCCCCACTGGCTGATCTGGTGATGACATTATAGTTAATTACCTAATTCAGCAGGCTTTTTTAATCATTTCAGGAAGGATGAGCCACACATCCTTGTAATGGTACTGTTGATTTTTACTAATGTGGAAGTTATGACAAATTAAATTACTTGCTCAAAGGTATAGCAATAACTATTGCTGGATAACTGGCAGGAAGAGGGATGTAGAATGCAGGAGATTCTGCCTTTCAGGGTTGTGCTGAGATCAGTCATTGTCTAGAAATAGTCAATGAACAAAAAGAGGAAGAATTCTTAGCAGAATGACAGGAATAACAAACGTGGCAGTAAAGAGTACAGATGACTGAAAAGCTAGAAGCACAAGAAATAAGAAAACAATGGAGAACACTCCCTGATCAAGAGAGTTGCCAATCAATAATCCAGAACCACATCTCTCTATAACCCCATTATCCCTTAGTGCCTTGATGATTAGTGTTCATCAATCAGCAGGTAAAAGAATTACTGGGAAAAAAGAATGGGTGTAGTTTTTCAGGAGAGTTCTGGTTTATGATGGGACTCAAATGGGAGACGCGTGCCATCATACCTTCTTGGTTTCTTCCCTGTGTCCGGTTTATTCCATTGTTGTGACACTTAATAAATTATTTCAGAGGCAAAACCCAGTGCTTTAATTTGAGTTGGCTTTTTTGAAGCATTTTTTCTGCCTAGCATGAATGATTTTATTCAAATGTTCTTCATGATGGAAGTTCTTCATCTGCTGGGACATAGTCTCTGATGCATACTCAGTATTGTTCTGTTAATTCATCAAGTTGGTATCAGTGACATAGACTGAACTTTGTTGAAATGATCCATGGTTTGGGTAGGGGTTTTCTTGGCTGGATTTGTTTTGGATTTTGTTTGAGAATAATCACTCCAGAAAAAAAAAAACACCAAGAAAACAACTTTGGCTAGTAGGTATTCTCCAGGTAGCTTCTGCTACCATCAAACTTCACAGCCTTAAGGACTTTACTGTACATGTGCAAGATGTGGAAGACATCCTGCACTGGTATTCACCATGACCAGTTTCTACTGATCACCTGCCTATTTGGTGGAGATGCATCTGTTTGCTGTTACTGCTACAGCAAAATAATGTAACATTGTGGGGTATGGGTACAGCCATTGGTAAGAAAGCAGAAATTTGTACAATTTTTAGAAGTCCTGTTCCCTAGTATTTTCATGTAGTCATGAATGTAATACCATAAGCAAGATGGGAATTATTTGGAAAACAAATCTATAAGTACCAGGTGTACACTATTACTTTACAGGTGCTGGCCAGAAAAATATTACTACAGCCTTGATTTCTGGAAATCTGAGATTGCATGCACTTACCCACCCACCCACAAAATATTTGATCAGTTCTCATCTTGGAGGGATCGGCCCAATTCTATTTCTTTTCTGCCTTTAGTAGATAAGCAAGTGATAAGCTAAACTCAGGTTGTTAAAAGCATTATTGCCTGTCTCAGCATAACTTGTAGAGAGAGTGTAATAGCAAGGAGAGTGTACTATTATGAAATATTTAGGCATGGTATGGTTAATAGAATATTTCTTTGAAAGAAATACTGTGGTAAAGTTTCCAATTATGTTGTTAGTATAAAGTGGGGAAGATGGACCACTCCAAACCTGAGGCTCGTACAGTTTCCAGAGCACATCAATGGTATGATATATCAGAAATGGAGAAGTAGATGCATCATAAGCAAAAGGGGAAAGATTTGTGCTTTACCAATATTTTTTAATTGATTTGTAAAAAATTCAGTAAAATCACCTGAAAATGGCAGTGGATGATTTCTTGTGCAGCTCAGAAATGAAACCAAGTAACTTTGGTGTGTAATACGTAACTGAACATGTCTTAACTGGAGACCATTTCAGGAACATGGTGAGATATTTTGCATCAGTACAAAAGGTGAAAGCCAGCAATTGTCACTAATGCTATGTGATGACAGAGGTACAAAATAAGGTCAGGGACAAAAAAAGTAGTAACTTTTGCTCTAGTTTTCTATCTGGCAGCATTTACCATTATGTAATCTGAAAACAGCTGAAGTACAATAATTTATTTTGGCATTCTAGGATGGAAAATGCTAAGGATAATGCAGTTCTTCATTTGCAAGGAATGTGATAGAAAAAAACAATATAGCAGATTTTAATATAAAGCAATTTCTTACTTACCAAACTGCTTCATCTGCCGAAAAGTAAACATTAAATTGTTCTCAGGCAGAGAAAATCCTTGTGCTAAATTTTTAATAGCTCTATTTGACCATCTGTATGTACATTTTGGGGTCCCTGCCTGGCCCTTGCACTTCTTTAAACAAACATGCCCCTCTGATATATGGTTTTAAAATTAAATCCAGACCTTACACTCAGCTGGGCTGTGGGGCCATGCAGGTGAACAAGAGAGGAATGGCTGAGAACAGCTGAGGCCAGTTCCCACCAAAAGATCCCAAAGCTGCCATCACTGCCCTTCCAGGAGCTCTGCCATCTGGTTCAGTCCCAGGCAAAGGAATACAAGCTTTGAACTTCAGCAAGTACTCAAAAGAATCTTTGGAGCTCTTCTGTAGAATTTACATGCTCTTCTGCATGCAACTTACACATAACACTGTTATATCATATTAGTGAATAGAAGGCTCTAAAAATAGTCAAGCAAAGACTGAACTGAAAGATCCTGTTAGAAGTTTAATCAAAGGGGGAAACCTTTTGCTGTGGAGTGATTAGAAACAGAGATCTTTCAAATGCTTTAGTTGATTAATTTGTATTTTAGCCTGAACATGTTACTAATACATTTCTCAATGTTAGAGGCACAAGACCATATAAAAAACAGTAAAAGCAGTGAAGCACACAGGCATTCTCCCCAGTCACGATCTCCTCTTTAATTTGTAACACAAATCAGCAAGTCCCAAATACTTTGTCCCATTTCTGAACAAACCTTGCCATGCAGTTGATGTCAGGTGAGCACAAAGCATCGCTAATACTTTACCAAAGTTTAGTGCTTGCACTTTGAAGTACCACTCAAAGAGCATTTAACCCAGTCCAATTCCCAAATTCCTCTAGTAGCTTGTAATAATTACTTCAAGCAGTAACTTCCTTGAAAATGCAAGCTCCAGCGCATTAAATAATGTATTATTAGTACAAATTAATGTTTATGGTCATACATGTGTTAAACGAACAGATCAAAATCAGTCCCACGTAATACTGGCTCCTAGGCCTTCCACTTCTCAGAAGGTGTGTGTACTCACCGGTTGGCACTTCCTTGTTTTCGACAGGTGATGTTTTTTTTTAAACCAGGCAGATCTAAAGTATTCTGAGGTTCTACCACTGCACAAGCGAAATGAGCTTCAGACTGGCAGTTCTGTTACACTAATTAATTTTTAGGTATTCATCATTCATTACTAGGTGCTACAAACGAGAGGCCAGATTGAGTTCCCATTATCATTAAGTGAGAACATCAGATTCAGGATTACTCAAAGCCTACCCTTTTCTTTCAGAAGGAAACCTCTCCATTCCCTTCTGTCCAAGGCACTGTTCTAACTGAATTTTGCAGGACACGCAGCCTCTTAGTGAACTAAAAACCTGCCAAGTACAAGTAATAGTTTGCTGCAACTTCTGTTAATGGATTAAAGCATTTAAAACAAATTAAATCATTAGTACACTGTTTTTTGTGATGTAAACAGTTTAATGAATACATAAAGCACATTAAAAGCATAAGATTAAAACAAAATTGTTACAACCACTATAAACTCTATAAAAATTTTTTTACAAGCATACTGCTTGCACAGCAGGTTTTACAAGACAGTGTATCACAAGCATTACCACTCCCTGAAAACTAAGACTTGGAAATTAAAATCACAGTATTTACCTAAATCACATCATACACTAGTCAGACTAGCACTGATTTAACTACTTTTCAAATTCTTCATGGTGCTGTAGTATACATTAAAGCTTCCACAGGAAATGTGAGTAGAGTTCAAGTGCAAAAAAAAGAAAATGGATTCTGATTAATTTATCCCTCCATGGCATTAGTTAAAACTGTGGTTGCTAAACTTTTTGCCTGTACATGGTAATTGCAACCATTTTTGTAGATTCCCCACTCTAGCAACTGCTTAGCTCAGGAGTGGGTTTGGAACTGCTGATTTGGAAATGCTGATCCCAAACCCTGGTTCTGCACAAGTTGAGAAGAACTTCAGCCCAGTGCTGCTCCCGCCTTGTATCTGTCTGTAGCATGGGGAAGCCCCATCTCTACATTCCATATTTCTTGCACCCAAACACATAGAAATTGGGAGGGAAATACAGGAGCAAGACTTCATTCAGGCAACAGGAGACTGTTACAAGATTGCATACAAAACAGAAGCAAAATCTAAAAAAAAAACTGATTTAATCTTTCATTAAGTCTTGCCTCACCTACTGTTTACTGTCACTCATATTTTGGTTTGTTTGATCTGGGTCACAAGTGTAGTTTAAAGTTTAGTACGTTAATGAAAAACGTTAAACCAGGACAGAAAAGTTCTTGTTTCACAATTCAAACTTTAGTAGAAAAGAAAATAAAATCATAAACAGAAGGATTACAAAAGCATAAACAACTGCATCAAAGAAACAAAACAGCAGTCAGTACATACTGAAGTTGAATACAGGCTCAGAATCTAGGAGGCACAAAAAACATTTGATTGTTTTAACAAACTTGCTTAAACAAATATTCTATAAAGATTAGAAAGGAAATAATTTATTGTTATGCTACTCTCTCTTGCATGCTATTTAAAATGTCTGCACCACAGTTTCTGTCACCATTTTAAACTCTTTTTTTATATGATAAAATGTGAGCTGTGCACAACAACAGTTTTGTTTCAAATATTATACCTCAAAAGTTTTTCGTAGAAGTACGAAATTCAAGTTGGTTTTGATTGAGTTTCAGCTAGCCAAAATATTGATGGGACTGGGGGGAAAATGGCAAATGCACTTGCTTCCCCTTAGAGGAAAAGGAGTATTTCTGTACATTCCAGTATTTCTATTTTTAACAACTCCCATGGAACTCCCATGCAATTTAATTTCAGAATTGCAGGGCAGGGGAGAACCTGCTCCGCATGAGAAAAGGAGGCCATGAAACAGTCCTGGCATTGTTCCTACCCCACCTTTCTGGACACAATAGTGAGTATTATTCATTAATGTGCTTCTTAGCTATGGATGCAAGAAGAAAATGCCTCCACAAAGAATTTATAATGTGTTTTGCTTGAATGTCAGCCCTAAATCTGTACAAAGAGCAAGTGTTGTCTTTGCATTCCAGTGCTTGCTGGTGTGGGTAGTTGAGATGCTCCCACTGAGGCATGGGCTGGCTGAAAAAGGAAGACTGCAAGAAAGGCAGCTGCACAATTGCTTTGAAATGCTTCAAAATACAGAAAGAAAAAAGTGCAAGCAAATAAACAGTGCGGCTCTAGGAACTTTTCAAACCTTTAAGGTGCTTTTAATGGTATCTTATTTACCAAAGACCTGTTTACTTAGTGAAGTCTGGAAAACTGCCACAGGACTTAATTCTATTTCTTCTGGTCTATGAACACCTTCATCATCTATCGGCGATCCTCTACAAAATTCAGGAAATGGCAACAACTATTTAGGGTTTAAGCACAAATGAGCCATCTAGATTTCCTCTGTCTACACTTGTATAAATAAATGACACCACAAGCTTTTCTTGATACAAGAAACCAAAAGGCATTGTTTCAGAGGCTAAATAAATAGTAGTTGAAATGACTGTGCCACTTGCTCGATACTTTCCACACTGAAGCTCTCCCACAAGAGAGCTTCCTAGGAATGTTTCCTAGGACGTACATCAATATTATCATTGTGTGGAAGAGTGCTAGAGATGCTTTGGCACTGGAAGTCCTAATGTGACAGACTTTTGCCAAAATAATTCAACTTCTCTGTGCTTCCAGCTCAGATCTGCAAGTCAGGACTCCGTAACACTATGAACAGTTGTTCTTAAAGGAAAAAAATCCCGAACTACTTCTGCTTGGTAAAAAAAGTCAGAATTGTCCATAATTCTGTTCTGTTTTGCAGACATTTAAGTTCTTCAAAATAGCATTTTACAGCAGAGATAAGAGATGATGTCCTGTCCTCTCATACATAATTACATCAAAACCTTTAGAAAATCATTGCAATCATGTTCACGCCAAAGGATAAAATACAGACTTTGTACAGCTTGCAGACATTTTTTAGTCATTACTCCTAAAAACTGAGTTGATTGGTTTGCTTTATTGCCAAGCAGGAATGCACATACCTCTGTATATTCTGTAGCAGAATCTAACTTTTTGGTATTGTTTCCTTGGTGTACAAAGAACATTTCATACACTATTTTTCATCGAGTAACACAGTACATGAACAAAACAGCAAGAGTTGAGCTGGCCAACCAGGTTGCAGAAAATAGCAGCTGGGAACAGTCTCGGTTATTTGCAGTAACAGTAAGAAAAAAGTTTTCTTCATGCTCACTGCTTCAAGCAACTGCTTGTTGCATTTATGAACATTATACACAGAAATGTTACTACAGAAAAAACTGCCTGGCTGCTAAATCTTTGTCAATAGCAACAGGCCCCAGTTGGTAAAGGTAAGAAATAAAAAGAACAAAATACCCAGCTTGCTTAGTACCATCCGCCAAGTGTGAGAAGCTTCTGGTTTTAAGTTTCTAGAGTATTTTTCATCCAGGGGTCTCTACATTACCACAACTCTTCAGGAAAAATACATTGTGCTTCCAGGTGTGGAGCTGTGAAGGACACTGACAGCCACAGCTGTGGAACCACCACAGATCAGTTTTAGACCACAGGACAGTTTGTGTCCTGTCCCAGTGCAGCACTGACAGACAGCACAGATCACAGGTTGGAACACTGAACAGACCTCAAAGGTTCTCAAAGGATTTGCAAAAATTTGGGCCCAGCCAGCAACTATGAACAATGCTTTTTGCAACACACAACTTGAGCAACTACAACAAATTCAGCCAAATGAAAAGTTTTACAGCCCTGCAGCAATTCTATTTGAATGCTTTTGCAGTGTGTGGACACACAAACACACTACTCCACTTATCATTTACATGGCAAAAGGTACAGCAAAAACATCTTAAACTTTGCCACTTGAATAATAGTGAACTAATATGCCAGCTGCATAATTTATCAGAGGAGGCAGGTATCCTGGAAAATGGAAGAATTTAATTAACAGCCTTTCATCAATGCCTTGGTTTTGAACTCACAATGTAGAAATAGTTCATTATGCAATTTCTAACATGAAATGCTAGGAATAAATCTCAACTTCTTGTCAGAATAAAGCAGCTAGATTATTTTTGTTCACCTGGGATTCATGATAATATCTGTCAAGCCATCTCCCCGGCAATGCTGTCAACTGACCTTAAACATACTCTTGCACAAGCAGGCTGAGAATTTGGCCACAATTCCTTTTCTAACATCTATTTCCAAGTTTGTCCCTCAGTTAGTGCCAAGATATGTAGACATTGTCTTGCATTTAGTGCTCTCATCCAGCTCCCTCTTGCAAATATTTAAGAACAACACACAAAAGCAGACTGAAGTTTCTCTAAATGGCACAGCACAGAAATGCATACAACACACCACATTAAATGCTTATAAAAATTCCTCCCAGTAATGTTTCTAGAGCCCCCTGGATTTCTAATACTCCTTGTTACTACCCAGAGCAGCTCCTCTTGTTTCCCAGATCTTTGCTTTTTTCTGTTGTTGCTGTTTTCAGTTTAAAGCCAAGCATTAAATTACAAGTACCATCCCTCTGGCTAGGTCAACTCTTGCCTTATAGCAGTGAGCCCCTTCTCTCAGCCCCACCCTTCCTCTTTAACTGTACTGCATTTTTCCATAGCCTCGCAGTTCTCTATTCCTCAGAGCTCACCTTGCCCGAGCCCCGGCGGGGAACGTGTCTTTCACCTCCAAAGAATCTGCCCAGCGAGTCAAGAATACCCGAGTCTCTGTGCCGTGGGGATCCGTGTCTGGCATGGTCTATAGTGCTCGCAGATGCCAGTTTTGATCCGTGCCGGAAAGAGGAGCGTTTTTGTGAAGCCATCAAATCCGAATTCTCTGAAGCTGCTGCACTGTCCTCTTGGATGGTCTGTAGCTCGTCTGACTCTGAGGGCCGATCTTTGAAGGTGTTGTCTTCTCTTCCTGGGGCATCTCGGGAAAAGAGGCGGATCAAGTGGGGGCGACCAGTCCTGTCAGCTGGGTTGGCCTCAGGCCAGGCATTCTTCGGGTCTGCTGTGCCTTTGGAGTCTGTCACCGCTGGGCTCTTCGTGGAGGTCCCATTGTTCTGGTTCACATCTGCCTCTCCTGCAAACAACAAGGATGAGATATGAATACAGGCCTGTGAAAAACAGCCCTGGAACAATGCTGCTTTCTTTCCCTTGCCTTGAGATGCTCATTTCATACAAAACCCATAATATGTGCAGTTGTAATGAAACTATGTTCTCTTCCAGCCTTAAAGAACATTAAGTTATCTTGGAACTGAAACCAGAATGATGTTCTCACACAAATCTGCAGTAGTTCTAGGTGATTTTTTCGTGTATGTGGGGGTTTTTTTTGTTTGTTTTTTAACACATTTATAAATCGATCAATAGATTACTTGAAGCATAACTGAAACTAACTTTATTTACATGGAAGGCTTGTGGATGAGGAGGCTTTCAGCGAGTAATCAGAAATCCTGTACTTTCCCTTGAGGACTGCAACTCTAATTACGCCATCTTTCTCCAGAATGGGGGAAAAAAAAAAATTACAGTGACATTGCAGATCTGTGCTTTCCCAAGTGCACGTTCCCTCTCCACGATGTCAGAGCTTATGGCCTCATTTGGAATCCCTCACTGTAATATGGATCAAACAAGCACAGTGAGGGGAAGGGTTTTTTTGCCCCACTACTGAAATTGTCCTCACTTCAAAAAAGAGAGCACTAAACTGCAATTTCTGCTTGGCCTCGCATGAGAGTTTTTGTCCAGGTATGATTATCCTGGCACTCCGGGTACAATGTCCTAGCACTGATGCTGAAGGCCCAAAGCAAAACTGTCCAATTTGTATTTAGTGTTTGTGAGAAGTGACAAGAACAATTACCAGCAACTGACAAACTTTTTTTTTTAGCCAAGAAAGGTGCCAAGACAGACCCCTTTGCTGAAATGCCTGCTGCCTTCTCCACAGTTGTGTTCTGATGCACCCAGTGAACTTTCTGAGAGGCATCAGCTGCAGCACACTTAGCCCTTCCTTCACCCGCAGTAGCTCCTTCTGTCAGTGACAAAAAGATTTATGGAGGTTTTTACGGTCTATACCATGACTCCTACCTGTTCTAAAGGGAACTGCACCCACTGAAGAATATGACTTACCTCAAGGAACACCAAAATACTTTTAATAGGACATTGCTTGAGGGGCAACCTTCAGCACAGACACCTCCCCCACACTCTGTGTCAGAAATGTCTTTTGGAGTTAAGGGTCTCAGAAATTCAGAAATAAGTTAGTCATGTGTTACCTTTAGGGTCTCCTAATTACCTTTTTACATCCTCATTTGATTTGGTCCTTGTTGCCATGGGAGGGATAGGATCTGGAAAATACTGCTGCGTTTTTGAAGTACTCTGGGCTCAAATACTTTGCTGATTCAGCAGAGCAATTTTAGAATTGACACAGTCATTTCATATGGTTTCACCCATCCACAGGGCACTAAATAAACCTTTTCTCAGGCTGAAAATAATTCTGTAATAATTGTATGGGTAACAACACAATACAGTAACAATGGCTTCTTCAAAACCAATGTGTACGTTACAATTGATTATAATCAGCCTGCTACAGTTTTTCATATAAAAACATAAAGTACAGTTTTGCTGTGCAATTTTTTATTTCTTTTGTGAAAACCAGATAGAAAATGTTCAAGAAAAAATTCTTAGGTTAAAACATCTGCAAGTCTCTCAGGAATACAATTATTTAACCAGTGCCTAACTGTCACTGAAGACCTCATTAATGGTGAAAATGTTTGCCGGCAACTTTGGAATTTGAGTTTTCCTGAAATGATGCTCTCAAACTTATTAGAAACTACTAACATACCCAAATTACTTTCTTATAGAACAAAAGAAAAGTACCTAACTTGGATGTGTGACACATTCTGAAACTGCAAAACATTTTAAACAGCGACTCTAAGCCTAGGTTCTATACCATAATACAAACCCATTCAAGGACAGAAAAAGAAAAGCAAACAAAAGAGTTATTGTATTTAATTAAATGCATTAACAAAACACCAGAGCATCTGCATACTAATATTTTTTACAACAGTTGTTCTTTGTGCCACTGAATACGGGTATTGGTAAGCAACAAAGAAGGGTATTTGTGCCACAAAAGTAGCTTCTCCCAATGCATACGCAGTGAGCTATAAAGTAGAAATCTCTCTGGAGGCTTTATTTCAGCAGTGAAAGCACACATTTGAGCTTGCCTCTAAATTTTCTTCATGCTTATGCCTTCTCTAATATATAAAAACACGTAAGAGAGATACTGTTAATATTGTTGCTACCTAATCAAAGTCTCCCAGTGCATTTGGAGAGACTGATCACTTTAATAATGTCCTAAGAACATCCAGAATTAATGGACTATATAAATGTATGCTTATTTGTTCATTTAAAAACAGGTATTTAGACTTTTATTAAAACCTATTGTAAATGCTGTGTATAGCTACTATTTTTTAAAGTTGTTTTTCTTTGGAAGATAAGGCTCTTTTTTAAAATAGACCACACCACATGTACCATATCACTTGTGCATGAGAAAGTTGCCCAGAGAGGAAGAGATCTTGAGCACTATTTTGCTAATCCTTGTAAAATGAAGTACAGCAGGATGCATTGCCATAGGCATTAACTAGAAGGCTAGGGAAGTGTCTTCTATTTATATGTAAGTGAATGTGGTCCTTGACAGCTGCACAAATGAGAGCACAAGAAAAGCACCTTAGCCCAAAAGCAGCAGGAGGGAAGCGGACTCCAAGCAGGGATGAGGCACTCCAGGTGTGGCCAAGGTTCACTCCCAAAGGCAGTGCCACCTCTCCACTTCCCCTCACCACACAGTGCTCTGAGCCTGCTGCTGGCACAATGTTCCCTGGGCATGCTGGTCAGAGTAAGCAGAGACATTTGTTCCCTGCACACACAGTGACTTCCAAAATGAGGAATATAGAAGGACAAAAAATCCTTAGCAGTCTGTTAATGAAACCAAAGAGAAAGTCCAAAGGTGCTTTCAATGAGACAATAATAAATCCAATCCTTCATTGTCCTTAATAGGAATTAGGTCCCATGTAAGTATTTTCAAAACTACTGTGGCCTTGGTGCTTGATTAGACATTGCTAGTTTATCCCATTTCTTGAGAATCAAAATAACTCTTTTCCCTAAGCTGCTAATTGGCTGGGACCTCTCGGCCCAATGCTTCAAACAACAACTCCCCTCAACAACCACGGAAATTTGTTCTGTGCAAAGGACAATTTCCAATCGAGAGACCTCGGACACAAATATCCTTCTCATGGTCACTTGGGAGGGCTGCTCTGTCACAGTCCCTCCTTGTGTGCACTGCAGTCTTCTTCCATACAGAGGACAGCCTGGAAAGATGTTGTTAAGCTATGAGTTTTAAAAAAGATTACAAGTTTTTCATCTCCTCCTACTCCTTTCCAATCTTGCTTTCTTGCAGATACTTGCAATTCCTCTCATATTCCTACTGCTGCTCCCTCTACAAATGCTGTAAAACAATTGAGGAAGATGAAGCTGATAAAAGCTGAAGTACATTACCTTACTTTGGGTTCCCAAGAGAGGCTTAGATCAACAAGTCACAGCATATTGCAAATATTGATTATACATGACAGCAGCTTAAATATTTGTATGAAATCTTAAGAATTAAGTATTATTAACTCCTTACAAATGCCAGAAAGTACATTAATCAACTTTGTAACACTGAATATTTAATATACTTTATCATAATTATAGGATGCTGATCAATTATACTTCCTTTTTCTCTGCCTTCTTTTCTCAGGGTATGAAGAGAGAAATTACTGAACTTCTAAATCAACTTTTCATTTCAGCTTAAGTCATCTATATATATAAAGCACTGTTTTTCAGTAAATGAACAATAATCTGTATTTGCCCTTTTCTACTTTTTAGGTCCTCTCTTTTCTATAAATGTCAACTGGCTAGTGAAATACAACGCAGTATAGTCCTCAATTCTGAGTTAAGTTTATTTCAGTATTTTTAATGAAATGCTGACAGTAAAATATTGGTTATAACATCTGACTTTTTGTATTGATTCATCCATGTTTTGTCACTTGAAAACCAAAAGGTAACACCTAGAAATTAATCAACTTTGTCACAGCTGAGACTTCAAGATCTCTGGTAAGCTATAGCAATAAGGCAAATGTATTAGTAATAGGTTGCCTTGCATTCTTTAGGAGGCTGAGACCACTGTTTTGGAACATGTGGCTTCTAATAACACTTGTGGTAATATCAGGCACTTGAACGAATAAAAGGCCAAAGAAAACACATCCACCATCACTACATACATGCTGCAGCTGAGGATATCTGGGTTCCAACTCTGTGCTGAGATAATTTCACATCAATCCATCTCCTGGTTTGGACTTTTACTGCAGCACAGCCCACAGTAGAATAGCATGTCCACAGCCATTAGGCTTCACTACAGAAGTATTTGGGAAGACAGAGGAAAGAATTGTGCCTGCATTGTTAAATCTGAACTGAAAAAGCTTGATTCATCTTCATTATGCTAAGACACTGCAGACAAAAAATGGCTCTTAGCCTAACTTCTCTAATATGGTTAGAAGGCAAAATGCCATCAGGCATTTCAATTCACAGACCTAATTACTGGGTTTGTCTGATGCTTGTCAAACAGTTGGGAATCAATTTTGGACAAATATTTCTGTTTTAAATGAATGGCATGCAGTATAACTGTGAAACAAACACTTGGTCATAGCTCTGAACACAACCAGAACGGATGTGCTGATGCATTTAGCCTTTACACAAACATTCTCCCCATTTTCTAGCAGAGTGAATGACAGAGAAGTGCCCATGTGTCTCATGATACACATTCACATGAGTTTAACACTCCTACTGCACTTAGCCAAGAGATCACTTCCATTACAGCTTGTTCTCCTCCCTCCCTCTTTGCCAAAGCTTAACACTTTCAGGAAAAAAAAAAAAACTCCACCCAAAGGCAAATCTTCTCTACAGCTTCAGCATAACTGAAGGACTATTTTTCTGCACAAGAAATTCTGCTTTTCCTATGGGCTAGCTGCAGACTAAACCACCATAAAAACAAGAAGCCACCTGCTAAGCATAACATGCATTCCTTTGACTTCCCTCCCTCACTTCTTTCCTTAGACATTTTACATCATATAAAGCTCTTACCAGACTAGAATAAAAAAAGTTTTGAGGGTGTTTCCACTCCACTGACAAACTGAGCACATTTCTACACTGATCTGATGAAGCAGTGAATAAGGGGTCTGCTGTGGCATGACTTTCCTTACAATAAAACTTAGTACTAAAAATACAGTAAAAGGTGAAAAGCCTCACCTGGTCCAGCATTTACTTCTATTGAATGAAATTTTTAAGAAGACCAAGTTTAGTTTTATACTACATCTTGGGCCAATAAGGATGAGTAGCTGAGCCTGTGGAAAGTTATTGCACTGCTGTTGGCAAAGGCACAACATAGGTTTAGACATTTAGACTACATTGCTGTGGCTGGGTGAATGAAAGCTCCACTTAACATTTTACAAGAAGTGCCTGACAAATGCTGCTTTTCCTGAATCCTTGGTAGCTCATTGAATAACAGTTCTTAGCTGTTCTCTGCAGAAAGCATTATGCCCCCTACAAGCTGATGCCAGACTGAAAATTAATAAGTCAAACAGAATCTATTAATTGCTAGACCCTTGCTAATACCCAAATTTATTTCAGACTCATGAAAGTTTTCGTTTCTCCAAGCCCTCCCTGGTCCTCTCCTGCTGAAGAAGAGCTTCTGAGGTAGCAGAATTTGCAGAGTTCACATGAAAACACAGGAACATCTGATGGAGAGGGGGAAAATGTAGTTCACATCCTGTTAGGGAATCAACTGTCTTTGCAGCTGACACTTCAGCTATGTTATTTATGCTCATATTTCAAAGAGAAGTACTGCATTCACTCAGGTAGAATAGGAATATGTACTTTTTAGCATAAAATTATGCCGAAGGGAAAAAACCGCAAATTGCATAGGAGAATGTAAATTCTTTCAGACATTAACTACTACTACTACAGTATGAAAACATAAGTGTGATTCCTCTCACTTTATTTCTGATACTATCCTAAACTTACTCCAGATGACTGGAAAAAAAAGCCAAACCCTCTAACAATTGATATACTTTGGCATCAATTCACAAATCCTGGGCCCAGTGTATGTATAGCTTGTACAAGCAGGACTGCACCCACAGAATCTGGTTAAAATAAATACACTTCTTCAGCATGGCACAGCTGTTTAAAGGCTGCATTTATACCAAGGTGAGTTGTAAAACTATATGCAACACAACCAGTAAATTATGTCCTTTAACAGCAAATATCATCTGCTTTCTTAAGTTTGCCTCTTTTATTTCAGGGTGCCAGTGCTTAAAAGCCAGGTGATGAAGACAGCATAGAAGTCAATACATACTGATTTTGTCTGTAAAAGTGGTGCTGGATTATGGAGTAATAAACAATAAGTAGTATTAACTTTGCAAGTTCAGTAGGTTAATAATTTCTTTTCTTTCCCCTTCATCCTGCTAGACTTCATCATCCCAGTGTTTAATATGTAACTGTGAACTACTGCTTGTTACAAGGCTACCAGTTTAATGATAAATATGTCCCTTAAGCATTGCTCTGCAGCAAAGCCAACATTTTTTGGGAGAAGGATCCCTGTAAGGTGGTACTGGCACTGTGGGGAATTGTTGCTGCAGTATCTTTTTTGGTAGGATAACTATACTGACTTTTTAAACTTAGCCAGTAAAACCATAATGCAACCAATCAAAGACTGGGTGAAAACACACAGCAATGTGACATCTAGCTGGAATGTGGCACTCTGATAAACATGCCTAAATTTTATTTTGTGAATCAGCAAACAACACAATTTTTAGTTCTGCTGACAACTTCATTATTTGAGAGGGTTGGTTCTGTGAAATTACTACAAAATAAAAATTAGAAATTGAAAATATGCTGCATGTTCGTTACAGCTTATGTTCAGCATTACCATTCTGCTGAAGGCAATTACATTTTATGGTATCAGTGTGTAAAAAGTAGCAATACTGTCCGAGTCAGAGATTTTTTGATATATCAGGAGTCTTCTTGAAGAAAGCTTTTCTGTATTTTCACCAAGGCACACACAACTCCTAGCATCTGCACATCAGAGATGTGAAAACACTTCAAAGTCTGTGCAGTAATAACCCACAGTCCATGCCCGAAGTCTGGATAATAATGGGAAGCATTTGTGGTTACTATGGGCTGAAATGTGTTAACATCCCATCACCCACTGTGAAGCTGCACTCCAGGAGCCAGGTTTCAGACTTGATGGAGGAAAAAGAACATCATACCTTCCCCAGACCTGTCCACCCTGTATTATTTATACCTTTAAGAACTCTCTCTCCTCTGTGTTCTCACTGAAGAAATTTATCCAGTTCATTCTGCCCAAGTCAAAGAAAGAGATGAAAGCAAACCAGTCAGCAAGGTGTTTCAAACCACAGGAATCAGAGCAGCAGCTGCACACCAGCTCTGTGTTCTCCTGTTGCTGATCATGCTGAGCCTTAAAACCAGGGGTAGAACAGACCTTTTTTTTTCCTTAAACCTACTGTGTAAGTTGTATCAGATTCAATATGCAAGAAATTAGCCAGGAGGCCTAAGTTACACATTATCTGTTGCTGCATGGTGCTTAATTTCCTCTTCATCGTCCTTTTTAATGGGCTATGTATGTATTTTGGCACTTCAGTGGTACACCTTCATCAGAAATTACCAGGGAGTAAGCATGGAATTGGACTGCCCAGGGCAGTGGTGGAGTCACTATTCCTGGAAGCGTTCAAGGAATGGCTGAATGTGGCACTTTTGCTGTGGTTTAGATGATGCAGTGGTGTTCAGTCAAAGGTGGGACTCAATCTTTGAGGTCTTTTCCAACTTTATTGATTCTATGACTATGAAAGAGAAAGTGGCTCAGGCCTGTTACGAGCCCTGTGGGTGTGTGAGGGTGCTGTTTGCTTGTGAGGACAGGTAAAGAAACCTACAAGTAAAAAGAGGCATTCAAAAAAGCTAAAAGCATCCCCTGAGTGAGAACAATTTCTGATCCTCAGATTGCAATTAAAACCAATCTATTTGATTGCAGAAGGTGCCTTGCACTCTGCATGCTTTCCCAGAGCTGGGCACTTGGTTATCCCTGCCTCTGGCTTCCAATGAAAGCTGAGCCAAAGCCCACACGGTGGCCTGCCATTGCAGAGGAATGCAGCAGTGTAGGCCTGGCTCACACCCTCTCCCTCTTGTTTTCCACAACTTCTGGCATTGCCTTTACTTGCTGAGGGCTACAAAGCCCAGTACAGAAAACAAAAGAGCCTGTGGTTGAAAGCAGTGGGACTTGCTATGGCAGAAATTTGGAATCTATGAGAAGCATGTGGCAATTCTCCACACGGCCCGCAGAGAGGTTTTTAAAAACTTCAACAAAGAATTTTATCCACCCACCAGTTTCAAAGAAAAATGTTCCTTTGTGTTACTAGAACATATAGGTTCGTTTTAATCTCGAATATCTCACAAAAGATCCTCCCACAGCAAAGCGAGCTGGAGCATCATTTGTAACAAACAATTTCATGTACTTAAGGAGGAGAAATTAAATCACCTGCTGACCCATCAGCATTTATATTCTTTAAAATCTGTGCAACTGACTAGTATTAGATAAAGACTGCTTGATTCTGCATCTTTTCTGCTTCAGTTGCACCGAGTCCGAGTAATTGTTAGGGTGTAAAACTTGGATATATCCCCCCCACACCAAAGTATGGCAAAATGAGAAGTGCTTCCATCAGACCTCACAACTTTCACTATCCTTTGTATTTTCCACATCAGTTATGTTTTACTGGAAAATAACCTATTTCCTTCAGTGCAACTGAGTACCCAATACTACAGTTAATTTATTTTTTTTTACATAATACCGTAGAGAAACAGAGCCTTAAAAGCAGCAGAAAAAGAAATGTTGGTGAAATGAGTGAGGTGAGGACAGTGACTGAAACAGCTGGTTCAAAGAAGTTGCACAGAGTATGATAAGCAGCACAAAAAAACCCCTATCTGTAGAATATTTCCTGTTAAAACCCATCATGTAGCACCTCCAAAGAGGGCCTGATAACACTGCTGTGCTTTTCTTAATCAGGATTTAAGTGTTTGAGTGGTATTTTACTATTTAGAAAGTATAAACTGCAGATTAAAATACACTTGTACAAGCTAACCAAATAAGCTACCTTTAAAAAACATGGTTTGATTGTGACCACAAGGAAACTACTTACAGCATGAGGTTATAAACTACAATTCCTATAAGCTGCATTTTAGTCCTACAGAGTAACAGTGCCCATGTGTGTTAACTTTTCCTGAGACCAGCTAACCCAACTAAGCCCAAACAGAGCCCAAAGTACTGTAGAGGAAATTTTCATATGTTAAAATGAAGAGAGAATATGAATGCTTTTAACTCCCCCCAAAATAACACATTGATTTGCTGGTTTGAGGACATAACTTCAAAGTTTGTTTTCCAGTACAGCCTTGTATAGTGCAGGTCCAGGTAATAAGCAAATTACAGGAGTATGGCAGTCCTAGAGAGAAGAGCACACAACACAAGCTGGGTTTCTGGAAGCTGTGAATCACCTGCAGGATGATGTAATCAATAAGCTTGACATTTTCATGCATCCTCCAGGTGTACATTGCCATATCTCTGGATTTCTCCATTTTGCCCTGTTAATGTATTCCGAACTGAAGCTTTTAATAGCACAAGTGATCCCAGAGAGTCACGGTTACAGAATTTACAGTGAGGGGAATTACACTGGTAGTTTTTCTTTTTTTTTCCACAGAAAACTCTGCAGTACACCACAATGGTATAAATGACACATTCTCAGTATGACACACATATTTGCCAATATTTCTAAAAAATATCTGATATACCTGGGCACAAATAAGCCTATAGACCATTTACCATTGTGTTTAATTCTTGTATATATAAAACAAAATTGGAGATGTGGCTCTTCAGAAGCTGACAAAACATACCTCCCAAACAAACAACAAACACAAGCCAAAAAAGATGGGGTAGGGTTGTTCAAGTCAGCCTAAACTGCACTTCTTTACAATCAGAACAAGTCCATAGCCATTAGTCACTATCTGACATTATCTTCACTTAGGAACTGATCTTCACTTTAACATCCATGGTGAAAGGTCAAGAGGAGCAAAAGTGAGCAGGAGTTTCTCCCAGTCACACTGAGTTAGTTCACAGAGGTGGTCACACCTCAGGAGCTGATGAATTCCTCTGAGTGTCCCTGAGCCCTGTGGGAGGCAGAAGCCCAGGTGGGCAGCTCCCTGCCCCGGGAGGGTGCAGAGGCCCAGCTGTGCCCTGCACATCCAGCTGTGCCCAGGAGGTGGAAGATGAGCCCTCTGTGTCCTGGGGCAATGCAATGACTCTCCCCTCCAGCTTGACCCAGACATCTGAAGTGGAAGAAGCTCACACTGCAGTGGGGACAAGAGCCACACCATCAGCTGCATCCATGAGGTGGAAGACGAGCACCTCTGTAACCCTTTGGGGAAGCAGAGGACCAGGAGTTTCATCTCCAGTTCAAGATGCTGGCATCAAGAGGAGGTCCCTTTCTCTCATGGACACTGCAGCAGCCATGTGCAGCTCCAGCTCTGCCTTTGGTATGGATGGTGAGAAAGTTATTCTGCCTAGAAGATCAGCAGCTGACTGCTTACTTTAAAAATACAGTAAATGCTCCACAAATGTGTCACTTTGGGGATGTTCAGCACTCCAGATCTTAGTTTTTGTCTGCCTCACAATGCTTACTCTAACCAGATTTTCAAATGTTTTCATGTAATAATAAAGGATTTTAGAAGTGACAATCAAGCTGATAGCTCTTAACTCTGAGGAGAAACGTAAAAGCCAGGTTACTCAAAGGACAAATTCCACATGCCATATCCAAAGTCAGCAGAGCAGAGAAATCACAGCTGAGCAGATTTCTGGCAGGGATGCTGCTGGGGCACAGACTCCCAGGGCTGTGTTTGGCCACTTTCACAGTTTAAAGCCTCTCTGCAGGCCTGGCACAGGAGCACAGCACTCGAGGATGTTGCACCCTGATCACTGCCATGAACAGAAGGAATGGGATTTTTGCTACCATGCTCTGTCCTGCTTGTCAGAACAGCTTTGTCTGGAAGCTGCTCAATGGAGAATGTCAGCACAGACATAGGAGCAGAGCCATGGAATTGCTGTGGCAAAGTGAGAGGAGGGTATAAAAATATTGCAATACATGCAATGAAAGGTGGGTAGTTTGTTAAAATACTAGCAAAAATTATGTCAAGGCCTTTACACTTTTACAATCAATACAATAGAACTCCCAACAGTTTTAGAGGTAGTTTGGATTAAACAGCAAAAATAAACTGTTTAGAGACATCTGAGTGAAGTGTTTTCCTCAGTGAAGAAATTTGATAACCAAAAAAATATTTTTCAGAAGGGAACTCTGATATATGCCTGAACAATTGGTATGAGATTTGATTAAAATATCTGCCTGCCTGGCAGACAGATCGAAAGAAAACCTTATTCCAGACCTTATCATAGGGTTTACAGGTTTACCTTCTTCATAATTGCCTCAAGTGCAGCCCTGAAACCAGAAAAGAAGAATACTTGAAACCAAGCAAATAAAACAATGAATCCAAAGGACTAAAGCAGTCTGCACTGACTGAACTGGCACAGGCCCTAACAGCAGAGATATTACTCCACAGAAATACTGGCAGAAAGCTGACAATAAGATGTTCAGAAGAAAGATACCGGGGAAAAAAAAGATGAGTGTTTTTTTTTGATAATGAAGGCATTTAAAGCTGGATACAAATCACCTTGTCTGTCTACCCTGCAAGAAATGACCAGCATTTACCAGGGAAAAAAGACACCTTACCAGCAATCACATGGAAGGGCTTTACACTCCAAGGTGAACCACAGAATTACATTAAACAGCCTTACATGTCTAGATGCAGGACTTCCAATCCTGAAGGAAAGGACAGTATTTGCACTGGTCACACCATTCTGCTGTTCTCTCTTGTCATGCACTGTCTCCCTCACTGGTCCCCAGCAGTTTCCAGTCCTTCCTCCCACCTTCCCTTCCCAAGGCTCCTGGACCAAAGCTGCAGTTCAAACCACTCTGCTCTGCTGCCTGACTCCCAAAAGCTTCAGCTCCATAAAGATCATGACCCCTTGCCATGCTGCTGCAGGCTTTGGCAGGCTTCTTGTGGAGCAAATTCCAAATTATCTCTGCACAGGAATTCACCTCTGGACTCTCTCCTTGTCCTAAGGCCTGCCTAGGCAGTACCAGTCAGAGCTGTCAGAAGCTAGTACAAGCAGAAAACAAACACTCACTTCTAAACCAACTGCAAGGGTCACAAGGTTAAAGTGCTACCTCTCCTCACCCACTCTGTCAAATGCTTACAACCCGTATGTGTTCTTATGATGCTGACACAAATCTACATTCAAAGGGTCCCCACTTGGAAAAATAAATACTGCACAGCCTTTTGCCCTTTCTCACTTGCTTCTGCTGCTCTGGATTACTGACATTTGTCCACATTAGGTAAGAGCTTTCAAAGTCATGTCAGGATACACTTCACAAACACCTTCCTAGCATCAACATCTCTACCTCCTCGGAGCACTGCTGGATCAACATCTGCCCATTAAACCAGCATCATGTGTCCTCCCCTGTGAAATTTAAATGGCTGTGCTGACACAAAGATCATACACTGCTGCCTCCTCTATGTCCCAATTACAAACAGGGTTCTCCCCATTTTGTTCTACAAGCTCATCTATACAGGTAGTGCATGAATGGAAAACAAAACATTTCTATATTAGCTGAAGAAGGGAGCAAAATGACAAGATTTCCAAAGTAGCCTAGACCATAGGTATGATTTGTACAGCATGAAATCCCACATTTCTAAAAGATGTATTTACATGGTGTTTGATAGACTGAGAGAAAATGTGATCTGCTCACACAGCAATTTAAAATAATCTATTATTTCAGTGGGATTTTACCTGAGATACAGTATGCTCTTAGTCAGAAAAAAACCCCAAGGAAATTATTAGGGAATCCCAAATATGTTAATGTAAAACCAGATATAAAAGTCCATTTTGCCTCTGAGCTAAGCATCTGTCAGAACAGATGACATCTTATAGATATCTGCTCTAATATTTCTAACCTCAGCTATTCTAGGTCCTCAGAAACTCCATTCCACTCTCCATCATTATAAACAACATCCTACACTTCTAAACATATTAATAAATCTGTTCTCATCCACACTAGGCCACATCAGACATATTTGCTATACACTAACAAATCAATGATATCAGATTATAAATAATTAAGAGGTTTTTTACATTAAGAAAACCCAACATTTTTCTTCCCCACGCTGAACACTTGTGAGCTGTACCATAGCTCTAAATGTGACTCAATGCTATACGAAGAACAATGGTGACAAACTGTATAAAACCGCGGCAGTGATCGATGGTACTTCACACAATATCTGCTTTTCAGTAGCAGCTTTCTAAGAGTGAAAAACTGCTTGCACAGTACCAAGCCTTGTACCAGTTCGTGGGAGTTACTGCTATTAAAAAAGGAAAGAAAGAAAAGAATTCACAAACTTTATTTTGCTATTTGAGTATGTATAAAGTCACTTTTCATGTGATAAAGAAAGCATGCTCAGCAAAAAGAGCTGTTAACTCTGAAGACTAAAATGATAGTATGATTGAGCTACACAATATTTCAACAAGCAAGAAAGGCTATAAACATGTTTTTTCCCAAATGTACTTTGGGTATGTTTCTCTCAATCCACCCAGGAAACATGAGAATGAGTAAAACCACCACTTCTAGAGAAGTTTACTAAGAGCCTGAGAGTAGCTCAATGCCAGAAGGAATATCATAGGGCAGCAATTGTCTACAGAGGATGCACACAGCACACAGTCCTGGTTACCCTAACTTAGGATGCAGCCCTGGGGATGCAGGTGATATCATGCCTACTTTTTGCTTTTTGCAGGCAGAGGTTGCTCCACAGTGCCCAAGGCCAGCAGAAGTCATCTTGGAGCTCAGCACCACGCTCATCCCAGCTGGCAAACCTGACTGACCTGTCTTGGTGCTGCCACTGACCTGGGACTGGCAGCCTCCAGCTGGCACCTTCCTGGGTGCAGCAGCCCTGTGCCCACTGGCAAAAGGCTCAACAATCCGTGGTTCTGGGCCTGTGTTTGCAGGAGCACCATCCACAAGCCATTTCAGAAATAAACAAAACAACTCCGCCTTGGTTTTCTCAGCACGGAGTTTTCATTTTTCTGCCTCCTAGGAAGTTGTGCAGACAACTCACAGAAGGTAGAAAGGGGTCCATAGACAGAAAAATAGCTGTGTTAATATTATCTCTGAAAATAAAAAGTCATTTATTTCCCAGGTAAGTGTTGTAAGAGCATTTCTGCAGCCACAGATTGTGACTGGCAAAATGAGAAGTCTTTCATATTCACAGTCTGTGGTTTCCCAGAAAGTTACCTAGCATCACTCTGAAATAAGTAAATAATGCAATCTGTTTATAAAGCCCTTGTACCTTGGTTCAGTTCTCAATTTAGGATGCAGTCCATTGTAGAGAATCATGGGCTTTGCTTATCCTGAGAAAACAGGATAACCAGGACAGTCTGACAAGGTGCCACAGACTGAAGAAGTCAAATGTGCTGGAAGTAGCAGGAAAATTGCCATGTACTTCCAGATTTGTGTTCATGGTCTACTAGGAATTTTTTTCCTCCCCACAGAAAGCCTGAAATACTGGAATCAAGGATAAAAAAAAAAACACAGGAAAAAAAAATTAATTCCATCTACAGTAACTGTGAAGAATAGTTGGAAAAACACATGGCTCAAGGATACACTTCCAGGTCTCAAGTGCACCAGCAGGCTCTGCAGCCTCTTGCCACTCACTCATCTGGGAGATCCCTGTCCCTGTTCAATGCCAGCTCCAGCCCAGGCCAGACCCACTGCCCATGCCCAACCTTGCTGGCCACGGTGGGACCTGCCAGGGCTGTGCCAGCCCCCGCTGCTCCTGCTCCCCTGAGCTGCCTGGCCTTTACCCTGGTCCCAGCCCATCCCCATGGTGGGCAGGCCACTCCTGTGCTCCCCAACAGCATGACAGCATCAAGCTGTGAAAAGCAAATGCATTTAATTTTGAGCTCTCATTTAATATCTTTGGCCTATTGCAGGAGGGATTGAACCTCAAAAAGTATCCCTCTTAGCAGCAAATAAAGCCCACTGTGGGCAGTATTGCCTGAGAAATAAGTGGAGGGAAAAAATCAAATGCATGCAGATTAACAGACCAAGATATATTTCATAAAAGTAAGAAAATAAGTAGTTCATAACCAGGATAAAAACTTGCATTTGCAAAAGTCTCCAGCTCTGACTGCTTGCCTTTCAGAAAGTATCATAGAGAGGCATTTACTGAAACAAATCCCCTTCTTTCCACCCACATCTCCCGACAATTCTTTCTGTGACAATAAATAAGACAGGTCTATCACTCACACCATTTTCAATTTCCCAATTTTCTATTCTGGCAAGGAAAATATTTCTTATATACATGAAAGGAATAAAAGTAAGGCCCATATTCTTTGCAGATGGCTGATACAACTTAGTTGCAATCAGCAATTGTCAAATTATCCTACACTTCTACTGATGGCACAAGCAGCATGTTGCAATCCATATTAAAAAAGAGAAAATATATAGAGGATAACTTGATATGAGAAATACCATGACATTATCTGAGCATCTATTCTTTTTCATACAAGTCTAATTTATCATTTGATACAGTTTGACTGGATGATTGCAAGTTGAAGTCACGCTGCTTACATCTTTCTCTCACTGCAAGGTCTGTAACACATCATAAAATGTGTCAGGCTTTCTGAATACAGTAAAAGTTAACTTACAGAGTAGTTCACACTTAATTACTGCACACTTTGTATGGTCCTCAGAAGCTGCATGGGGCTAGCTAGATGATAACTACCATCATCATCATCACAACTAACCAGCAGATAAAACTGCCGCCATTATTCTTCTGCTCACACTGTGGTATAGATTTGCTACTTTTTAAAGATTATTTTGACTGGTACTCAAGTCAGTAGGAGCCACTTGCACTTATGTGAGTGGCAGGACACCCAGCCCAGGTCACAGGAACTTTAGCATAATTGGGTGGATGTACAACCTGTATATGAAAGATCTATGTCCAAGATTATCCAAAAAAACCCAAAGCATATGTATACCTGTAAGCCAGCATGGATTCACAGACAACTGAGACCTTCTTAATGGAACAGCTAGTAAGTTTTGTAAGCAGAATCCTTTTGTTAGCACTACCCTGCTTATACACATACAAAAATCTGATGTAATTAGCAAAAGCTGGCTTACCTGGTGACAGAACAAAGGCAATTCCCTTAATAAATATAAACTCTTAACAAATGAAGAAATGTCAGCAAAAAGCAAGGGTGGATGTACTGCAACGCAGGTGTACCACATCCCTGGGCACTGCACCAGGTTACCTTCTGACAGTGAAGTTTCTCCAGCAACATCTACACAAACATGAGCATTAATAACTCAGAGGCAGCAGCAGCAATAAGCCTGCAGAAGGGCTTGCTTGCTGGATCAAATATGCTTTAAATGGTAGCCAGAAAATGAATGGACATGAAAATGAAATACAGTTAAAAGAGTCAGTGATTCTATGAAAAGAAATTTATTCAGAGACTGTCTTTTCATGTTTTGCAACACAAAACAGATCAAACAGGGCTCTGCTCCTGAAAAACACAACATTCAATGAATACCATGGCACTTGAATGCTGACTGGAGAGATGCCAGTGATGCCAGAGAAGCAATGTTTTTTTCTCCTCTACCGAAACACTGCTTGCCCTACACAATAGCTAAAAAGTCTTTTAAAAATGGCTGAGTGAAACTCTTTTACCTCTGACTAAGCATACATATCAGGGAGTATGTGCTTCATCCCCCTTACAGGAATTACACAGTATCATAATTAAGAACTAAGCTGATTAATCCCTGGGAAATGCCCATCGTATTGTCAAAGCGTTCCTTAGTCCTTCCTGCGTCTATTTTACACAAATTGAAAATTTATGTAAAACAAAATCTCCAAAGAAGTAAGAGGCAGCCTTAGCCATACTCCAAATGGCCTGAAAAAGTCTGTTCTTTTTGTTTGTTCATGCCAGATGCATTCTTGTGGTACAGCTGTGCCTATGCTATGTGTCAGGATGTGAATTCTGACACCCTCAGTCACCCAGCCTGCTCATCAAGGGTTTGGTTTTTACATGGGAACATAGATACAAAGGTGTAGAAGGGGAAAGTAAAGGGACTGTAAGCACGTGAATACAGGAAAAAGACAGGAGCTAGCTCTAGGAGAGTTGGAAAATGTTGCTGGGGTCCTGCAATTTAGAGGGCTTCTTCATATCTTGTTATTCCTCAACTTTAAAATAAGGGAGAAACAATTGTTTGTTTTAAAAGATGCACATGTAAAAATAAATAACTCACTGAGAAAGAATTCCAAAGTAAAGAAATAAATCTTTAGAGTCCAGGATCAGTTATGTGCTTGATCAGCCAAATTTTTAATCCTACTTAGGATGTGAACACTCTGGTACTGTATGTGTACAAAACAAACCAAATAATGAAAGCTTTCAACCCATGACGATGGCCAGTGTGAGACAAAGGCCATGACTTTCAGATCAAGGTCCAGGTGCAGAAGAAGGAAAGATCCTGTTCCCCTACCAGCACAAGTGTACTCTCCATACTGCACATTTCTCATTTCCCTAGTCTTGCTACCCCATGAAGATGTAACAAATCAATTGTTAATGTCTCTTCTTTCAGCATACAATGGAATGTGTTCACCCAGAGCAATTTAAAAATGAAGGGTCTCCAGAAGTGAAATTAAGTGTTTTCATTGTGTAGTTACTGCCCCAAAATGCCTCCCTTTTTGAAGAAAGCTTTTGCACCACATTGCTTTTTATGGCAAACATGGACAAGTTACTAGGAAGACAAATTCAGGCTTGTCACTGGTATGAGCAGGATGTTTTGGCAGTAAAGTCTAATGGAAATCAAAAGCAAACGAGGCAAAAGTGTAGCCATTCCACCTTGGAATTAGGCTTTGTTTGAAATGGGGTGGAGAGAGGAGGTGGCAACAAAGCAGTGGCTGTCAAATTCTGCTTTTGGCCTATTCACTTCAAATTTAACAAACCAATCCAAACAGATTACAATGAGCTCAAAATTAATTAAAAAGCAGAAGCAAAAATCAAATTAGTGCTTAGCCAAATGGAATTGGATGTTACAGACGAGTGCTCTTCAAGAATATGTGTCAATTTATTGATCTTGCTTGGGTGCCCCCAGTGTGTTCTTACAAAACACATACAGCTAGGGGCACTACTGCCAGCCAAACTGGAAAGGTTTAGTGGTGACAGTATTTTGTCTGCCAGGTTAAAGCTCATATGCAGTCTGGCACCAGTATTTTGATCTTCAACTCTTCCAAAAAAACTCCCAAACCCTGTCCAAACTTCCAAATGCCAACAGTTGTTTTACATCTCAGAGTTCTCAGAAGGTGGTATTGACAGTGTTCATTCGCAACATTTGCATGGACCAGATTCTTCTAGTCCTTCTCTTCCATTTACATTTTTTCCTTTGAGACTGAGCTGTAAATGTGAAAATACTTTAGGATATTCTGCAGAGCTCACCACTGTGCTTAATGTTCTTCATTACTTACAACACACTCAGGTAATGATATTTTTGATAATTTTTCCAGACTATTTAAAATTCCCTTCAGGTATTTCAGAAAATCCACCCAAAACATGCAAATTGCCTGCTTAAGAATTTTATGTAGCTTTTTGTTTTCTACCAGTTTCGTCCTCTTAACAGAGAGGGTAACAGGCTATCAATATATCATGGACATTCATCTGGCTTTTGTTTTGGTAGGTTGTTTTTTAAATCTGAATTAAGATACTAATCCACAATACTTAAAACAATTGAGAGAAAGGAAAAAAGTTCAGCAGTAGATTTAGACATTCAAAATACCTCTCTCCATAAACAAAATCTCAGTGGAACCCTGAGAAAACTGGCTGTACTAAATACCCTCTGCAAGATAAAATAAAACCAGTGAAGCTTCCCCACCTTCCCATTCTTCCTTGGGACCACAGTTATGCAGCAATTTGTTGCCATCTAAACAACCACTTGATTTTAGACTCATTATCATATGTTTTCTGCTCCACCAGGAGAAAATAAAAGTGCGAAGGGAGAAATGCGTGCAGGAATATCAAGTCAAGTGCCAAATTTCTGTGTTCCCATTTCCAGCCTCTGGCCCTCAAACAATGCAAGATCTAACAAACTGTGTGTGCTTCCTGATTATAAGCAGCTCAAAGCCAACCACCACAGCCTATTCTGCTGGGATGGGCTGAAAGCAGGAGGAAGAGCTAGTGAGATTCCAGACACAGCAATTGGTCATATCTGAGGAATAGGGCTAAGACTGAAATTCATTCTCTTTCCTAAAAAGTACAGACAAACTTGAAGGTATAGGTAAATAGTACAAATAAAAAAATAAAAATATGTTTCTTATGCTGGCAGCATTAAACTAATTAGCAGGGAGAAAAGGGGAAAATGAAACCCAACAACAAACCAGTAGAACTCTATGATGAGAATATAAATATTACACTGACAACTACTTCAGTAGCTGAGAACCAGTAATTTTGCTAAAGAGCATATGTTTTTTTCCCCCTGAGATTTTAATAAGGCATGGGCATTGCACCAGCAAAAAATGTAAACACCAGATCTTAATTTTAAATGAATGCAATTTATAATCTTCAACTTTAATTCTTCTTCTTCATCTAGAATGTAGAGGTTAGGTAATATGAACATCCCAGAGAACACAGAATATATGTGTTTGTATTCATTCTGCTGCTGACTGTGCAACACTTATGTGTCATACAAATACCTGTTTGCACACACACATACACAATGTAAGAAAACCTCAGATTTGTTACTAGTTTTCAAATTCAAAGAAAAAACAAGACATCCTCTTGCAGAATATGTCTCAGTCTTGACTAGAATTTGTTATTACAGCAGAATGGTCTCACCAGCCCCGAGCAATGCTTATCCCAGGTCATCTCATCAGTATTTATGTGTACAAGGCTGGAATATCCACTGGGATGTGGCTTGCCGTGTCCCACACTCAACATTTAAAAATGTAAAATTCAAAAAAGGAAACATCTAAATTACTTCAAATTGATCCTTAGCATACAGACCCTTTCCCTCACACTTTTTTGTTTTTCTGATGATCAGAGATGCAAGAAAAGAGATAGATCAGCTAATATTTTTAGAATGTTTGTGGGAACAACCAGGTTAATCATCAAGAAGCTCACCAGAAGGAGAACTTTGTGTGCTTGTTGGTAGAGAAGGTGCTGGAAAGCAGCTGAAGTAGTCACCCCTGGCAGTAAAGAAAGACCACAAAGAGGAGAAGAAGATAAGGAAGAAAAGGAAGGAACTATCCAGAGGGAAGGATGCAAGGGCAGCTAAAGAAGGTCTGGCTAAAAGAAACTAATGGATCAGCAGGTAAGAAGAAAATGTAGTGAGAAAAACACAGGGAAAAAAAGACTGGTGGTAAGCAAAAGCAGACAACAGCAGTAAAATAGTGTAGTCACACAGAAGGAACCAGTCACAGTAAAAAGGAAGACCACTGGGCTGGAGAAATGATCCAGAGCACAAGAAAAGCACAGTCCATGGTACAGGTTCTCTTTACAACAGGAGGATCTTCAAACTGCTTTAAGAAAAACCAGGAACAGCGGACAAGTGACTGTGGGGGGTAGGTATTAAAAAAAAAAAAGCACCATGCAGGTTAAAACATAAAAAATCTCAAATATTTATTTCTGCAGCACGGTATTCCACTAAAACCAGGGATCTGGTAACAGATCAGGCTGCATTTCTTGACTGCCAAAGCGGTTCACTTTGAGATAGTAACAAGGTAACATAAACCCTGACTTCCCTCCTCAGAAAGGAATCACGGCAACCAGTGACTCTATTGTGCTTTGTTGCTGCATAATTGTTAAAGAAATGCGTTCCGATGCCCTGTGAGAGGGGGTACTATCTCGAACGCTCAAAGGGATTGTTCATTTGATCACTAAGCACGCTGTTATTCCAACCACTCATGCATGCAGAGAATGCCTCTATTCTTATGTTCCCCTGAGAGTTGAGGTCATCTGAGATATGTTGGCTATCACATATAAAGGCCGAGGTAGAGCTGCTGGCAGGACGTTTTAAGTGAAGTATTTTCACAGACCTGGAATTTCTCTTTGGCCTTTTCGGACAAACTCACCGACCACCAGGCTAATTTAAAAGGTGTTAGGATACAAGCAATCCTTTAGTTAAGAATTCCAGGCTTGAGACCCTGTGTGCTGAATGGTGAAGCAGTTTTAAGAATGACAAAACAGATACAGATGTGCTTCTAATCCTGGCTCCATCTGTCTCTCCCCAAAGCCTTAGGCAGAAACCTAAAAGTGCATTTGATCCAAGGTTCTTAGCACAGCTAGATACTAACACATGAGGAGGGAAAAAAAAAAAACCCCAAAAAAAAAAAAAAAAAACCCCAAACCAAACCAAAACAACAAACCAAAATCCCAAACAAACCTCCCAAGAAACTACCCTCCAAAACACAAGGAAAATCCCTACACTCAAAACCCAAATACCAGGCTAAGAAGCTGCACACAAAGATAATGTAATTAGGAAAGAATAAGGTTATTCTGTTCTGCCCCGTTCTACAATCTCCCATACAAGATTTATTTCTTACCTCTTAAATTTTGTTTTATAATATTTCATTCAAGTCATCACATCCTCGTGATGCACTTTAATGATTCTTGAATTGTTTTGTTGAAAACATTAAGTTGTTTACCATTAATCTCAAAAATGAGATGCTCAGCCTCTTACCTACAGATGTGTTAATTTAAAAAAAAACCCAAACAACAAAACAAACCACCTCTGATTCCCATCACTTTAGCAACAAGCAGCATACAGGCAAGAACTCCAACTGGTACCGTGTGCTAAAATCTACAGAAAATTATACACTTGCCAACTTACACACCTCAGAGAGACAAGGAAATTGCCTATGCATCTCCACTGTGTGCACATTACTGTTCTCTGAATTAACACACAAACCAGCCTAGGAATTAAACAGATGAATGTACAGAGCATGAAAGGACATAAATATGCTTTACCAAATTCCTCCCCTAATCCAAGTTGTAATTTTATCTTCTCCCCTGTGGAAGACACAGCTTACTAGCATGGTTCCTTATTTTTGTGTATAAATAATATCCTTAAAATAAATGCACTATTGCAACCACAAAATTTTAAGAATATCTGAAATGTTAGAAAACCCTACACTTAATGCAAATTAACTGCAATTTTCAGAAAGACGTGACCTCATTAACAATTCTACAAAGAAGAAATGTTAGGATATTTCACTCACATGACAATGTCACTATTTGCACAGATTTTTTAATTTAACATTATAGATAAAAAAGAGTACAACTTTCCAACATTCTGAGATTCTCCAGATGCCTTTTTATTCTCAAATTAAAATAGCAAATAAAACAACTAAATAAAAATACCAGAAGTATTAAGTATTTATATACTTCCTCAAAGAAAATGAATCTGCTAAATTAGAGGGGTTATATTTTTATTTAAATCAGGATATTTGAACTATGAATCTTGCCTTTAAAAATACATGTCTTTATGTTGCAGTGTTGCATCACAATTATGTCAACACAAGCAAACTAACAGAGATGGAGGAGAAAATGCTCTAAACTCTAAATAGCTCCCTATGCCAAACATTCTTATCTATATATCTTATATTCTGACTTCTCCCACAATTCATTCCTGATAAGGAACGTGATTATAATACTCTGAAAATACGCAGGGAGTTGACAAGAAAAGCCAGGTATTTGAGCACGCCAGTAGTGCTCAGGTGTCACAATGAGCCAAAGCAGTGTGTGATTTCAAATAACATGCTGATTCCAAGACATTCACTTCTGTTTTCTCAAGGGGCCAGTTCCACAGCTTTCTTTTTCTTATTTTTTTTTTTAATGGAATCTTGAAGTTAATTTGCAAGAACATTTCAGTCTCAGAAATCCTCTAATAGGTACCTTCAGGTAGAGCTAAAAAGGATCTTTTTACATGAGAATCAAGAAAATACAGAAGAAAAGGCCTCATGTTTTCACTGCAGGAGACATTTTTAATTAGCACATACATTAAACAAAAATAACCCATGGGTGGCAAACGTGTAACTTGGAAACTAGAAAGACATTTGTCCCTCCTCATAATTATTCAAAATTGAACAAAAAATTACCAGTCAATATAAGAAGATTGTTGGGCTGAAGAGAGGAATAATTTAAGTGCTTGCCTTCAGGGAGCAGTCACTAGCAGAGCTGTGTTGCCACAGGTGTGACACTGCAGCTGTAACCCTGCCAAGAGCAGCAACAGCATTCAGAGAGGCTGCTAATGAAGTACAAATCCACAGAGAATAATTGTGCTCTTGAGATTCTGCTACTGAGCTTACCCAAATAGAACAGATTTTACCATGAAACTACAGTCAGAGCAATTTCTGCGAAATCTAGAGCAATTCGGTTCTTGTCTTACAGTTAAGAGCAAAATAAGCAAAATAGTGCTTGGTGTAAAAGCAGTCTGACTGGCAGGGAAATGCCTCCTCTCAGAAATGGGAATCAGCAGAAACAGGTGCAGAGCAACCTTGTTATGGTCTACTGTTCATAGCTCAGTAGGCTCAGTGAGGTCCAGTCCTCAGCTGGGTGCTCCTGCAGTATGAATAGTGACTGAAATAATGCTGGGAGTGAGTCTGCATTTGGATTATGGCACTTTAGTAACACAGGCATGTTTCATGTGCACCATGGAAATAATGAGAGCAGCTGAAAAGGAAAAAGAAAGATCCCAAGCATGAATGCATTTAGAAATCTCAACTTCCAGGCTTCTCACTTCCAGAAAATTCCTCAATTTAACCTCCCTGATCACTCCAGCCCACACCCTGAAAACAGTCCACTAAATACAAATTACTACAATCAGGTGAGCACTGATTTTAAAATAGATGCCCCATTTATTGTTGGTGGCATAAAGAAGTCACATCTCTCTGCTGGAACCTAGGGGACTTTATCAGAGGGAAAAGTAACAAACAGTTATTTTGCCCAATCTTCTGGTTTTCACTTTAAGCCCAGACCCACCAAAATATCTCAGTCAAAATCTAGGTAGTATTTTGAAATGTTAATGCATGTTCTAATTCTACTGGAACCTAGAGAAGTTCCTCTATTAATTTTCACTTACAATTGTCCCTCTGTAGGCTGTGCAGCTCATGATAATGCTGGCCAGCCACTGATCCCTCTAAGCAAAGGTGGAAAAATTTGGTGGAAAAAGAAGAGGGAAGCTCTCGTTTTTCAGGGGTCTTAACAGTTTTTTGTTTTGGGTTTTATTTCAAGCATGAATCTTGAAACAAATTTGCCTTCAGATCTTCATATGGGAATTTTATATTCTGAAATAGAGCAGTAAAATAATTTCAAGAAATTTTGGCAAATAAAATAAATAAACTTTCAGAATTTTTATTTAATGCTGACTAGGGCACTCAGGCTTGTTATATAATTGGTATCCACATATCTATTGTCTATTTTGTAACAGATTTCCTATGTTGACAAATGCAGAAGGAATGAAGATACGACAGCAATAAAATCTGAAGGCCAAACAAGAGGGTGACTTTGTGACCACTTTAAGGATGGCCAGTTTTTACACAAGAGTGAACATGGTACACAAAACAAAAGACAGCCTGAAAGTAAGTAATAGAGACCAGAATAACACTTCTGCCTGCTCCTGCCATAGTCTTACCTTAAAAAAAATTACATACTTGTGCATTTTATGAATAAGTGAAGCAAAAGGTGGCAAAAATTTATCATGTCTATACCTAATCCTGCCCAAAAAGGCTTTCTAAAAAATTCAGTTCTCTCCTCGCAATGAATGTCAAAACTGCAATTAAAACTTGGCCCATCCGTTTCGGAATAAAATTATCTACTCCTCCTGTTTGGCTTTGGGCTGCAAGACATCAGGAGACCAGAAAATGGAAATATCTGCCTGCCTGAAGCTGCCCCAGAGGCACATTCAATGCCTGACGTGAAAGACAACTCTCTCAAACCTGCTGGCTGAGCTGATGCCTTCAGGCACCACAGATCAGCATCTTCCTCAGTAGGAACTTGGGCATAACCACAGCCTTGGCAGGAACTCGGACAGAACCACTGCATGGCTCTGCTAAAATCACAGAGTTGCTGTGCTGAAGAAGCAGGAGGTCCCATCAAGGTAAACAGAGTCACCACATCCTTATAAACATCCAGGGAAGCAGGCTTATTTCAAAGAAGGAACAGTTTGTCAAATGTCAAGTATTTATTTTAGAAGCATCAATATTTTCATTTTGTCTCCACTGAGTTCAATGAAATGAAGTCTCTTTATTGTAACATCACATGGTGGCTTAGTTAAGTGTTCCAAAACCTATCACTTTTGTTTCAGAACCCATTCATTCACTTTTCCACAAGTGAAGGTTAAAAGAAAATCCTACTACAGATATTTCAGAACAGAAATGAGAACTCCTATGAATTTCTTTTATCTGTACACTGTTTCTATTGAAGTCACTTGAGATAAACATCTTTAGAATTATTTTTTCTCAGTCCATGCATGTGTTTAAACAACTGAGTTTAGTCTTTAGAATGCTTACTTTTACTGCAGTCCTCCTGTAGCAGATTAATATGATGCACAGCAGAATTTTAAGATTTTACAGCAAGAACTACCAAAAAGGAAAAAAAAATTCACAATAGATGACAGCTACTAGAAATCACTCAAACTAATTTAAAGTTGCTGTTTTGATGGAAATATTTGTATCCAGTATAAAAATGTTTCCTTCTAATTAAGGGGCACTATTAAAAGGACTGGAGAAGGCCAAGCTTTTCATCGGCAACAGGGAAGGGAAGCAGAGGGAAGGCTCTAGAGAGGGAGCCTGCTCTGAACAGCCCTGGAAATAAAGAGCAGCATTATCATGGCTGTTCTCTGCTCTCTGCAAGGCTTGTGAGCGACTGCAGTCTTGTCGCCACCAGGATGTTTCTGTACAAGTACCAGTGTGTGCACACCAGTAAATACTAGTCCTTTTCACTTCTATTTTCCTCATCAAAAATGGATTATCTCAGATGTGAATTTCTGCTCTGTTCCTCCTTGTCAGCACTTAAAGGGCCACTGTCCCACCCCTAAAAATGAGCTACTGCACAAGTGCTGCCCAGCCATGTATTTGAAGGAGTTAAGCCAAACCACAGTCAGCCTTCTCGAACAAATGCGTAACAGAAAGCCACAGCTTCAAGTATGGATTGGATTTCCTGCCTGACATGGTACTGGAGCCCTGGAGTTTCACAGAGCTCCAGGGGACAGCGATGGGATTGCCAAGGGGACACTGACAGATGCCAAGTCCTGCAAATTTTCATTCACTCATTCAAATGCTGTGTAATCCTTCTTGCATTCACTCTCCACCACCATCAGATTCATTTTCAGCCTTGTGGACACAGCTGCAAATGCCATACATGGGGCTGAAGCACAATTTAGATTAATTCCAGCATAGGAATAAAAATATTTTGTCAGGGTCGCCAACAAAACAGCTTGCATGGGGTGTTTGTTGTCGTTCTCTGCTGCCATAACCCTTTCACAGTGGGATTTTTGCTGCTTGGCTCTCCTTCCAGAGCTACACCCACCACACACCCAAGCTGATATTTTTGCAGAACTGCTGCTGGACAAGAGGATGCAGCTACAGTGGCTCTCTCCCTGCCCTTCCATACTCTTTGGACATCAACCTGAACATAAGAAAATCCCCAGGTTTTTCCACACTCTAGACCTACTCTTTAGTGTTGCAAGGACAAGTCAATGGATTTTTGATTTTTAATCAAAATTCACTGTCAATTCACTGCCTTTATAATTTTGGAAAAGTCAGTAGAGATAATTACAGTATCATGAGTAAACATTACTTAAAGGGGGTGTGAGTGGGAAGTATCATTAAGAAATACAACCCAGAATTTTTTAGGCCCACCAGATCCTGGCAAGGAATTGGAATTTCACCTGTTTGACAGCACACTGCATGGGAAGCATCAACTAAGCATTGACCTACTGTATTTATGAGGGCAAGATGTTTACCTCTGTATCCTCATTTTCCCCTGGTTTCTGTCTTCTGCATTCAGGGAAGAAAAAATCTGGGTTTGGATATGTCTTTCATGTGTGCTATGGGCAGCCTAATGGAGGCCAGACACACAATCAGAGGCGATTATGGGGTCCAGACCATCAAGAAAATGCTTCTAACCAGGGTAACTGACTGCTTAAAGCCTCAGGAGAATTCACTGCTTTAGTACCATTTTTGCAATAGGACATTATTCTGGCTCAAACTGCCTATTAAGGATTTTATCGAGAAGTTACATAATGAAATTCCATAGTTTGTGTCATGCAGGAAGCCCAAGTTGATGGCTTTCCTATTTTTTTTTTTAAATACACAGAAGTATTATCAATCTTAGCTGCTGTTTTCACATTATCCTAATGTATGGTACAAAAACTCCTTCTAGTTCTCTTCTAGCCACTGCATTAAAAAGTGAGTCATGTTGTAATTAAAGTTTAATGACAACATCTGTTTCAGCTAACCCGACAGAAGAGTGGTTGGCCCACAGAGAACTATTCTGCTTCTTCTTTCACTAAAACCAGAACTGAGCGGTTATTCAGCCTCAAAAAAAATTGGAAATGGGACAAGAGCAACATTTCAACTCCTTTCCCCAAAATAAGGATCTTTCAGAAGCACTTTTAATTCATTTACAGATAAAATCCTGCCTTAACCCAAGTGGATGGTACATGAGAATCAGTGACAGAGAACACTAAGGACTTCTGTGTGCACAGAATACTCTCTTGGGCTGCTGCCTGCTAACAGGACAAGGATGGCAAAATACACTGGGAAAGGAGTAATTTGTTTCATGGCTAGCTGATTAGCCAAGAGCCTCATATCAACACCCAGCAACATGCGACATTAGACCACTCTTGGCGACCCTCACTTTTACATTTGGATACAACGCTTGGTCCGGGTAACAATGGGGTGGTAAATGCCTATTGTGCTTCCCCCCATCTTGCACACAGACTCACATTTACTGAATAAACAAGGGGAAAAAAATCACCAGCTCTTGTACACGGTATAGCAGGCATTAAAATAATGAATAAGTAATTTATTGTTAATGTGCTGATTAATTACAGCAAGCACAGCCCACCACAGCTAAAAATACAGCAGGCATAACTGTCTCAGCTCCACGCCTGTGCTAATGATCCAAGAAATAAATCCATTCCCTATGATATTAGAAAAACCCTGACCCCTGTTATGTATGTTGTTTCCATGTGGTACACACAAGTAAAAGAAAAAAAAAAAGAAAAATCGTACCAAATAGGAGTTGTTAAAATGCCCTTACATGCTTGTACACTAATTTTGCAGCAAACATCAATAGCATGCCAAAGATAATCATAAGATTTAGATGATGCTACCATAAAACACTACATCAATTAATTAATGGCATATTAACTAATTAGATGTCCAAGAGCTACCATTACTGTTTAAAGCATCAGACTGCTGCCAGGAAATAAATAATGTTTGAATGCTACTTTTAAGTAAAGAAAAAAATGAACCGCAACCAAACCAACCAGAGAACTAATGTAGAAGTGGAAAATATCTATACTTTATAAAAACCTTCAAACTTTAAAATAACAAAAAATCCTACCAGCTGGCCAGCTGCTGCCTCTGGACTCCTACAGGTCCATTTCCACCACAGCACTTCTCCAGCATTCAGCTTCACTTGTCCATATGTAAAAACTACATGCAGTTTGCAAAAACCACTTTATTATACGTAAGGAACACAAGATCCAGCCCTTTCCCTAAAAAAATGATCTGCAGGTGGGCATGAAATACCACACCAAAAAGGGAAAGCTGTGAGCCGTACCTCTGAGACCCAACAACTTGCACCAAAAATAGCAAACGGGTCTTTTATTAAAATATAAATCTATTCTTTCCACCTCAGAAGGCTAATCCACGGTTGCTGTTGTAATTTTGATAAACCACTGTTCTCTGGATGAAAGCAGACAGGCCAAGTCTTGCAAGATACTGGGAAAAGAAAAGAAGGTTAGGGAAAGTGGAAATATGTGGATAGCTGGAAAACCAGAATCATTACTTAGCTTGTAATGAAAACCAACAGGACACTAAATTCTCCCATTTGCCTCTCAGGCAAGAGGAAATAACTGCACCACGGTAATAACACCTATTTTAGAACCATTTGCTGTCTCACCAGATTGATTTTTTTTTTCTGTAAGCTTGCCATTATTTTGCATTAAAGTCATAGCTTGTGTTCCACAATTGATTGTGTTTACAAGGAAAGAAGCTTCCCAGTAAGGTCACTGAACTGCAATAACCCTCAGCTTTTAGCCAGCTCCTGACAGGACTGCATCACCTCCTGATAAAGGCCTTCTGCCTACCAGCTCCTCCCTTCACATTCTGCCCCCTCCCTTTTTTAAGCAAGAATCAAAAAACAAAAATGGGTGCAGGAAAAGAGTGACATCTTTACAGATGTAACATACAATAATTTACATTCCCAGCTTTGTCAGGATATTCTGTAAGACCAGAGTACAAACTCTCTCATTTTCTAAGACAAACTTTATAAAAAAAACCCCAAAAACCCCCACAACCAAAAAAAGCAATTTGGCATTCAATACACAGCATCCAAAAATTCCTATGTTTGGATGCAGTAGGACCATGTTAAGGAAGACCCACTGTCAAACCACTACAGATGGAAGTCTCATGGAGAGAGAAGCTGTTCATCCTGTGTGGGTTTGCACAACTCCCCACAGGACAATCTGCGTGGGACACAGCAGCAGGCATCAGCCTAAGCAAGAACTGGGGTGAGTCAGGGTCACCGTGGAATTGTGCTGAATATACATTTTCTGGCTGTACCTCTGAGCTCTGCACACAAAAAGATACCTCAGGACGTACCTAGTACTGTAATTTGAAACAGCAGAAAGGCAGATGGTGCTGCAAAAGCTCTACAATAGGATCTCTCCTTTTAGAGGGGAAAAAGTGTTCATTTCGCCTCTTTTTAGTAAAAAAACCCCAAAGAACAAACAAACCGAAAACCAAAACCAACCAAACAAAAAACCCCCATCAACAACAAATAACCAAAGCACAAAACCCCACCACCAAACCCATACAACAACAAAAACCCAACACCTCACAGTACAACTCCAGGCCCACAGCATGGATCCCTGGAAAGCTCTAAGCCAGAAGAAAAACATCCAGATACAATTTTAGACCTTATCTACCAGATAAAAAAGGAAACCCTTGAGTTTGAAAAGTCGTACTTTGTCTTCCTAAGGGAGATGTTTTTTACCCTGAGAGTGGTAAAACACTGGAGCTGGTTACCCACGGAGGTAGTGGATGCCTCATCCCTAGAAACAGCCAAGGTGATGCTGGACAGGGTTCTGAGCAAGCAGATTTAATTTGTGTCCATGCCCATGGCAGAGGGTTAGGACTAAGTGGCTTTCAAAGGTCTCTTCCAACTCAAACTATTCCATGATTCTATTACGAAAAGTTAGCACACTTCGACTTTCATTGCCATCAGAAAGGGGAATGCACAAAATACAACAGCTTCCCCTACAAAAACGTCTTGCTCGTAATTTTATGCTAATTCAACCCTACGGAAAAAAAAATAAGGTATAATTAAAAATCTGCATTTGTCATTTTCCAGGTTAATGTAATAGGGGTTGCACCAAAGAAAGGAAGGTACAATCCTTCCAGTGGTCAGAATGACAGGCAGCTTTCCTCCCTGCTCCTGCCTGACAGCTGTAGAGTAGCATGGGATCAAATCAACTTCTGAAAACATTCTCTGTAAGTAAAGCTAAGAGCACCCTCCTGACCCCTTTCTTTAAATGCACAGAACCACAGCCAGCAATTTTCTTCTCCTCCTTGGACTGAGATGCAATTCACAATCCTTTTCTGACTACATACTGGTTGCAACACAGACCATGTTGACTACGTGCAAGTTCAACAGAAGTTAGTAGCGAGCAAGACATTCTAGCTCCACACCACAGATGCATATTCAGTATATATCAGACAACAGAACTCTGTTGGGTGCCACAAGAAAATCCTTTCAAAGGGCAAACAAAACTAACTCTTGTCAATTCAGAATTGCATAGTTGCAAATGCCATCACTGTGATGCCTTTTCTCTCCCAATACCCTTACGCTTCTGCTCCATTTCTCCACTCCAGCCTCCTGTACAGAAAGGTCACTGCCTTTGAGAATTAGCTCTCTGAAACATCAGACACACCTGACTTGTTTGTTTCATAAAGCAGCTGGTACGATTTGGCTTCGTCGTTGGCAAGATCATTTCATCTATAGCCCAGTCTAAAAATAAACATTAAAGAGAAATGCAAAAAAGCCTTCTGGAATGGTAATTCCCAAATCTAACCTATACAGAGAAGAACAACAGGAAAACGAAAACATTTATGTGTGTTCACAAGTGTCCTTTTACAGTACTGGATCAAACCCTGCTTGAATCTACAAAGAATGCTACCAGGTCTAGCAGACTTGAAAGAGAACCCCACACTTGGTTCCTTACCATCGTGATATTTTCAATCAATAATAACATGTCTGCCTCCAAAACTGGACTCAGCTGATAGGGACTGCAGAAACCACATTTACCCTGAAAGGAAGCATTTTCAAAAAAAACCCTGCCAAATTCAAATGGAACAGTTCATCAGGTATCTTGTGTAGACAGCAGAGAGAGCTCCCTTATCCTGAAAAGTCATTATCGTCACCTGGTCCACGCCAACACTAACCCTGGAGGGTGAGGAGACAAGCACGAATCGAGAGATCTCTGTCTCCTCTGCTGAAGAGCCCTGGCCCTGGCAGTGTGGGCGCCCTGGTGGCTGCCAGGGGCTGGCAGCTGCTGCCCCCGGGTGGCTCAGCGCCGAGGACAGGACAGCCCTCGGGGCCGGGACACGGCTGCTCCCGGCTGCGCACCGGGACGGGAGAGGCGGGGGCGCTGCCCCTCCGCAAAGCGGCTCCGGGCCGGGCTGCTCTGCTGCCCTCCCTGCAGGGACAGGCACTGCCCAGACACACCTGCGGGAAGGGATCGCTGCGGAAAATAAGTAAGGCACGGAAGAGAGTGATCTCCGTGAAAAAGGAAGGCTGAGCTGCAGCCGCTCAAAGAGGCTGGAGGCTATTAAAAATTCTTCAGAAGAGGGATTGTAGGCAAAGCTGGAGCTATAAATTAACCGACTATTGGTGCATACTTGATGCTTGGTATAATTAGCATCACTGGGGAAAAAGGAAAGAAAGAAATGAGGGACAGCTTGAAACAGATCAAGCGGGAAGGAGAACAACTGAGCAGGGTCTGTAATCATTTCAGTCACAGAGCAACAAATAACTCACCTAGGAAAAACTGCTTCTAGCTTATCCTTTATCCCTATAAGATGTAAGAGTATTTTAAGAACTGCAGGGAAAGGCATATACAGCAGTCATTCTCAAGACAACATGAAACTTGTATCTATCAAAATATTCTCCCTGATTGTTACTACAGTGGTTTCATTTGCACCTTCAGTCCACTCTGATTTACTCAATTGACCAGCGTAAAAGAAGATTACAGACTCCATTTGCACCATACTTCCTTTTTTTACCCCCATTTTGACCTAATCTTAAAATTAAAAAAAAAAAAAAAATCCCAGACTGTCATTTGCAAAGTGGTAGGAGGGTTGATATAAGATACTGTAGTCTGACTGGTTTTGGAGTTGGAAAGAAATTTTCCCCCTTGTTGTGTTGAGTTATGAAAGGCTGATCAGTGTCTTATAGATAACCAGCTCAGTTTACAGATTTGGAACATGGAAATATTTAGTAGTTTGTTAGTAAATCACTAGCTTAGAACACTGCATGTTGACTTTGTTCAATTAGTTAAAGAATTTGTTGATCCAGGGTATGGATCACTGGATGGTGAGTTTAAACCTACCAACAGTGAACTTCATGCTTAATCCCCATTTTCAAACTCACAGTTCCCACACAGAACCCAGGCTTGACTAACTGGGCTAGCTCACTGGTACAGGGGAGTAGTGATCAAAATATACAGAAGGTTTAAATGCCTGAGATTTTGCTGGCAGATGGAGGCAGATGGAGATCTCCTTGCTTTGCTGTCTCCACCCTTCTCACAGAACGAAAACAGGAGAGCTGCACTGAGAAAGGACACAGTTTGAGATGTACATTACACCCTGCCATGGGGCTTTACAACCAGTAATACTGGATCTACTGCAAACAGAGCAGAGCAAATGGCAAAAAAGTGACGAAACAGCCTCAGCACCCACTTAACAAAGTTGAAAGCTAGTTCTAAAGTCCACTTTTGGATTCATTAGATGCTGGCACTATATGATCAGTGTTGGAAATATTCATACCAGGAATTCAGGTTCATGTGCCAATCACACTGTATTATCCCACTGAGAAAAGATGATTTTAAACAAAACCAGTTTAAATGGTTTTCATATATAGTAAGAAAGACTAATTATTAATTACTCATGCTCTATTCCTTTTGTATGTTGAAAGAAAAGAAATCTTTACTTCAAAAATATTTCACTCACCCAGAAGTTTTCAAGTTAGTCAGCCTTATTAACATTCACATGATCAGCCTTGCCCTAACCTCTCCTGCATTAATGTTAGACTACTGCTTCTTTATTGGAGTTCTATTAGCATAAAATCAACCTGAAGTTGTAATAATAAGGTTTCCCTTATCAGGAAAAAGGTTCTTCACCCAGCAGGTGTTTGGGCACTGGAACAGGCTCTGACGGGAAGTACTCACAGCACCAAGCCTGAGAGAGTTCAAGAAGTGTGTGGACAATAATCTTAGGCACATGCTGTTATTTTTGGGGTGCTCTGTGCAGGCCTAGGAGTTGGACTCAATGATCCTGATGGGTTCCTTCCAACTCAACATATTCTGATTCTCTGTCTCTTTTCCAAAAGTCAGTGCAGAAGAAAAGGTCAAATGTGGCTTTCAGATTAAATAATAAAAATATCAGCAAGACTTATATGGAGAGCAGGGAAAGGATTCACAGAAAAATACCAAGAGAAGCTCATTTAAAATCGAGGCCTCCAAGAATTCTCAAAGGTCAATCCAGTCTATCCTTCTGGCACAAGATGATTACATCAGTTTAGACAGTTACTTGTCTAACCTGTTTTTCAAGGCCTGAAATGATGAATTTGCACACTTTCCAGATGATGTATCACAATGCTTTAGTGTTTGTTCCTGTATTTCCCTTCCTGACATTTGATCACATCTTTCTTTTTGCAGCTTTAAGAATTTGCTGCTTATCCTCTCCATCACATACGGAGAAAAGTTTATTTTCCCTTACTGCATAGACCTTTAATTTTGTTGAACACTTGGATTCAATCTTTCTTCTCCTCGGAGATGATTTTTTTTAGACCGCTGATCCCGGTTTGTTTTCTTCTTGGTCCTTTCCTCCATCTTTCCAGGTCTTTGTGGGACTGTACAGCCTCCACTCAAATGCTGTACATCAACATTAAGTAGATCACTACACCTTTGTGGGAATTCTCTTTGTACTAACACATCAAATAACATTTTCCACTTTCTGTAGTAACTCACCAAATACTTCATTATCCTCTGATGACTGCTGTGTTAGTCTGGCTGCTTTTGGACTCTCCTTAGCTGCTTCCTCCACCTTGGTTTCAGCATTCTGTAAAACAAACATTTACTGAGATTAGTCCTTCTTTTACAGCTCTCAAATCAAAACATTCTTCAAACCTCTTAATTACATTCTTAATGAATACATGTGATTTTGTTATCTTTGCTACACATATGTGGTTTTGCAAAATATTAAGGAAAAATACTCTCAGAAAACCCTGATTCTTTTTTTGAGTCTGTTTTAATCTGACTAGACTACATAAATTGGAGAGTTAGAAAAGACATTTCAACGAGAGAGAGAGACCTTAAACTGTAACAGACTTTATGGTTGAAGTCTTTCCTCCTCCTACTTAGTTTTACCTCTATTGACATATTCCATGTTGACTTAGTGAACCAAGAGATCAGAAGATAGTACACAAATATTTTTCCTTGTACAGCAAAGGCAAGTGAGCTAGAGCGTCAAGTCATTAACCAATTCATGTACTTGACTGTTTAAAGCACAAGTACTTATTTCTGAAAGAAATCTGCCAATTAGCTACCTGGTGTTAGAGATAAATCAACAGCTTCAGTGCTTGCCAGAAGTTAAAACATTTCATTCCCTAGCTAGAAAAGTCTGAGGAAAACATAAGCTATGAAACATTGAGTATTAAATATTTATATTGCTACTAAAGAAAAAATAACTCATGTATTAAAAATGTTTTACTTTAGTACTCAAGAGAAACATATACACAAGCTTACAGCAATGCAGACAGTAAACTGCAAAAGCAGTCAGCTGCTAAATGATGGATATGAAATTACTTATACAATATTAAATATTACTGGAAAGAGTTGACTAAGAGTTGAAGGAATAAAAGAAATGTTGTATGACTATGCTTTTTAAAGATGCATATTGCTCTATTTAAGTACATGCTCATTTGGAAGACTTTGTGTGATGTTTTGAGAAATACAATTTTTAAACTATGACATATATTTGAAAAGGCTGCTATACAATCTGTTCATGAAAAATTACCGTCTCTGCTCTCCAAAACATACCACATTTCCAAATTTCTCTTACTTCCCCTTATTAATAACAATAAGGAAGGTGTCAGAAGATAGGTAGACTAAGTCTGTTAACCTCCCTATAGAACTTAGTGCAAACTAGTGCAAACTTAAGGCACATAAACTCAAGAGATGTTGAAGCAAGACATCAAGAATTTTCAGAGGGAAATGGAAGACAGACCTAGCAAGCCTACTGGTGTCATACAGCAGCTGACAAGAATTGGGAAAAGCAGAGACAGAGAAACTGTCAGAGGAACAGTGCAGGTGAAGGACTTGCAAAAGTGAAAGGATTCTGCACTCCCTCAAGGCACCAACCTGAGTGTGTCCCATGCAGAAAACCTATCAGCTCTGTACCTCTCAGAGCTGAGGAGGAAGTCAGTTTTAGCAGACGCTCACCTCAGTCTGGCTTAACTAGTGTCCCTTGGGAAGATGGAGGGACCCAGTCAGAAATCAGTAGTGGCTATACTGGGAGACAACTTGCTTTGGGTGAACAACTTCAGCACAATTAAGTTAAGTCCTGTCCCCAGAGACAACTCTGTCAGTTGTGCAGCCACGTAGTTTGCAATGCTGTCCACTCTGACAAGGGACCTACACTAAGGTCTGTGCTGGCTGACAGGGTCACCTGCAATGAGAGGCCACTGATTCTGCAAGCTGCACATTGGACTCAGGTTCTCCATCCTGTTTGAGTTGCTCTAGAGTGAGCAGCAAATCAACTACATCTTTGTTGTACAGAGAGATGGAGAACAGCAGTCAACTCTGAAAAAAAGCAGAAGAGGACCTCTGCTACAGCAGAGTAAGTCAATCCCAGACGCAAAGAAAAACACCAAAAACTGTGTTCTCGCGGATGAGACAAAATTAATACCTTTAGATGATCAAAAGTTCAGGGCTTTCCCAAATGAAGGGGACAGCTCAACTCCTGATCAGAGCTATTGCTCTAGGCTTGGTAAAGACAGTGCTTGTTAGCTCCATCTTTAATTGTATTTCATCATATTTAGTGTATGGTAAAGCTGGTGGTACAGGAGGAGAGGGATTGCTGCTCTTTATGCTCTTATTCCTCTTGGGAAACAGCTGGAAGTCTGTAACCTGCTGCAAGGCATCAGGAGCAGCAGCAACAAAACACTGTCCAGCAGACACTCAGCTGTGTCTGTGAAACATTGGCACTCCGAGCTCTTACCGGGGAGACGTTTGCATCCCTTACTTTGAAAACAGGGGTTTGGCAGTCTCAGAGAAGTTAGAAAGGCTGAACCCTGAGACGTTTGGGTTTGACTTAAATCACTGGAAAGAACTACACAGCAGCTGTGCTGTCTGCTCCCTGCATAAGGCACTATGTTGGTGTTGACACATGCCAGCTCCAAGATGTTGACAGCAAAGCTGTGTGATGTATCAGCCTAAAACATGACAGCCTATGGTAGGATATAATTCTGCTTGGCATGCCTTCTTAACCAAAATGCAAACTTTCAAAATACTTATTTTGCTTTATTTTTTGCACAGAGGAATCTACTCAACACATTATAGCTGGCATATATATTGTACTTGTATTACCAAAACAAATACAAGACTTATCACTGCAAAAGAACAATCAATGATCCAGATACTCCAAAACAAGCTGTATTGAAAAAAAGTCAAGACTTGGTTAGTTGCTTGATTCCTTTTTCTAGGGTCCTAAAAAATTTTAAGTGTCTCCATCCTTGCAATCAATGAAGAGAAAAAGTGAAAACACATTCCCTTACACTGCCTGAGCTGTGTCAGAAGAGATTCTTTACCAACAGTTATAGTGTGCTTTAGGCTGCTTATAAAATAAAGGCCCTTTGTACATAACAGAGTAAAACATAATTCTACCTAGCTCTTTCAGGTCGACTACTCAATACAATTTCAGAAGTGATGGGGAAAATAGATTTATTTTACAGTATCAGTTCCCAGGAGAGTAAATAATACCAGATTTTAGCATGAGATAAATGCCATATAGGCCTAAAATCACAAAAAACTGTCTTCCCTAAAAGCATCTCCTTGACTACTCATGTTCCAAAATACCTAAGGAGCAAGCCAGCAGTTACTGCATCATAACAGCTGGTGACAGACTAGAACCACTTCTATTATTTCATAAAGCACTTGCAAAAGGAGATGTGCATATACACTGCAGCTCTATATATGTGAATATGTACATATACAGCTGATCTTGATTCAGACCTGATAAAAATTAGAATTGCATTATAATCTGCCTCAGATTTATAAAATATTTTTGGCCCAACTTTCCACTGTAGCTGTCCCCTGGCGCCTTATGACTCAGTTCACCTGTTTTCCCTTATCCACCATGTGGACACCACAGTGTCCATATTACACAACATTTTAAAACTTTGATAGGCAAATATGCAAATAACCAGTAGCTATCAAAATCTTTGCAACAAATGAACAGCAGTATCAAAAATGTTATATATACACCCAGTAATGCAAGAAGAGGACACTTATATTTTGTTGCTATCTGTGCCTGCTTAGATGATCTTTACTTACATGGGAAATATTAGGAAATCCTGAGTTACAGTGAGCTGTATTCTGCAGGTACTACAGTGTCAGGCCAGGTTAAAAAGTGCAGTGAGGCATATTACATTTAGAGAAACAGCTAAGTCCCCAAGGAATCATAAGCCCTGGAAATGGAAAGTTGTGCTCTAGAGTATTCAAGCCAGCTTTTTAACTATGTTGCCATTTTTGCATACTAGTTAGGAAGGGCTTGTTTCTTTTCCTTTAACCACAAAGTTGTTACTCAATGACTTCATTTTCTAAAATGATAAAACCAGAAAGAAAAGTTAAAACATCTCATCAGAGATAAAATGATTATTCAATTAAGTGTTATGTCTCAGTGAGAATTAAAGAAATCCAGCATGAAGCACAGATTCGTGTTGTCTGTGCTTTCATTCCTGCCTTTTACAATCTACTTCTTTTTCTTACTATATATATTTAGCTAGTATGTTTAGCTCTATTCCAGTGGCACAAGTGAAAACAGATAAAATTTCCTTTCTTTTCACAAAAGTGCCACACAGGCATCAAAAGCTGCAGCAAGACAACACAGACTGAGTGCACGAGCAGCTGCTTTGGCAGCACAGACATTTCTCCTGTTCCTTCTGTCATTTATTCCCATCCACAGCACATTACCTTCCCTCCACAAAACCCAGCAGCACTGGGGGCATGGTTAAACACTTGATTCTTCCCCCATGCTACATCTACAAAACTAAGATAAACAACAGGCACCACCTCAAAAGACAAACGAGAGTTTCTAGTGGATAAAACTAGATTTGACTGGCAATAAACCTTCATTTTGAAATAACAGAAAAAGAGCAAGTTGTTGAAGGCAATAACAATCTGGATAATCTAAACCATATCCATAGCAGTAGATCATACTGCTCCAGACTCAGCTGAAGTACTCTGCAAAACATTCCTGATTTTCCACTTCTGCAATGATATTCCCGTGAACTCTACTATGCAATGCTACCTTTCATTTAATATTCATAAAATGTGTGTATGGTGTTCAGGCTATAATATACCTTCAGGACAATCTATACATTGTGTCTTCTCAGAGATAACTGATTTTCCACAGAGTTCCGTGGGGAAAAAGAAAGAAAATTCTTTAAAACGTTAATATGTGCTCCTTCAAAATTGTGACACTAACAGGACTGAGAGACAAGTATCAGTAAGTCTGTCAAATGCAGGCATTTTTCTCTAAATCCCAAATACTGCTGCAATCAGCAGGGCAGGATGTAAGTCAATCTCAAGAGTCATAATTTCCCAGTAATTTTTTGTATTCTGCATCCCCAGATTGAGTATTAACAGTGTTGCTGTCATAAATGCTGGAGAAATTCCTTGTTACTTCTTATCAGACACCTCAATCACTATCAAAATTTTTAGCTCCTGTTCAGTGAGAGGAATTTCTACACATACAGCTTAACACAGTCAAGCAAATGAGATGCTGTGGACACTTATTAGCAGCAGGAATTAATGGAATGGCAGCTGGTTCTCTTCAGGTGAGCTGGTACCTCCTGGACCTGCATTAACAAGTATGTTCAAACATATTCTTGAACTCAATCATTAATTCTTACATGTGCAGGTTTCCCAAAGGCCTTTTGTGTTGATACAGAAACTCATACACACACTAGCAGGCACCAGGCCTCCTGCACTGAGGGTGAACAGTCAATTTTAACAATGTCATACTGGCAGACTTGTATCCCTCAAAGAAGGCTACAGCCATCATTAAGAACAAGGTTGTGCCCGACTGAAGCTGGGCTCGTGCTATCTATACAGCTCCAAGCTCTTGAACACATTCCAGGAACTCCTACACCAGTTCATTCTTCAGTCCCCACCAGCCAGGAAAAGGATGTAAACTTTATCATTAATTTTCAGTTAAATAAAATAATTCCTGTAAACATCAAGCAAATCACCATCATTATCTCCAGCTTTCTATTACATGTTATTTTCTCAGTTTAATTTTCATTTCTACAGATTTTTTACATGCAGTTTCAAAAATGCAAGACTGACACTATCCTCTACTTCATAGTTTCTACAGAATTCCCATGCATGAGTCAAAATCTTATTTAAGGTATAAGAAAGAAAAAAAAAAAGACAGGGTGATGGAAAAAGAGAGGGCTAGAGTTTCCAAGGACAGTTTTCTGTTCCTCTCAGCTTCAACAGCACAATGCTACTGCTGCTGTCACCAAAGGAGAACTTCAAAAGAAGCTGCAAACAAAGGATTCTCATCACTAACTCCCAAGGCAGACCAAGGCACTTTGAGAAAGGTCTGAGATGCCTCAAACACATTATCCAGGTTTCTTTGAAGAAACTAATTTAGCTCATTTTGAAACTTTAAAATACCAAGGGGTTGAAGTAAAAAACACTGAATTCCAATTCAAAAATTTTCTACATTCCGCATTACGGTTCCACACTTTTTTCCTATGTGCTTCCCTTCTTTTATGAAAGGTGTTTTAAAACTACTTCTGTTTATGGAGAAGTTTCACAGATTTCACAGAATATTCTGAGTTGAAAGGGACCCACAAGGACCACTGAGTCCAACTCAAGCCAATGGCCCATACTGGGATCGAGCCCATGACTTTGGTGCCAGCAGCACCCTGCTCAATGTTCTTACAAACTGAGAATCTCTCACCTTTAAATGTTCCTGACCACACTGGGGTTCTCATATTTTATTACTCAAGTCTCTTCAGCTCAGAATGTAACAGATGAAGACAATTAATGGACCTACAGTGTGCTACTAGTCAGCTTTCACTAGTCCATACAGTACTCCCCTCTGCAGGGAATTTCAAGCACGTAACAGGAAGAAAATGAGGGATTGCATTACTGTGCCCATACAAGTCACAGAGGCTAAAGGCATTTGGGAGGAAGCTGTTAAAATGACAGCGTTCATTTGGGAAACATAACTAAATAAAAACAGGTCAGACAACCCCGTGCAAGATTCAAGAGGTTTGCATTAATACTGTGAACTGAAAAAAAATTATCTCAGGTGCCCTATGCATAGGGGCAGAGGGAGAGGAAAAGCTTTGTGAGTGACCTTTTACTTTGCAGGTACTCTAAGATACTGCCAGCATCAGGAATCTTCCTAGAATGATGAGGAATTTGCAAAACATGTAAAGACAAAAATACGCTCTGGGTCAATAGTTTCAATTTCAAGCAACTGTCTGTCACTCTGCACACATTAATCCTGAAACCATAGGTAGGAAACCCGGATGTGAATCACATCAGTTTCAGTCAAGTACTGACAAAGGCGGGGCTATGACTTGTTACTTCCCCTGCCAATCCCACCCTGGTCCTGCAGAGCACAGCAGCCATCACCACACCAGCTGCACAAGCAGTGCAGTGGAAATATAAGATGAAACTGTGAAGATCAGTACCAGGACCTACACCCACACTTGGGAACCCAGTGAGGTTCAACAGCCTCCAGAACACCCAGCCTGGAACTAACATTGTTAAAAAACATGTGACACCTGCTTTGAACCCAGGCAGGTTTTCTACAGCTCCACTGCAAACAGCATCTGGCAGGCACATTGATGGATGCAGCTCCTGACCTCACGAATCAAAGAGGAACCTAACAACACTCAAGGGACAAAATCAAAACAAGTACTTTGGACACCAAGCACAAGAGCACGTCTCTTTTACTAAAGGTGTTCAAGCTGATTTCCAGAATAGTCTGAAAAGTGACAGCTATCAATATCAATGCCTTCACAGCCATCTCATCATCTTTATCTCGTCTAAACTGAGTGCAGATTTACTTTCCTTTAAGCACTTATTTTAGCCACATGCTGAAGAAGTGCAAATATTTCACTCTTTGTTTTTCAAGAAAAGGATTTGGTTTAAGTTATAAACACAGTGTTGATGCTGCAGCCTCAACCCTCAGTGTACCTCCTTAAAAGCTTCAGAAAGCCATTAAACAATGTCAGTGTCTGGCCCCAGCAGACTGGTAATTTTCAAATGCCACCACATGAGGTCTTTCTGAAGGGTTACAACAAAAGTGCACAATAGCAATCCTGTTTTCCTCACAGCTAATGAGAGCACTTCCATATTCTAGCATATTGATAAAATCTCAGTGTCCAAATCTGGTTCATCAAATACAAGGATGGATGTCTGCAGTAACCCAGGAATAAGAGGATACTCAGAGTGTCTTAGATAAGTAAAACCAAAATTTTTTTTAAAAATCAGTTAAATCCTATTTACCTTCTTTCATTATCTCAAAGGTATTTTGAGTGAAATCTATTATAAAATGAATGCTATTACAGAGCACCTCAGAAATAGTCACTGAAGAAGTGTCAAACCTAAGAACAGTAAATGACTATTAGAGATGAACATTTCTGCTGCATTAGCAGAAAAACATCTTTTCTTGGCCCCTACGTGTGAAAACGTTCTGGCTTTTGCAGTACTCCAATTGACAGTGCACAGGTATTTTTGACAAAAACCCAACACAGCTGATATCTTGAGTCTGCAGCTGGCATTGACATTAAAAGAAAACACACAAGGTTCCCCTTGTCAACATAAATTGTTGACTCCACCAGCCTGCAGGAGCAGGAGAAGTGGAACATGTGACTGTGGGGGCTGCAAAGAGCTGAAGCACAACTGTGCCAATTAAAAATGCACAGCAGGAACTCAGCACCTAACATGAGAGGTTAGCTCTGCCCAGCTCCCCAAACCAGGCTGCAGGGAAGCCAGAATTTCACTTCTGGTATTTTATTCCTAATTCCATTACATGCACAAACCAGTCCTTCAAAGGTGCAAAGTAATTATACAGAATATGTGTCTGGGTCATTTCCTCAACACTGATGCAGACTGGCTTTCTTGAATAATAAAAACATCTTTTTAGTGCTTTCTCTAAAGTTACAGAAAGAAGTCAAAACCAGTAGACACCTTTAGAACACCTTCTCACTGTTCTACTCACAGTGGGCAAGAGACACAACAGACTGATTCAAATGCCCTTTGAGCTTAATGAGTATGAAGCACACTCTGGAACAATTGCCAGTGAACACCAAATATGAACTTTCAACTTCTTGAATTTAATTTTCAGTTCCAAGTCTCTAGCTCATGAGGAAAGAAAGCTCAAAAATGGCTATGTAAAAGGCATTCAGAAACATTCAAAATTACATCCCTTCAACACCCTAAAAGCTACCAAGACATTTTCAGCATTTAAAAAGCAAAGTTTACTTTTATTTGCCAAGAATTAAAAGAAGAATTAAATTTAGCATCAAGCAGTTAATTTTAGAAGGGAGATTTTTCAGCACCCTTAAAAGTGCTTTAGGTCACTTGGCAGTCTCTAGCCTCATGAAATATATTTCTAGGCCAAAGCTAAGAAAAATTGTACGTACAAGTTGCCTGATGCTAAAATACATTGCATTTCCCTGCAAGATTTGTAGGTTCAAAGAAAATTGTGACCACAGTACTCATCAATGTTTCTGAACTGTGATAAAAGAAAATTAACAGACATTTCTTAAATTGTGTACAAAAAGGTTTTTTGGGGCTGGTGGGACGTTAAGAAAAAGACACTTTTGCCTTTCCAAAGCAGTAAGGTATTTTGACACAGACATTTCAGCTCATCACTAGCATACACTCCTGCCAAGATCCCCACTTTGTCCCATCTCCAAGGAATGTGTCCTCCCTCCTGACCACACCTACAAGCTGGGCTGCTCCCAAAACTTTTTGGACCCTGAAGGAACTGGACAAGGGGCGAAAGAGGGGCTAAAAACAATCCATCTTAGTAACATGAGGGGGGAGAAAGGGAGAAAACAGAACCAAACCAGCTCTTGGGTCTAATCCACCAGAGAGCCCCTCCCTCACTCCAGTCTGTATGGGAAAAGAAGGTTTGCTATGTAACACTTGGTTAAGGGGGAAGCTGCCATGACCCTGCCACCACAGAAAACGAGGCCTTGGTGTGCATGTACCTATTTATTCACCCAAGACAGAAAATTACTTTTCCATTTCCCTGCTTGATTTAAATGGGCCAATGTTAAATGCATGATCTTGAAAGAAAATGAGTTTTACTGCTCTGTGCTCCCAGAATGTGCATAGGTCCTCTGTGTAGTGTAAATAAATGCATAAACACCACTTACAAGAACATTTTTTCAAATGTCAAGATTTGCAGGATCAATATTTACAAAATAATCAACACAACTGCCTTTTTCAAAATGAAAATAAAAATTTCTTTTCAGATAAGAGTTTTGAAATGCAGTTGACGTGGAAGCAATGGGGGTTTTAGTTAAGGGAAACTGATAAAGGCACGAAACAGTTTGTATAATTGCAAAACAGTGGTATGACATTTTTTAACTCCCACATAAGTAAATTTTAAAAAACATCACGCATACAATATGTGAAGATAAGGAAAGACATCGATCATGTTATCAAGGATCACTTTAGCAATAAACTACTGTGTCAAAAACAGTTCCCCACTATAAGACTATATTAAAAAATACTCTAATAAAAAAATCGTTAGACACATTAAGATACCTAGTTTTATCAAAACTTTGAGTCTAATGCAGACTCACCAAGAAACTTAAGGCAGTAGGCAAAACTGAGTATTGCTTGGTAGTTCATGGAATCAACCTCTGCCTTTGGTCCTGTTACATTTTTCCGAAGTTCTTCTTGTCTGCATCACCCTGTGCCCTTTGTTTGCCAACCCATTCCATCACTTCCTCACTAGTCTGTGGGTTGTCATCTCTCTCTCCCTTATTTTTCCTACTTTAAAGCTCTCCTCACCAGCTTGACCAGACTCTTAGTTGGCAAGGAGGCTTTTGCCTGACTTGGGCAGGTAGATTCCATCTGAGCAGTCCCTGACCTTCAGAGAGGGACTCTGTGGCTGTAGAAGTCAAATGCTGATGCTGTTGTCAGCATCACCTCTGCAAACAGCTGTTGACCTTTAGGATCCATAAACTTCTTTCCAAGCCCTATGCCCTCACTAGGAGCACCAGGGAGAAAACCTTGGCTCCTGTGCCCTTGCTCCTCAGACCCAGAGCCATATAACCAATGTCAGGACCCCCCTACCAGTATCAAGGCTGCCCACATATCAAGCAGGAGAAGCAGTAGGAGGTAATAGCCCAAGGATTTCACAAGCCCCACCAGCTTCACCACAACACCACGGACCCAAATGTCTCTCCTAGAAGAGAAAACACCTGAGATGGAAAGACAGCATACACAGAAATGTAGCTGCACCTTATGTAATGACCCTGGATATTGATATTTGTAATATTTATAAAAAGATAGGAAAGAGGGACCATTAGTTTTTAGAACCATATTAAAGCCCCTCAAGCAGTCTGTTTCTCAACATACTTAAAGACCAGAAGTTACCTCCCCTTTCCGTACCTCACCAAAGACATTACAAGAAGTTTCTCAGCAGTATTAGTCACCTTTGCAAATATTTTTTATAGATCGTTTTAAGACATAGACCTTGCCCATAAACTCTCAGCAACTTCAATTCTCACACAAGTCAACCAGCAGGAGGCAAAAGAATGATAAATGCTAATTTTTGACTTTAAAGTCATCTTTCAGGAACAGATACCTCTTCAGAAAGCCACAATACCATCCCAGGGATTTGTTCATCTGATATCCAACTACAGGCCCAAATAGGTCTGACCTTTCTTTCAGCAGCCCACTGTAAGCCTTTCAAGTATAAAACAGCTCTTAACTAATAGATAGCTGTCAATGGCACATAAGTAAAACTACTTACTGGAACACAGAGAAATAACCTAAGAGATATTTCCTAAGAGACAAAGAATATACACTGAAATGTATGCAATACTTACCTGAATATTTTTTAAAGAGCAACTTCGGAACAACAGTTAAAATTAACTTATAGTTTTGCTTAAGGCACTTGAAGAAAGCACAATGAAGATCAATTCCTCATTTTCCCTAGTTACCTTAACAACCACAAAATTCAAAATCTGAAGAGGAGATTAAGTGATTTCAGAAATATTCTAACTGTCAGTCATTTTTCAAGAAACTGTCTAAACTGAACCAGGAAAAGTGTCACAAAGTAAATAACTCAAAACAATGCACCTAATTAGCACTAAAGCAAGAGAACCCAAGTCAGGAGAATGTCAAAAAATCTAGCCAAAACCAATCCACTCCATCAACAAAGAAGAAATTTCACAGCAATAGAACACAAATCCCTCAAATTCTCTCAAGGCAAATAGAAACTGCTCCCATTCCAAACTGCTTGCTTTGACTTCTGCAGCCTTTACCAGAACAGAGGAGCAGAGCCCTTACTGGCAGGATCATTTCCCTTTCACAATGTTCATATGCACTAAACATGTGAGAGAGCAGCTTTGGTGGGCACCAGGAGTCCAGCCAGGGTCAACCCACCACATTTTCTGAAAACAAACAAGAGAACAATGCTTCCTTACATGTTTTAAGCCAACACAGAGGCACTCTCACAAAAACTACTGTGCAGAGTTACAACTGCACCAATATTAGAAGAAAAATCAACCATTGTAACACATGGATGAAGCTGCATGCAGAAATATTAACCTACATATTCAACAGGTGAACTTTCCCATTTCACAAGGGAATAATGAAGTCTAAGAGGCAAAATATTTGGGAAAAAAGTACAACAAACCCGATTGTTTACCCAAACATGCCCAGAGAGATGACATTTTAATTGTTTATTTTCAGCCCGTTTAAAATGTCTAAATTAGCATTCAAATTGTATTGACCACCATGAGGGGAAAAACAACAACAACAAATCCTGAAGATCTGGATGTTGATGAACAGCAGAAGCCAGTTTCATTAGCTGCCCCACAGCTGGTATATTGAGAACTCAGTTAGAGCATCTGATCACATTTCAAGGGCTGTCACTCAGAGCCTGACCTCACTGGGGTCTGGCTACCAGGCCACCAACTGGCTTGTTATAGTAGTGGCATTAACACCTCCAGATTTTGGTGCCCTCCTCTGGAGCACACTTACAATCTAATGCAGACTGTAACATGCAGATGTGGGTATGTCAGATATGCAAACTAATCAATGCTTTTCCAAAATTCCATAAAATGATGTGGTGAGTTTTCAGCAAATATTGGTGATTTCATATGCAAGGAGTACAGCTAAAATGTTACATTTTCCCCCACGTATCAGTAACTTAACATGTTCCTGACTTTCAGAAATAGTCATCTCAAGTTAACTATTGCTTCTTACTACACTGAACTAGTGGTAAGACAAACCTTGAGAGCCCAAGGAAATGACTCACTCAGACCTCACACTCAGTGCTTCTTCAGTCCCAGGTGACACCTGATTAATCAGCAAATACCTGCTGTTACTCACCTGGAACTAGGGAAGGTTTTCCTGTGGAGTTAATTGCTGCCATTTCTGTACACCACATAAAAAAGGCTGTGGTCAGCAAGCATCTGTCCAAAGTGTCTTCAGATGGCAAATATGATAAGATACATGCTCCATAAATGGTGCTTAAATGGTTCATAAGCCTGTTCTCATACCTTTTGCAGAGCATAAGCAGCTAATCTAATAACTGAATAAAAAAGACCCTATCTGCACAATACACAATCCTGTTCTTCAGGAACATTCCTTGTTTTGTTTCAGGGACAGTATTGTTTTAAACAGCTGTAGCTACCATTTTCCAAATATATAAAGTCAAACAAAGAAACTAAATCTGAGAAAGATCAAGCAATAAAATCTCATACTGGCTGTGAGATAAATGTCCATTTTCTCTAATACCAATGTAAATAAGTATCAGAAGTGATGACATGTGCATGTCCAGACAGGAGAAATGGTTAAGACCAGAAATACAATTTGTGAGCAGCTGGCTTATCACTCAGTGAGCCAAAAACCAAATAGAAACTGTCATTTAAAGAGATCACAGAATCATTCAATATGCTGAGTTGGAAGGGACCCACAAAGATCATCACATCCAACTCCTGGCCCAGAATCACACCATGTGCCTGAGAGCATTGTCCAAACACTCCCTGAACTCTCAGGCTTAGTGCCATGACCACTTCCCTGGGGTGCCTGTTCCTGTGCCCAAACACCCTCTGGGTGAGGAGCCTTTTCCTAAAATCCAACCTAAACCTCCCCTGACACAACTTCAGGCCATTACCTTGGGTCCTGTCAGTAATCACTACAGAGATGGTTCAATTTACCACAGTTTGATTCATTGGTGTGGTTCTAGTCAGAACTCTACATCTTCAGGAGAAATATTGCTTTGAAATTCAAGAGCTATGTGTTAAAAAGAAAAAAAAGGTGATTTAAATAAGTGCTGCTTTGCACTATTTATAGTCATCATCTGTGCAAGCCCCAGGCTCTGGTGGGGAGCATGAACCAAGCATACCTGTTCAACCTAAACCTCCCCTCAACTCCAGGCAGGAACACTTCTTCTTTTCTTCAACTTCCATCTTCTCCTCTAGTGCCTAACTTTAGATCTTTCCTCTTTTATAGCTATCTAACAAACAAAAACAAAAACAAAAAAAAGAAAAAAAACCAACCAAAAAACCCACAAAACCCTAAAAAAACTACAACAATAACAAAAAAAACCTCAACAAAAACACCACAAAATTACCAAAAAACCTAACCCAAAAAACCCACCAATCCCAAAAGAACAACAACCACCAAACAAAAACTTAACCAACAGTTCAGCCAAACAGCATTGCCTTTTTTTCTGTGACCATTCAACATTAACTTTGTACTGTTACACTATACAGGCTGCTATCAATCTGTCAATACTTGGTAGCTCTGTGACAACTGTCCATCTTTCTAGAAAGGTTTCAGGAAATCAAGAATCATCATACAACTAGGAAGTGCACTTCACACCTCTTTTCTCTTTTATATGGATTTGTCCTGAAAGAAGGCCTCAGTATCTTTTTTTTTGTCAATAATTCAAAAGTGCAGTGCTTCACTGAAGGATAAAAGACTGTCAAAGGTAGGTACATTTTGTACTCAACAGAAACCTCTGCATTAACATTGAAGGAGTGATAATGCATTGGTAAAATGAGAGACATGCTTTATACACAGCATTCCAAATTCTTAGCTTTTTTTCTTTTTTTAGATGACATAACAGTTTTAACAGTAATTTTTCCCCATGGATAGAAGGTGTTTAGGAACAGCCTGCTTGGATTTATCAAGGGCAAATGGTGTCTGACTAACCCCTGATAGCCTCCTGTGATGAAAGGACTGGTTCTGTGGAGGAGGGGAAAAGCCTGACATCCCATGCCCTGACTTTAGCATGGCCTATGACACAGCCTCCCACAGTCTGCCACTCTACCCTTCTAGGCAAACCAAGGAGATAAAGTCTGGGTTGGACCATCAGGCTCAGAGGATGGCAATCAATGGCACAGAGTCCATCTGTCAGTCAGTCAGCTGCAGCATCCCTCAGGGATCAACACTAAGGCCAGTATAATTTAATTTTTTTATTAAAAACCCAGGTTTTTAATACAGGCCAGTATCATTTAATTCCAGTATAATTTAATTTCTTTATTAAAAACCCAGGTAATAATAAATTGGGGGACTGGTCAGCACACAGAGGCAAAGGTGCTCTTCAGGGACCTTGACAGGCTACAGAAGTAAACAAACAAAAATCTCATCAAGTCAAATAAAGGCACATGCAAAACTCTGCAGCTGAAATGGGTTAACTCCATTCATGAGGATCAGCAGGGGTCAAATGGACTGAAAATAGCTTTGCAGAAAAGGTTCCTTTTTTTTTTTTTTAATCCATTTTAGTTAAGCAACTATAAATTGTTCCATTACAGATGTTTGGAACTGATGAGCAGCTCCTGAAAAGCAGGTGCAATTGGCAAATAGGTTTAACTCCAGTTCTCCTGAACTTGGCCATTTGAGAGAAGAGAAATGGGCCCCTATGGAGCAACAAGAAAAGACTTTGGAAGAATAGATGTGTCGATTGTGTGACAATTTTTCTCCCCTTGCTCTGTTTTGCTTCTTCTGTAGACTCAAAAGATACTTTGCTCAGAGTCAGTACTCCCACCAGTGATGACAGCTTCCTGAGGGAAAAGCTGTGGCCAACACACCAGCTTAAAACCACTTGAGCAGTCACAGCTGATCACAAAGAGCTACAGAAACACAGGAGCTTCACTGAACAATGAAGAATTCAGGATCAATTTCTCTCCACAGGGAAGAGTTTCTGGCCTCAAAACCAAAATGAGTGAACTGCATCAAAGACTACAAAAGCCCTCAGATACTACACTCTCTCAAACACAGGCAAAAAATGCAGTCAGACAGTACTTGAGAAATATACCCCATCAAAATGTTAAGAGACTTTATAATGCCAGGAACAGAAAACAAACCAACTTTTACAGAGATGGTATCACTACGTTTGGCTTTTCCTTGGTTTGCTGGTTTGTTTTTTTTTTTTTAATTTGCATAGAAAGAAGAAGAAAATAAACTAAAAAACAATTGTCATAAGCAAATAAATTAGATTTTGCACAGTTGACCAATTATGATACTATTCCCATGACAGTGACAATGCTGGTTACTGAAGAGCCCAGGTAAATAACTCCTGGCCATAATGCATTTCTCAGTGATCAACAAAAAACATCCTTGGATTCAGCTAAAACAATGCCATTAAAATCTAAGAAAATAATTAATAGATATGCCTGATAAATATTTATGACACTTTTATAAAAGGACCAGGATAATACTTCATTATAAAAATTTCTTTTTTGCCCATCTTTTAGGTACTCTGACAGAATGGCATCATTAAAATAGGAACCTCACTGAAATTAAGATCTCCTTAAGCCACAATGAGCAAATCATACCACCTGATAAACTCATGTTATCTTCCCACTGCAATAATTATTTACATACATGCACACTTCTCCCTATACTCCAAGTATTTTCAGACAAAAAAGGAGCCTGGTAATAGAGAAATTAGTTAAAATCTGTAAGACTTCATGAAAGTTCAACAAATCATCTTTATCAGCATATAAAGGTCTTCGGTTCAAAGCTCCACTGTTAGTCATCTTAGGTGTGATTTAAAGGAAAGGTTGATCATTTAAGTAAAATCTTTTCCAATACAAAAGCTCATTTTCAAGGCTAGACATATGACCTTTCCCAAGTAACATTTATTGAAAAAAAAAATCCTTAGGAAAAACAAATCCTCTGATAGACTATGAAAAATTAGAAGCAGAATTAATAGAAGAGACACAGCTCAAGGGGAGTTTCCCCTTGCATTATCAACAATCTATCCCCAACTCTTTTTGGTTTTTTGCCACTCAACTTTCCTTCCCCTGAAGGAAGGTACGCACACAAAACAAACTGATTACATGTGGAATCCTTTTTATCTACAGACAGATATAGACATAAATACAAATACACACACAAATATCAAACAAATATTAAAATACACACAAATGTTTAAAATAGAACCTCCAGAGCCGTGAACTGTAGGACCACAAATGCAAGAGTTATAAACTCCCAGCCAACCTGAACCCAGGGGGGACTTGCTTCTTCAGCTGGGTCCCTCCAAGTTTATGGTGCCTAATGGGGATTCATCCCAGGATACTCAAGGAGCTGCCCGATGTTGCCGTGAGACCTCCCTCAATGATTTTTCAACTGTCTTGGGAATCTAGAAAGGTCCCAGTTGACTGGAAGCTGGCAAATGAAGCGGACACTGATCTCTCCTCCATGGTAGAGAAGGGAATTACCTGATGCTGTGTCAGGGGAGGTTTAGGCTGGGTATAAGGAGAAGGTTCTGCATGTAGGCAGGTGGCCAGGCACCAGACAGAACCAAGCCTGAGAGGGTTCAAGAAATGTCTGGACAACACTTTCAGGCACATGGTGTGATATTCTTGGGGATGTCCTGTGCAGGGCCAGGAGCTGGACTCGGTGGGTCCCTTCCAACTCGGATATTCTCTGATTCTATGAAATATGTCAGGGTCCTTAATTATGGTGTGGTACAGAGAGGATGAGGTGGAAGAGCAAAAACTGGGTTTCATCTCCTGTCCACAGGGTCAGGCTGCAGAGACTACAATTCCTTAAACTACACTGTTGTTTCCCAAGGTTTTGCTCCCACTGCCCACAGCAAATCCCATTAGTTAATGTGCAAAATCTATGTTAATGCACTACTCGGCTGGGAATTTTAAGTGCACAGACGTCACACAGTTAAAGACTGCATTTCCCTCAGCAACTGTTACTTAGTAACCCTCTGCACATAAATAGAATTTCACATCACTGCACATGTGTTGTGAAGGCTAAAATCCATGCCTTGATTCTACAGGCCTGCAGGAAGGAAAGGAGTCATGTGGGCAACTGTAAAACAAAGTAGCACCAACTATTTTCAGCTGCTTCTCTAGGCAGAGAATTTAACTGGAGAGAAACGCGTGGGTAAATAAGAAATTATTTCCACTGCCCTTGTTTCATGGTATTTCATCATAAAAAAGGAGCAGGTAGACCTTGGACAGACTTTCTGGTATTATTCATGCGCTGTGCAATGGAGACTGCAGACATAAGCACAACAGAGCATGCAAAGCTCTTCACCTTCTCCCCTAGAGGTAGGATGATCATGGACTATGTAACTTCTGGGTAGAATCGGTACTGCCAGAGCCACAGTTGAAACAAAACTAAAAAAGGTAGTGTGAATCCGATCCAGGGCTGAACAAAACAGGTGGAGCACGATGAATTTTTAAAAAAAAAATCTTAAAATAAATGCAGATTAAAATCCATTGACTCTAAATATAAAAGTTTAAATAGCTCTATTTTATTAACATATATATTCAATCCTTTCCATATATAGGCTACCTGTGATGTGACTGACAGTCTAACTCAAGCAGCTTGAATCAACATGGTACTTCATCATCACTTTAGACCCAGAGACTGCCTTTTTAGCACTGATCAGAAGAGATGGCCTGCTGGAAATACCTAGACATCTTTTCAATTCAATTCCCTAGCACTGCAAATAACATTATCATTACTCTGCTTATCCTTTGCCTCTAACACCCCCCAGTTGTAGCTTCTTAAATGATTTACTATAATAAAAGTGGATTATCTCAACAAAAAAACAACTGAGTTACATATAAGCAACAAATATATTCATTTGAAGAAGTTACAGGTAAACAACATTTGCAGTTATTAAACCAAGTGAGTAAGTATAAGCATATGGATAAGCAAACACACTTAATTTGCAATTCTATTTAGGAAGTTTACAAGCCCTAAAGTCTAGCACTTCCCTTTAAGTACAGCATTCGAATAATCATTTCTTACTTCTTCTGAACAATGAAAAATTGTTATTCTAAAACAGATTTCCAAAAATTTTAACAAACCAAAACATTCTTAACCCTCAGTTCTTGTTCTGGTAAGAGGCAACTCAACAGACACAAAGGTTCTCCTTGCAAAATCCCAGGGAATCAATCCTTTGAAATACGGGTTCCTACTTAAAAGTTTTTCCTGTCACCTCGATATTAATAACATTGTAACAAGCAAGATATGCCAGCTCAGACCAGAAATCTTTACTCCAGGAAAGCATCAAGAAATTTCTTTTAAGAAAGCAACGTTAGGCTATGAACCATGTTGAGGTTTGAAACTAACCCCATTATATCATGACCAAGAGAAGTCCAGATGCTGAGAGCTGTCTCTCAAGTCCTCATTTCCTTAAGGCCATGAGACCCAACTTGGCAGTGCAGCAGCAGAACTGAGAGCTGAGACATGGCCAAGTCTTACTCAGGGACTGGGACAATTAAATGGCACCTGGCTGCAGCACAAAGACAGCAGCTCTGCACCTGTCCCACCAGCCCACTGTTTGCAGCCTAATTGGTTAAAGCAAGCCCATGGGGCAAAGCCCAGAACAGCTTGTCATCTGCTGAGACCAGAGCTCACAGCTGGGACCGAAGCCAAGGGCCCCTGCTCCTGGGGGAGCCACCTCCCTTGGGGGCCACATGCAGAGGGTCCCTCCTGCTCCTTACGTACAGCAGCAAGAGACATCATCAGAAATTATCAGACATGCAATTTAGTTGATACAAAGTCGATGTGTCAAGCCCTGCAGGCTTCCAAAATGCTGTAAACCCTTTATTCTCCCATAATCAGGTGACACAACAGCTGCAATAGAGTATTACATTATTACAGTATTAACTGCATTATGCTGTGGCATTATGAACTCTGCAAAATCCCAGAGCAGAATCTGATGCCTGGAAGATCTCAGCATCCCTTGCCAAAGGCAGGCATATCCCTTGCTCTACTGGTTGTTCTTGTAGTTGGAGTTAAAGCCACTGGCCAGAACACCAGTACCATCTGTTGAGAGGGTATTAGAACCCAGAGCTACCCATCCCAACTGAGCACACCCAGTGACTGGGATCTTGTGGCCTCCTTTCCCCCAGGCTCCATAAAACCTGCATTTTTATATGGTTTTATCAATTCCTATAAGGACTGTATAGCATAATATAATAATAATAAAATATAAAAAACAAGACAAAAAGCCAATGGAAAGGAAAAGACAGCAACAGACAGAAAAGGTATATTGAAGAGACTCCTGAATGTAGCTCTGTTCCTTCCCTTCCTGAGAAGACTGCAGGGAAGTAGAACACATAACACGTAACACTGAGGTCAAAACAAGAGGAAAAAGTGTCAAAGTTTAATTTTTATTAGATACTTCACCTGTTTTTTTTCTTCTTGCCAATACCCTTACTTATATGGCAAGAAATTAGCTGAAGCACATATAAAGAAAAACCTTTTTTTTTTTTTTTTTAAATATTGTATTCTAGAAACAAGATACCAACATTAAAATTAATTTGCCAAGTACAAGTATCTTCAGGACACATTGTCAGCACCTACCAACAAAGATGCTTCACTTAAGCCAATCTGCATGTAATGGAATACAGTGGTTGAGATCCATCTCAAATAAAATACATAAGTTTTCTCCAAACACAGATTTGATTCTGAAGGAAACTGAAGATGAGCATGCCACCATAGAAGACCTCCTCTCAGCAAGTATCCTGCAGCACATGACAAGTTATTTATTTCAGCACAAAAATATAATATTGTGTGCAGCCTTGGCCTAGAATCTCATCTCATGTGACCAAGCTCCAGAAATAATGTAAATCGTCCCAAACACTGAGTTTTCTGTGCAGTAGTGCACCAAAGACAAAACAGTTGTTACTTTATGCAGTGGGTTTCACCTACTGGGAGCTCCAAAGCCTCTCCTAGAACATGAAGATATATTTATTTATATTAATACTGTAGATTTGTTAAATATATTAAAGATATTTAATTTTAGATCAATATATATTAAGTATTAAAAAATATTCAAAATATTTTATGATCTATAAATATTCCTTAACTGTTACAGGCACTGACTTAAGATTCTGAGTCTCACATGCACCAATCTTTCATCTTCCAAGTCTCAAAAACCCAGACTTGTCTGGAATTTCAGCCAACAGTCTAAAAGAAAAAAAGCACTGATTATTCAGGCTTTATCACTGTGTACCATAAGGCAAGTTTCATCTGCAGTAGAAAGCTCTGGGTTAACATTAAGAAAACATTTAGTCTGTATTTCACAGGGAAGATCAGAATGAACAGTCAGACTCCCCAGGCTGAAAGGCTACAGGTCTTGCCTTTTGAAACTAATACAGGGAGCACATCTGCAGCCATACAGGGATGGAAACACAGTATCAATACTTGAATATACACTTGCATTTATATTAAAATATTTTTTTAATATACACTTGTACTTTTCTCAACACGGACGTGTGCATACTTACATATGTGTGCACACAAGAAACAGAACAGAAGTTTTTGCACAGTTCCACTTCACACTGACAAATTTTAGCCACATTTCCCCAAAAGGACTGCACAGAAGTTCATGCATTTGCTGCATATAACAAATTCTTTAACAGGGACAAGGTGCAAATGTAAAAACCCAAAACAACTTCATGATGAAACAGTATATAAATGACAATGATAGTTGGTCAGAAAAATAACAGAATATTGCTTGGATTTTCAGCTTTCAAATATTGGCAATGGCACTACTGGATTGCTTTTTAAAGCAATGTACTGTGGCAGGCTGGGAAGGTTGCAGAAAGTCATATTGTAACATGAACAGAATGTAATTATTCTGGTGGATATGTGTTGTCAGAGAAGTGCAAATTTTCTGTTTTATCAGACTGCCTGTTAACTGGCCAGCTCTTCACTGTTTCTGAGCACTGTCAGCAACTAAATATTATTTCTAATACCTCAGAAAAATAAAAGCAATGCATTTTGACTGCATCAAAAGTGCTGGCAGAAAACAGCATGCAGGAAGAAATTGGCTGAAAGAAGTAGAAGGAAGATAAAGGAAGGAGCTAGACAGATAAGTTAGCTATGACCACAAAACCAAAACAAGAAAAACCCCAAATGACTCAGATTTCAACGTCACAGTCTCGATTTTTTTAAAACACCTCCAGTATATCGGCATTTCCATAATTCATCTGAAAACAGCTGCAAACAGTGAATCCATTCCTGAAGCTCTTACACTGAACAGGAAAATCTGAGGACCCAAAAATGGTGACTATTGTTTTGATAAGTGCCTGTTTGAAGATATCTCTCATTGGTGACAGACTTGCTAAGATTTCTGGGTCTCTTGGGTCTTTTCAATGTTTTTTGAGCTGGCTAGAGTTCCGAGCAAGCTGAGTGCCTTCAAGCCTCCCTAAATTCAGCTTTCAGTTCTAAGTCCAGTCACACCAGCCTGAATATCACTCTGTGGCACTGTGACAAAAATGCAAGATTTCCATTATTGCCTCTTCTTGATTGCAACTGATGCTCAGAAGTCCCCCTAACCATCCAAGGTAACTGGCATGTATCTCGTGGCTTTCAGCTCCATGCAAATTTTGATATCTTTATGGTCACATCCACTGGATGCTGCACTGAAAGATCAGATTTTTTTGAAAGAGTGAATCCTATGTCAGCAATCAAGAGTAACATCTTATTATTCTGCTTTAAAGTTTTTAAATTTCCTTTTACAAACCTTTTTTTCCTCCCCCAGCAAATACCACCAAAGTATTGCCATTGACTTAAAGAAGACAGCCTGCAAAAGTTAAATAAAAAGGAAAAGCATTCCACAGCATTTCTCTCAAAGTGGAAAAAGCCATTTCTGAACTTAGCTGCACACAAGTTAAGTTTATTCACTGTAAAAATAGCTCCAATTGCTCAAGAAATTCAACTTCTGAAGTACAAAAAGAAATTACAGTCAGCAATACTTTGCATGGGAAAGCCCTACAACCTTTTCCTTTTCTTAGGAGATTCCACTGTGGTTTGACACCGGATACCCAGAGGTAAAGCTTGGCCATGTCTCTGAAAGGGCGAATACATTTCACCACAACTTATTTTACAGATATAACTGCATGTTAAGGTAACACATTATTGCAGAAGATTATCTAAGCTCTTCTCAAATATAACCAAGGTTGAAGTAACAAACTAGAATTTTCATCTGGCCCAATTTCAGAGCAGATGATACAACAATAATGCTACACTCTGATCCTTGACCACCACAACAGTAAAAGCACTAAAGGTTACGTGAGGAAGGAAGGCACTGCTCCCTTGCAGGATCACCCTGCCACTTACTGCTTCCTCAAGATTAAAAATATCAACAACTTTCCCTGTATCTTTATTGCATGAAGCTGCCAAAACACTGAACAACATGTTCTGAGGCTGAAGTATGGGCTGACTTAGTAGAAAAGTCATCTCAGCAGCTAGAACGGTTCACAGAGAGTCCGCAAAGAATGCCTACTGCATTACACCCCTGTTCTTCCAGCTCCTTGCTAATTTAAGTGGCACTGCCATTAAATTCATTTGACAGGACATTTACCTAGTTCTGCATCAAAGCTAACAAGGAGGGAACTGTAGAAAACTACCACAAAAACGTGGCATCAGAAGCACAAGACCTTAAAAAGGCACAGAGCGCACTTCCCTCTTTCAGTCAGCTCTGCAGGCTGAGGGTGGGAGAACAAAGCCTAACACCCTACCTACCTCCTCCCCAGCCAAAACCACAGCGACTGCACCTCTTCCTTTTACACCCATGCATGTCTAACCAGCTCAAGACCCAAACCAAGAAGCACCAGGACTTAGCCATTGCATGCGAAACAGTAAAACATACTTGCAACCTATTTTATGCAACCATTGCCCACACATTTACTCACTTTTTCACTGAAACACAGATCCAGTGATATACTGCCATGGTTATACAACTCAGATAACTCCTTAAACACTAGCAGTGGGTGCTGTGGCAGGGCCAGAACTTGCTCCTCACTTGCACCTGCCTTGCCTCTTACCTTTTAACTCTTCCACCCATTCCTTGCACAGCAGAACACTGTACCTTCAGCAGCCTTCACGTGCAACAAAGGGAAACATGGAAGTGTAGGAGTATCAGCTTCAATTCAGGGACAATTTATCATCCTCAAAGTTTCAAGGAGCTTGCTATATTTTAGACATGAGAAGTATTAATTGCTGTATACTAAATTCAGCACCCACAGAGTTTAATGAACAGTCAAGTATTGAAACACATTACTTGGATTTAGACATAAGTTGTTCCTTTAGGCTTCATAGTACAACTATTTGCCCACTGAAACATTAACACAGACTTCTGATACCATACTGAGTGCTGGTGTTAAGGTTAATTTTTGAGGACAGATGTCACAGCTACTCCATGCTTGGCATTCTCAGAGGTTTCAAACAGTATAGTCATTTCTGTACCACTATGATATCATCTCACCAGCAAAAGCACATTAGTGCCTGAAGGCTCCACTCAAGGTCTCCAAGCACTACTATTAATACAGAATGACACTGCATCTGTCCCAACAAACATCCAGTTGACAGCACGGAGGTTAAGAAATGAAATAGGAAGACAGAGTGAGCACATGAGGATTTGCTCAAGGACAAAGCTAGGTTGATGGTAGAAAATAAGGAAAACAGACATCTATCAAATTCAACTGGTATTGCTGAACCTGACTGCCCAGAACTTCCCTTCACACCCTTGAAGAAGATTTGCCTTTTCCAAAAGCAGCAGTTCCTTGTACCAGGCACCAGCATAAGATGACATCGGTTGGTCATAAGGATTCTACAGAGCATATCTAACTTGTAAAACTGACTGGTGAAAATGCTCATAAAATTTCTCACAGAAAACACTGGTGCTCTCAACATTTTGAAGTTTTTTTCTCCTTTTCACTTGCCTTCAGGAAACATACTGGCTCAAGGGGGAGTTTTTTAATCAATCCATCAAATTGCAAAGAATACATCATATTCTCCCTCCAATACACCAACTCTCTCCAAGAGTTCTTGTGCTCTTTACTGCTTCACAGGAAAGAGTCAAACTTTGAGAAAACACACAATTACATTGAAAAATAAAAATATTTATTTATTTATTGTGCTATACAACTTCGCTAGGGGGAAAAAAGTGAAAAGGCTTCATGATTAATTTTGTGTGGTAATAAGACTATTTTTTTGTTTACTTTTTACAGAAAAGTGTACCCCAGACTTCAAAATTCATACAATCTGTGTGTCATGCATTTCTCAAATTGTATGTACTAAAAAATAATAAACTTTTATCTTACGAAAATAACACTTCTTACTTGCTTAGTTAATTGCTCTGAAGTATTTAATCTGTTGGGTTTTTTTTTCTTTTTTGATGACTTATGATGCATACCAACAGGAAACACCTGGCAAAAACCATACAGCTTAGGTCTGTAAGCAGCCTAAGCCATGAGAGGTAGTGAAAGCCTTTATGCTTGCAGATCACTGAGCATATATGAGATGAACAGTTCAACTACCATCATGTGCCAGTCATCTTAAGAATTTCAACTCCCTTTCACCAGGAAGAGACAGAAAAATTTCAGTCAGTGTTACCCAACTGCAGCCTTAGACAGGGTGCTAATTTCAGAACATTAGCAAAGCAACGGGGGGAAAAAAGAGGAGAGAAAATAGAATCTCCTCTGAAGCAGCACAGAAACTATTTGATTTACTGTTACATGCTCACTGAAGCAATTTAGCTTGAACTAGTTATGCTGAGCTCTCCTTAAACACTGAGAACCAGTCAGTTTATTAAAGTTATATCAAATCAACCACTGCAAAACACATCATAGAATCTAGAAACATAACACAGGGCAATTAAAGACAAGATTTTTCACAAGTTCATTACCCAGCAAGATTCGGTCATTATTAACAGATTATTTTTAGTTCAAAGAAAACATTAAATTGCAGACTCAATGACTATTCATCATTATGTCTGTTTCCAGTTTTGGCCTGCAATTACATTTCCCAAGGCTTTTCAGAGCTGGGTACCAGAAGTGGCAACTGGGTTTGGTTCTTTGCTGTTTCTTTACAGCACATCCCAATTACATAAAGGACAAACTAGGTAGATTATTCAGCATTTTCCATAATCTAACAGGTCCCAGGCCCGTATAAATTTCTTGAGCAATCCCTTGACATGGCAGGGCAGTTTGATCTTTCATTATAGGTCACCAGCTCCATTTCCAGTTCCCCACAGTACTACATGGCCATGGAAACCAGGCTACTTGGACCAGGTGCATTTGGAAGTTGTTGTGGAGTAAGTGGGACAATGCCAGAAACCTTCCTTCCAAAGCCCTCTTCCTGAACAATGCCATTAAGGGCCAGTTTTGACAGATAGCAAGAAAGTTCCTAGATTCTGGGATGGCAATAATGCGCTGTGCAAAATTCTCTAAGGAGGAGCAGCAGAGAGCTGTGCTGTTGTAACACAGGCAGCTTTAGTCATGGCAAAAGAGATTGTGGCACTTTGTAGCATAATGATGACAAATTAGCACACACCAAGTAGAACACTGAAGCAATAAAACTCCACTGTCTATTCTTTTTACTCCTCTACATTTAGCTCTATGGGAAGTTAAAGAAACTCAGGGCCAGAAACTCAGGACAGCCTATTCTTTTTGTTATTGTTGTTCTTAGATATATTTATGTTAAGTTCAAACTCAAGTATTAACACAAAGAAGAAAGTAAAAAAATAAATACTTAAACATTTACTAATGCATTAAGCAGATGCAAAGTCTAGTATCATTCAAATTAAAAAGAAAAGATAAAATCCTGGATTCATTGAGGAATGTTTTTGTATCTTACAAAACTCTAAAAAATGCAGGTCCATTAAACATACAAGAAAGAAATCCACAAAAATGAGGTGGTGTAAGCTATTGCTGTGAGTAGAACAGAAGGGTTTTGTAAGTACTCCTCCACACTATTTAGGTCAAATATTTTTCAAAGAATTCACTTAATTTCACAGTATCTAATTATTAAATAATCACTGTAGCTTACTGTATTTATATATCAAGAGGAGAACAATATTTTGAAAGAAGTGTCACAGCATGGGAAGCCATCTTAGTGTCTTCTGTAAATTCCCTAATTTGAAAGCATATTAGTGTCACCTTAAGCATTTCATGAAGTAATTTTCATGAAGTCCATTTCTTTCCAGAAGTCCATTTCTAATTTTGTAATTCAAATACACAGATTTACTAAAAGTAAAGTGAAGCTAGAAGTCAACTCAAAAAACCACCAAACCAACCTCATGGTAATAGCTGGATTAAAGGACATTTACTGGACAACCAAGAACTGTGACTGCTGCAGTTGGCAACAGTCTCTTTAATGTCACTACACTTAAAATAGCTCTTAGGAGAAACGGCCTACCAGTCCAGGAACAGTACAGTGGCTGTAAATCTGACCTCAAAAGTTCAAAGAAGCTGCCTAAAATAATGTTTTTCCTTTGGACCCACAGATTTGGGAAAGAACTTACAGTAAAAAGTCTGGAGAGTGAAATTAATGAAATTTAGAAAGACTCTTGGTGAGATGTTTGCATCTTTCTTGCAGTTCTGTTACTACAAGGGAGGAGAGGCAGTTCAGCTTTTCCACTGTAGTCTCTGTAAGCCTTCAGCAGGTCTAGAAGATTAGTGGGAAAACAGTTCTAATTTACAACAATATTGAACAACAACAACAAAAAAATCTACTTCAACTTTGAAAAAAAGTGAGGGAAAAAAAAACCAAACTGGTTTGGTTAATGCAACCACTAAGAAATTTAAAGCTGCCTGAAAGATTTGAATCAAGAATGACAAACTGTAGGGAATCCATAGTAGTGCCTTAACCATAATTTTCCTGATTTTAAATCTATGGCCTTGTAATTTCTTGTGGCATGATTACTGTTTTAGATAAAGGGAGATCATGCACATCTCTGCATAAAGGGAGGTTTTGATCAAGCACTGCCAATTTGAAAGTTTAGGGGTTTGGTGTTTTGGTTCTTTGACCCTGTAGGAGGATGAATGAAGGAAAGAAGATATTACTACAGTAGTTAAGTTCCTGCTTCACAAAACAATTTTGGTAAATTAATTTTATTTTGATTGCAGAATCAAGTGTTCTCCATGAACTGATTAGGAAAAAGAAGGAATTTTAAAGAATTGCAGCATTCCCTTTCCTTGTAGCTCTGTCCTATATACCAAGTGCAGACTCATGGTCACCTGACTCTCGCTCACCACCACAGAATTTGCACCTCTTGCACAGGCTGTTACAATTTGAAGAATTTTTAGCTTTTTGAAGCCAGATGTGCCCCACGACTCACCCACCTGCCATCCAAATGCCTCAAACATGTGATCCCACAGCAGGAGAGAAGACACAATATTTTTTTTAACCAAATTTTATCCTCACAGATCAAAGCAGGGGGTATTTGTTGCACTGCAGCCCATCAAGCTCTGCAAACTTAATGTATCATACCTGCAGGATCTCACATGCTTACTCAGAAAGGATCAAAATATTTGGCTAAATGTTTCTGTTTGGTGCATTTGACTTTTCTGCACAACAGAGTTTTCTAAAGGGCAAGTCTGCAAGACCAGCCACCACAAGAGAGCAACTTGGGATTCATTCTACTGTTTGTACTCAAACTTAGGGCCACAAAAGCATTTTGCAAAATACTGCACCAACACAAAACAAAACTGTATGTAGCCAGCTGTCCTCTGCTCCTGCTGCTTTCTCCCTATTCCCTCCAGAGACCATGCATTTTCCTAAAGGAGATGGCAAGGAACTAATAACTGTATGAGTTCCAGTTTGTATCCTTTTGGGAATAGCTGCTTATCTGGCACAGCAAAGCAAAATACCCACATTGCTCCACACAAAGCCCAGAATTATCTGTTTACATCTTATGTCCAATGCAAAGGGCAATATCTTTATACAGTGTGGGCTTAGACTGTAAACTGTTATATTTGGATGAGGATGTGTGGAAGGAAGATAGCAATAGCTAGCAACAAGCAGTGGGTTTTTTTTTTTTTTACATCTAAATATATATAGAAAGATGTTCTGTTTTAAGATGTGTGAAATCTCTTCCGGTACAACACAGAAAAACAAATAAACAAGATACTATCACAAGGCAAACAGAATACCACATTATGTGCAGAAAACACAACAGTGTCAGTAGATGCTTAGGAATCCAATATTAACTTTTAATGAACATTTTGACGGTTCTCATATCTTTTTTTCCTCAGGGAAGAGATTTTTAAAGCTGTATCTCCTTGGACTGACAATCTTGTCCTTTAATATCCTCTTATTTTACCTATTTCTTCACAGTGTCTTTCTTACAGATTAAGCCAATTATTGCCCAAATGAAAAACTGTCAACACACAGAACATAACTCTGCTCACTGACTCTTAAAAAAATTCTACGGTATCATGCTTCTAAGTCTCTTTCATTCATCTCCACGACTGAGAATCTTATCAGGTGTGGATCTGACTTCACACCTCTCACTTAATCCAGCACAACAAAATCTTCATTTGGCCACATCTCATAGGGCAGTCTTTCAACAACACAGTCATTTTACAGAGTAAACTACAAAACAGTAATGATAACAGTGATCTGGTAAACAACTACTGTCCTAAAAATCCCCTGTATTTCACAGAATATGTATTTCCCATATATTCTATTATATTCTATATATATTCTCTCTTCCATTTTCTACACTCACCTTGGCTGACTTCTCAGTGCTATGCTCTCGCTTTCCTACATGATTCCCCATGATGGATCACCAAACTTTAAATTCTGAAAAGATAAAAACCAAAACATTTTTGAAACCAATACATTTGTAAAGAAATACAAATAATTTTTTAATCTGACACATAACAAAAAAATTTTTCACATACAATGAGGATTTTTACAATCCAAGGTAAGATCTGTGAAAGATTCTAAGGAAAAAAACACATGCTTATCTGGTCTATTATGCACATTTAAGCAATAACAGAAAGCTTTCCTACATCTATTAAAAAAAAAAAAAAGAGACATAAAAGAGAAGGAAAAAAAATATTCTTTTTGAAATTTGCACATGAAACAAAACTAGATTAGAAATTAGGTAGAGGCCCTGTCTTTTGATATTATGTTTTTAATAACAAACAGTGCAGTACATACCAAATAATTTGTAACTATAAACTTCCATAAAAGTTCAAGTAAGTTCTTTTGAATTCACATCTACCATTGTATAAACAGCAATTAGTGAAAAAAGCACCACACTAACTGCTAAGGACTTGCTGTGGAGGTTAGAACACCTGAGTTGTTTACAGCTCCCACTCTCATGACGAGCACTTATGAAAGTAATGCCAACTCTTTCTTTGTATTTCCTGCCTCATCCTGTCCTATCTCAGCTTAACACAGCTTATGTAGGTTAAACCACAACACTCACATTTCAGCTTTTAGAGCACACTTGTGGTTGTGCCACGTATTTCTTGTCATAGAAGCCGATATCTGTATAGGATTTTGCAGCTGCTGCCCTGAGATTATTTGAATGCAGTGCATCACAGCATTTGAAGTCATGAGACTTAAAATTATATGCATTACTTAAAATTACATGCATGAAGTAAAGCAATAGGCTAACAAACTCATATATGGTTATAATCCCAGCTACATGCACCGATTTGTGTACAAAAAGATTCTAAAGACAGAAACTTTGCTTTGGACAAAGTATACATCTGTGATGGACAGTCATAAGTAATCAATCTAATTTGTATCTCTACTTCAACTTTTGGAGAGACTGATAGATTTATTTACACACACACTTCACCACCTCACCCAACTCCCAGTGATAAATTTCAAGAGTCTACTGTGCTCATTTGGCAATTCACTGAATTCAATTTTCTCTAAGTTCCATGTTATCACTGTATCCAATTAAATAATTCCTCAAAAAAATCCATTTCCAAGGTCTCACAAAATCAAAATTAAAAACATCCAAAACTCAGTAAATGCACTCAAGATAGAATTAATTGCTAAATTGGAAACAGATTTTTTAAAACCAGCACTATCCATTGCATACAAGATTAAAAAAACACCCCTGTACTTTCCAGCTGTGAGATCAGCACATACAAGATTAAAAAAACACCCCTGTACTTTCCAGCTGTGAGATCAGCACAATCAATTCATCTATTTTTGACATTCTAAAATTTTTCAAGGAAAAATACCAACAAATTAATATACACTGGGTTTCAGACCTGAACTTCCTCAAACTGGCCTTTGCTCTACAAATTATGAGCAGCAGCTCATTCCTCATCACCTGCTTCCCAACATAAGGAAAGCAGAGTGGAATACAAAACTGTAAGACATGTCTACAGCAGAATATAAAGGTGAATGTTCTATGTGTTATTCTTCCACTCATTTATCAAAAAAAAAACCTATCAAATTTGATCTATAACACACGTATGTCTAAGTACACAGATGATGAAGCCAACATAACACTTGCAGACTGGATCTGTGATCCTGTCCTCCTGCCTCCCCTTAGCTTCCCTCATGTCTTTGGAGTACCACTCCAGGAACAACCATCCTGTACCCACAAAACACTCACAACTAAATTTTATCTTTTTTCATCCATAAATGAATGCAGATGCTTGAACTGAAGAGAAGTTAGCTACAGGTAACTGCTAATAATTCCTCACACAGCAATAAAACTACTTTTCAGCCAAAGGGACAAAAGCAACCAGCCACTAGCAAGGGGATCCTAAATGTTACAGATTTCCTCATGCTACCTATTAAACAGTGAAATCTAAGTAATCCTTTGGCAAAGAAAGTATTCCAAGAATCTGACATGAATTATGAAGGACCTTGTATCGTGCCAACTGTTCTGTAGATATCTGATTAGAACGCAAAACCACACATACATGCAAGCATTTACAGCAACAAAGACTTAATTTTTCACTTCAGCCTCAAGCACAAATCCACCTTACTTGACAAAAAACTGAGCACACTTCAGGATGGAAGTACACCCTGCAACACTAAGACTTAAACCCTGACTTTGGTTCTTCCTGTCCAGAGGAGACTGTACTGCACAGTTTCTACCTGCACCAATCTTTATGCAATGAGCTGAGTCACTGGCTTCAATGGGATTACTCATTTTATAATCTTTGTAAGAACTTGCAGCCAACTATTCCAAACATCTCAGCTGGAAAAAGATTTGTATTTTTTTTTAGTCACCTTAGTAATGTACAGGTTGCCAGACTAAGCAGCTCTGTATGAAGTGAAGAAACAGCTTCTTACACTTCCTAACAATGTCCATCAGCTGAACAACACTCTTCTTTGCAGAGGAATCCATGAATGATGCAGGGCTGATGAACAGCCACAAGAACAGTCACGGTGCTCCAAGCAATGAAGAAGCAGAATACTGAGGAAATGCAATACCTTCTTTGGATCTCACATGAATCACACCTAACAATAAGCTGCTGAAACAGGCCTGCACATGAGACTGAGTTTATGACCACAACAGCATTTGCCAAAAATCTTCCAAGTGAAACCCTGCAAGTTTCGTCAATCCTACAAGATGACAAATTTTGCGCATGAGCCTGAGTCACAAATGAGAGGTGACACTCTGCATGCCCTCAGTGAACAGAGTTACATCACCAGCTCCTCTATAAAATGTCCCATCAAGAGTTGCTAGTTCCATATTAAAACCATCTGAGAGGCTCAGAAAATGAAAGGCCACAGGAGTAAACTGATTTAACAGGACCAAAAGTTGCAAACACTTCTGCTACCTAAAAGCTCTTTCGGGTGAAGTGAGTGAATTGTGGCAGGAAGTTGTGAGCCACCGCTGCAGGTGCCACAGCAGAGCCATCCGGCTGCCTCAGCACTACAACACCTGCTGAGCTGAATCAGCTCTGCTGCCGTGACCTGGCACTTCCCAATCCATGACTGATGCAGCAGTAACTCCACCTATGCTGGCTGCTTTGAGTAATTCCAGAAACAGCAGAGGGATTTTGCCTGGAGAAATTAAATTAAGTGTCTCCTCCCATTAATTCACCTTCTTACAGAGTTGTCTAAACAGATAAGCTGATGGAAGCCTAGACCAAGCAGCTTTCCCACTTTCTTCACAGCAGGAACCCATATTCCAACAAGCAACAACCACAGAAACACCAGTGCCTTACCCAAGGAGAAGAACTTGTATTTCCAAAACTCAAAATAAAAAAAAGAGATGGAAAAATTCTATTCTACACAACACATACCTTTAAAAAAACACTCACGTTGGCATAATTTAATTTATCTTCATCTGAGCAGTTGATTAAAAATAGGGCTTTAGAAACATATATCAATGTAGAGGTTTTTTAGCCCATTCTAGCCTGACTGTCAATATTTGCAGCTAAACAAGTGGTTCTAATCATCTTTCCATACACACCCACTGTCCTATAAAGCAGTTTATGATTTAGAATTTTCACTGAAAGGCAGACAAACACTTCTCCAAACTTTCTGAGTATAACAAGAAATGCAATGGCATTACTTTCTGAACGCTATGCAATTTTTAACTGCAAAATAGCAGTTTCTTAGTCACAGGAGCCTGGAAAAAGTTCCCCCATGTAGTAATCAGACTGTAAATAAGTGATGTTGTAATTCAGGAGTCAAAACACTCTGTAAGCCAATCCACTTTTGTTGAACATTAATGTTTACTTGAAATTAAAAAGCATAAACTACCGAATGTGTATCACACGATGTTGAAAATGGATTTTTAAATATGATCTTACCTCTTCCCACACGTTAATTATGACTCAACAGAACTACACATACTAATAAAGGTATGCAAGGACTTACATATTTACAAGTATCAGAACATAATTACTACCTTGTCTAGGAATATGTATTCATCACAGACTGATGTTGGGTAATAGTGCAGAGCTGCAAGTGCTCCCAGCCTTACTCACGCATGGGAAGGGTAACCATGGAATATAAAAATATTTGAGGAATTTACTTAAAACTTCCTGCTAAATTCATAAATATTCCTATACAAGTAAATGCAACATTTTACTACTATATACAGAATCTTATTAGAAAAAAAGAGTGTAATTTCTTTTAAGAAGTACGCAAGTTTTCTCTAATTCTGGTAGCCCCCTAATGTGCACTCTTAATTACAAACTTACCCAAGGTTTTGTCTTTTTTTGTTGGTGGTTTTTTCTGGTTTTGTTTTGTTTTGTTTTTTGTTTGTTTGTTTGTTTTTTAATTTTTGTGTTTGTTTGGTTTTTTTGTTTGTTCTTGGTGGTGTCAGGTCCTGGTTATGTAGCTTCCTGGGAAGCAAGCTGACACATAGCACAGCAGTGGCTGACAGCTAGATGGAAATCTTTGAGTGGCTTTTTTTAGGCTCTCAGTGTGATACATATCTTTGCAAGGAAGCCTTTCACTTCATCTTCTTTGAAAACAAGACTGAGGCACTGGGCACGCCTCATCTGTTTCTTCAGAATTCCCTCATGGTGGCAACCTAATATTCCAACTCACCAAGAAAGAAAACCTCCAGCAGGCACGAATGAGTGACCTGCAGCTAAATCCATCAGCAGCCACAGTCAGACACTTCACAGACAGATGTGAGCAGCCACATAACAGAAGTAACCTGCCTCATGGACAAACTGCTCCCCAGGCATCCCACCCTCTTAATTCAGCTGTTAAATTATTTCATAAAATATACTGCCTTAAATCTCTTACAAGTTTCTTGTTATTTAACACAGACTTAATTTTTCATTATTGTGAAAGAGTGCAATACTTCCTAAATCAAACTCTGTTTCACTTTTGACTTCCACAATTATATTTCTCTGAAAGCAAAAAAAATTATTCCAGACATATTTCCATCATGAATTATCAAACCCAAGACTTCAGTGGCGACCACAGCCTATAAATCAGAGAAGTCAACAGGAGTTTACTACTTACAGACGTATTTAATCATGCTTGTACAGTGTTTTGCATTACACAGTCCTGACCTATCTAGATATTACAGCAATTTCCATGTTTACAGTTAACTGCATGTACCTTAGCAAGGACATCAGGCATGGAAAGCCACACCTCTGAGAGACTGGCCGAGTTCTGAAACACTTTTACCTTAGAAAGCACACCTCAGTGCTAGTACAGTTGCTCAGTAATTTACACACTCTTCATATATCAGTGCAAAGGACACATTAAAAAGGAAAATTATTTCATTTTCTCTAAAATTTTCTGCAACACTGTGGCACATGAGAAAGGCTACAACAGCGAGAGAGAATATATTCTGTGAAAAAACATTGTTGCAAACTATTTCCTAAAATTGCCACAGGGTAAGCAGGACCCAAGGCTTAAGATATTTCCTGACTGCTTTGATTACCATTTTCCTCTATTGCCAACAAGAAGGATATTGCACATTACTTTTTACAAAAGCATGTGATTTCCAGACATCTCACCTCAGCACACTGAGCATAGCCCAAACTTGATTCTAGACAACAGTGACATTACAATGAAATTGCTAAGCCACATATATTTATTTTCTGTAGCTCAGGCTTCTCTTGCTTTTCTCTCTTTTCTTCCTTCAACACACTCGGCTCTCCTTGCTAGAACACCATCCACCCTGTCCCACCCATCAAGAAAATGAAAATTTCTCAGCAGGGCTTTTCTGCTTCCCAAATGGAAAAATCCTCCCCTAAGGTCACGTAGCATGTGCTGGTGACCTATACACGTACAAGGGTGTACGTGCTGGTACCTACACCCCTTTATGCAAACAGAAATCATCAATGACCACAATCCTTTGGTATTAGCCACACGTTTACTGTTTGTCTTCAAAACTCCAAGATTAGCAAAGCCCTGTGAACTGTGTGCCAATCCACCTGCATGGTCATAAGGAAATTTCCTTAATCACCTCCAGTGCATCTGAGGAGGGAGCCAGGTGGGACCCCAGGCCTGGGGCAAGGTGCAGATGCACCCAGCACGTCTGAGCTCCATCTCTTCTGCTTGCTGCACTTCTACCACTGTAGCTACAACTGGGTCCTGACTAAATGTGGATTTCCTTTTCAGTACTCTATGACTTTGCTGAGATACTTGTGCTTCTCAGCTATTCCCAGTCTAGGGAACAGAGAGGGCCACACATACCCCTCCCTTGAATGTAGAATGTATATGCCAAAACTAAGACTGATTTATTTTTATCTCAGTCACTAATATTAACAGGTTCACTTAATCTGCTACATGCTATCTTTTATGCACAACACCCCAACAAAACAGGCTGGGTGTTATTATTTCCTTTTTCTTATAGGTTTAGGTCTGCATGGAATGCAATACCTTAGAGCTAGGACCAATTTTTCTCAGCTTTCTGGAAAGGATCAGATTTTTTTTTTCAGCACCTATGTGGTCCAGAGACAAAATAATTTGATACCACAGTAAAATAAATTATCTCATGGAAAAAAATAAAAACGAAAAGAAAGGGGACAGATAAAGATATAAAGTTTAAGAACAGAGAAATATCATAGCCACATTCTATGTATTTTTAAGATATGCAGTAGACTCCTAAAAGCAGTGCTTTCCACCATCATGGCTTCTAAAGTACCATATTTCTTTTAGGAATACACGTCTACAGCTGTGAACCTCAACATTTGGCCTCAGTGAGTCAACAACTAAAAGTTAGACCTTTGTCCTAAATTCTTAAATAGCTGTGAAAAATAGGAAACACCATGCAAGAATATATAACCCAAGTGCAGTATTAACCAAGAGAATGAAAAAAAGAATAAAATTCATATTTAAATCATGGATAATTTCAGGCCAACAATCTTAACAGTACCAGAGGACAAAAAAAAAAGCAACTGAGAAATTATACAGAAAATTATAATTGTTTGTTACTTGAAGACTTTCAGTTCCTGAGATTAAAGTGCTCTGAAAGCAGACAAGACCTAGCACTTCTTTTCAGATAAAATGCCAAGAGAATAAAACCAAGATATATTAGATAACTCACTTTTTTCCCTGTTCTCTGCTTAAAAAAACCAGCCCTCTCCAAATGTTGAGCGGTATATTCTCTCCTTCCAAGTGAGGTAGGCTACCTAAGCTTCCCAGAGAACACAGGGAACACAGATGATGGCCTCATCATGAACATGTTGTTCATGAAACAGAGACTGATGACAAAATGCACACCTGCAGTTCTAAACACACATGAATTACAGGCACTGCATGCTTGCTCTTCTCATATTCAACAGACTGACAGATGGGACAGGGAGATGATTCACCCCCTTCAGACAGCATTAACTGTGCTGGGAGATAACACTGAATCACTATATCCTTCAAAGTCTCTCTCTCTTTTCTGACTTCATATATGTTATCTATACTGCAAGCATATCAACCATCTGCAGGATTTCCTGCAGATTCTCCTCTGTAACATTTGGCATAAATATTGATATTGCGAAAGGGTCTGACTTTCACCATACTCCAAGTTGACTCCCTTTGGCCCAATCTACTTCTCTACACTCATGTCCCTCCCTTCCTTCCCATAACACACTGCCAAAGAAGCACAAAACCCAATGTTTCTTCTCTGACACAGAAAAAAATCGTCCTTAACTCTATGCTTGTATTTTTCTCTCCTTGTGCATTGTTTCTCACTTCTTTTTGCCTTCTTTTCCCTGGCCATATTGTCTGAGCATTCATACATGAAATCATGGTCCTAAAGTGCTTTATAAAGTAATTTGATGAAGACTCAACCCTCAGTTTTTTAATTTGTAAGCATGCTGAAGACATGCAAGAACATTCAAAGTTCATGTGGCAGCCTCCTAAAAGGCTACCATTATCCAGAGTCCATTAACACAAACAAGATCGTTCTCCAGCCAGAAATGGTTTGCTATGCAGGTTGCCAGTGACACCTCGTGAAGCTTAAGTGAAGATTTATAAACTCCTCTTCTCTGAAATCAGTAAATAAAATTAAGAACAAAGTAACTCAGAAAGCTGTGGAGAAGCAATTTTTCTGGGATCTTAAATGATTATCTGGAAACATAGATATTATTACCCCAGTTTGGGGTTTTCTTTGGTGATGACACACTGATTTGCTTTCCCTTCTTAGAAGAGAAAGCAAAATTAATTTTTTGCTAAGGATAATTGCATAGCTCAGAAATAGATCAATTTATCTTCTTTTCAAATGGAATTTTAATCCAGATGTTTTGGCTTTAATTGTTTAGGTCAGAGGCTCAGCAGCTTACAGTCACTAAGCTGTGAGTTGCTGCACTTGGAATTTTAAATAATTAATGAGTAACAGCAGCTGAAATCTGCATGAGGAACATCACCCTGACAATTATTGTACTCGTGTGCTTTAAATATGCTTTCAAGAACTCATGGCTTATACTTGAATATTGTCTCATTTTATCTAACTCTTAAATGTCATGTGCTGATGTTATTTTCCCAAACTTTATCAGAGGTACGTTCAAAGCCAATATAGAAACAGTCATTACTGAATAACTACTGATGAGAACAATGACAGACCCAGGGGAAAATTTCCATTTGAACATGAGAATGTTCCAAATATACACAAGATCATTATCTCCCCTTCTTTCATTATAAAGAAAACCAGATTGTTTATTCCATGTTAAAAGGAAGACAAAAGCATGTGACAGACCAAACACTCATTTTTTCAGCATGGTTTTCAAATGCAGTTCACCATTTGTCAGCGTACAAGAGAAAATGATAACAAAATCTGGCAACATATCAAAATAATGGAGTGAGAAAATACATGTTTCAATAAGGAGACTAGCAGTGTCTTCACTTTCAATCATGATCACCAAAATACCTCTCAAATCCACTACATGATTAAAAGTAAGCTTGTATATAATATTTGCAGTATCCATCTCAAGAATATCTTGTTCTTGAACAAGTTGCACTTGCCAACTATTTTATTGTTAACTAAATATTTTTTGAAAAAGAAAATATTGCATATGCCATCATCTGTGACAGGGTCCACAGCCTTCAGCCAAGAGGGGTTTTCCAGACAGTATGCAAAGATAGTGAGGAAGTTCCTTCCCTAAAGGTCTTGCAACATAAGTAGACAAAACACATGACCAGAAGGTAAACCTTTCTCCCACATTACAGATAGAGAGCAAAGGCAGAGATAAGTTAAGGACAGTACATAAGAAATACTTACAGCCCACTTGAGAAGCTTTGGCAGACATTAGAAAATTAAATCCAGAGTTGTAATCCTTAAAACCCGTTCTCAGCTACTACATAATGCCAGGGTTTGTAATCACAACACACACCTCCTTTCTTATTTTACAAGTGCTTCATGGCTTTCAAGTTCTGCCATCAGTCATAAAAAATAACACTCCAGCTATGATACACAGCCAAGCAGCTTCACATGATTTTACACCAGAACCCCTTCAATATACAACGAGGTTATTTCTCTGACATCCTAGGTCTTCATGCAGCCAACTTTGTCTCAAACACAGAAAATGTGAACTATCAGGCTCAAGATAATCACAAGACAGAGTGGAAACCACTGTAACAACCCATTCCCTGCCTTTTTTTTTCCTAAGCAGCTATAGCAGAAGGTCTCCCATACCATGAGATAATAAGCTTGTGATTAGCACACTCACACAGGATGTGGGAAACCAGGGATCGTTTTAGACAATACTGAAGGGAAAGATCAGTCTGGCTTGATCACAGGATAACTGTGAGTCACCAATGTGATCTGGCAAGAGGAAAATAGATCTTAAAAAAGACAGACAAACAGACCTACATTGTGTCACGAGGGAACACTTCCAGCAAAAACAGGGAAGAATTAAAGTCATCACACAAGCCACTACCATAACATCAGCTGAATACAAGGTACAATTCTGGTCAGCCATATCTAACAACATGAATTTTTTACTAGATCAGATGCGAAGATGAGGGGAGCAATAAGAACCTATCAGACAGAGATAAGACAAAAAGCTCATGACATGTCAAGCCTAAGTAAAACAAAGCTAAATGGGTGTTGGAGGAGGAGAAAATACACACTACCCACATATAAGTCTAAACTGAAAGCCAGAATATTCCCAAGCATCAGGAGAGCAGGGCTCTGAGAGAACCAGAGGAGAGTAGAACATCTAGCTGTGTTGAAGACAGAAAGCAAGAGTCCGACTACTTTATTTCAGGGGCTGCATGATTGGTGTGGTTCTTACCATGGCAGGACAGCCCCAAATGACACAGGCCACTCCTCTGGCCTGAGGATATTTCAATCCATATTTCTGAACAGTGTACCTGGAGCATTGGGGTGGGGAGCAGGGGGGGACAGAGAGGGCCTAATTTTTTCTGAATCAGTTCATACACTGACAACTGACTGTAAAAAAAGGATTAAATAATCCAAGCCCCAAACAAAACAAAACAAAACCACAAAACCAACAATACTCTGGAAAGGGGAAACAGAAATGAAATAGGATAGCTTTTAGCCAGCTGGATTTCACTGGTATGTAGGATACTAGACAAACAGACTTTATTCCTCATTCTGAGCTCATCCACTTTATCCTGTAAGGGATCAGTAAAAGTATGTGAGAGCTGTAACTCCCTCTGCACCAAGACATCCATTTACTGAAGAAAGGGAACATGACTCCTGCTCAACAGCCTCTACCTTGGCAGCCTGCTCCTTGCAGCAGGAAACACAGGTCTGAACCCTTGGGGAAAGAGCTGGAGCTGATCTCCATCCCAAGCACAGCACAGCAGGGTCTGGGCTAACCAGCTTTTCTGCAAGTTTGGCAGCAGCGGCCCTCGGGAAACATTTGTGAGACACACACCGAGTCCACCTCTGCCCTCAGCAGCTCTGGGAACCCGAACAGCAGTGAAACACACTTTGTTTGGATGGATACTGCCTTTCAGGAGCCTTTGCTCATTGGCTATGCTGGGTAATATTGTGAGACATCTAATTCTGAGCACTAGATAGACTAGGGTTTCATACAAGGCTCTTCAAGTCCCTTTCCCCCCTACTTCCCAGACCATTTACAAACCAACTGCTCTTTTCATAACATTCCTCTAAGACTGTATTCCCAAAGAGTCCTTAAAATCCCCTCCTCAAAAACTCTGCAGTAAACACTCCTCAATGGAAATGCAATAATGAGTAATATTTCCACAATCTGTGACTGAAACTCTATATCACATACGCATAGAACAAATTATATAACAAACTCTTCCAGCAATTTGTTTGTGCATCTCGTCATTGACTCAATCCATGAAACTGCTTCTCATTCCTTACGAGAGTTAAAACCTTTCAGAAAAGGGATCCTTAGCTGCTGGTTTGGCCAAATTCTTTATTTCTTACCTCAAACAGTATCTCCACCCAACCTACTACCATCCAATTCTTAACTCACCTACAGCACTTTCAAACAACAACTACTCATGGCATAAATACAGTCATTAATACAAGTTACTATACCTGAATCAAAACCTGTCATTTAACATTCACATGAGTTAGCTATGAGTGAAAGCAATGGGTCTTTTATTTAACACAGCATCATACTTAAACCAGCTTTTAGTGAATTGCAAGCAATTTAGTTATACCAATAGGTTCTAGCTGATTTGTAATACATTTTCAAGCGGAAATTCAGTGATTTAAGTTAACAGTTATGATAAGTTTGAGGTGTTACAGCTAGAGTCTTTCACTTCCAAATGAATAATCCCTTCTTTATTTCAACATTGCTCCACTGTGGTCCCTAATATTTAGTCTGTGGCATTTTAAGACCTTAAAATAATTCTGACCAAACCTGCCTTTACGAATCTAATGCTACTGTTTTCATCACTACCTTCTTTTGGTTCATCCAGTAACTCTAATGCATTACTGTTTATAGGTAAGTATCTATTAGTAAATCCATTCCCAATCTGGTATTTAAGCATCTGCCAAAATTAAAGTCAATTTCCAAAACAAATATACAGCAATGCTAGGGACACACACACAAAAAAAAAAACCCAAAGGTGTAAAAGTGTTTACCCCATTCACTATCTTGAAGCACACAATATTCACTCAGAAAAAAAATACAGCTCCACCCCCAAAACCACAGGTTTCATTGCATCTAGCAAAGATGTTTAAAAACACAAGCTAAAAACACTCCAGACTCTGTATGTTTGAAGCTAAGCAAAGAGGAAAGCAATTATCACCATAACTGTTTTGGGGTTTTTTAAACATAGTTGCATATAAACATTTCATCGGTTTGGATAAATCAGAGTGCACTTTTTTCACTCTTATATTCAATTAGTCATGCATAGAAGTTTCCCTTATCTTGCCAACTACATAATATAAATAGCCAGTCCTAAAGCACTTAAAATGTCATCAGATATTGGTGGTCTGCTAAAATGGAGGAGGACTGCAGATTATACCACAAATGCTCTCTCAAAAGCCACATGGAGAAAAGGTGTAAGCAGAGATAACAGAATCAGATGCACAGTGATGCCAGGTCCAGTGGGACTGGAACACGCACAAGTTGATGAACAAGAGGTGTCACAACACCACAGGAACAAAAGCACCTAATAATTTTGGTACCAATTACTATTTTGCTCATTTCACATCATAACACTCTGGCAACACAATTATCTTGGCTATCACTTTCTTACCGTCTGCCCATTGAAATTGTCCATATCCAAACATAATCCAGAATATACAATTTTTTCACAAAAGAGTTTTTCATGCTCCACCCACAAACTGCCTGATCTTATATTGTAATTACAGAATTTGCAAGCAGAAGGAGATCTTCTCTTTTGGCCAGAAACTCACTATATATGTCCCACCACAATGATACTCAGCATTCTCTTCAGTCTGAACTATAATTTCTTGCCTCCCAACAAAATAAAAATAAGAAAATCTTCACAGATTTCTGAATTGCAGCAATCTTTAAACTGAGAAAACTTAAAATGCTTAAGAAGTGAAAGCCCATTGAAGATTGTTGTATTTGTTTGCATCAGGAAGATATTGCAAAACCAGTTTTTATGCTTGTGTGTGCCAGCATTATTGCTGTAATGCATGAATAATTATGAAATTACTTAACTGCCTTCTTTCCAAAGCCCTGGTTATTTCTCTCAGGGTAAAGTACAGAGCTAGCTGATTGTGAAATACATTGAATCATTTGTCCATTTCCAAATGTAATATTCTACAAATACTGTATTTGCATGTCAATCTTTTATTTGCAAAAATAACATATTTACTAAACTGAACATGAGGAAAATGTGATTTTACACTTCACAAGTAAAGCATAAAACCAGGTTCCTAAAATATGAGAGAGACAGGCATTATAGATAAAAGTAAGGACTTAGATAGCTAAAATTTACTATAGAGGTACCATTTACTATTTATCATTTAGCATTTGACTTTTTGCCCTACATGCATTTTTTCAGTCTCCATTTAGAAAATGTCAGTATGATTTTGGAATACACATAAGATTGAGTTAAAATACTTACAATGATTTGCCAACTATTATGATGTTTTTCCTAAAGTATTGAGGTCTTACTGCAATTAGACACTATTGGAAGCATTAAAATAATGAACTAATTACACCTGTCATTCAAAACATTTTATGAATACTGTATTTCTGATTAATTAACTGCTGATTAGATGGTTTCTAGAACATTTCTAAATTGTAAAATGTAACTCTTACTATCAGTTGAGCTACTGCTCCTTTAGAAATGTTTTATTAAATGTACTGGTAACCTTACTCTGGAAGGGCTTTTCAGGTCCTAAAAAAATAATGCAGTTAATAAAAATTAGTATCTAAATGTATAGTTCTATACAGGACAAAAACTAAGGACAACTATCATCATGTGACAAAATTATTATGATACATGATGAACTATGCAGAGTAACAACTGTTCATCACTAACAGAAGTTAGAAAATTAAGCATCTGAACCAGTAAGGCAAGTGGTGCTAATGATAAGATCTGAGAAACACTGAATTCCCCAATAAATTATTGTCAACTCACTATTCAGCATCATAAAATCAAGTTAAATTTCTTTGCTTCTTACTGTGAGCAAACTAAGAATGTCTCAGTTTTACCGTGGGTCTTACTGCATTTGACAGGTGCTGGTGTTTTCTAACAACCACTTAAAATTATGAGTAATAAGGGAATATCAAAATAGTGTTTAGCAGAAAGAAAAGCCATGACATAATAAGGGAAGTTGTAAAAGCAGATTAAGAGTAGCAACAAAAAGAAAAAAACAGCAACAACAACAACAAAAAAGCAAACAACTACCAAAAAAGGAGAAGCTTTTAATGTATATCAGAAGGCAAATACAGATTTTTCACACACCCTGACACCTGCATATGCATTATTTTTACTGTCAAGCTAATGGCAAGATAATGGGACTAAATCAATACAAAAGAACACCCAGGGCAAAGCCCACTGGCTTTAAGCAGATCACCAATATAATCATCAACATGCATTAGATCAAGCTAAAATAATTATTAAACTTACTGTCACTTTTGCTGTCTCCTTATCTGGTAAATTCCTCACACACACACACACACAGAGAGAGCAAGAATCACTCTAGAGGCGACATCCTGTTCCTAACAAACTTGTTCCCCCAGGTCACATGAAGCTCCAGCTTATTCATCACCACATTCCCAAAGATGCAGGTGCTCCATCCTGTGACCAGCACGCACTCATCACCCACAGATGGACAGCATCTGGGCATCCAGAAAAGAAGAGCAGGAGAGGGATTATGCACAGGTTACCAGTTACCAAGTCTGAAGGATCACTAGGAAAGAAAACATCACAGTCCAAGCCTACATTCATTGTTTGTTAATCTACTTCCACAGTATGTTCTGACATACACCTGCCTGGATGTCATTTCTGGGCATATTAAGGAGAAGATAGTCACTGGGAATCACCAGGATGGATTTACAGAGGTTTAATCATCCCTGACCAATATGATTGCATTCTGTCATTAAGTGACAGGATCTGTGGATGGGAGATCATTGGTGCCACCCACCTTGATTTTAGGAATACTCAACAGCCTCTCCTGCAGCATCCTTGCACCTAACCTGATCCAAGTCAGAGCATGGATACGTAAACTACCAGCTGATAAAAAAGCCCATTAGGCTTAAACAGCTGCTCTTAATGGTTCCCAACCTGCCCCTGGTTACAAAGTGAATAGGTTAGGGACCCAATCCTGTTTAATTTCTTTTGCAGTGACCTGGCAGAGCACTCAGTAAGTCTGCAAACACTACGTTTGCAGGTGTAGAAGACACGCTGGAGGGCAGGGCTGCCATTCAGATTAACTTAGATATGGCCAACAAAAATGTTATGAGAGCATAGCCTGAAGACCAACTTACTGAGGAGCAGCTCCCCCAAAAACAAGCTGGAGATCCTGGCAAGCCAAGAATCAGCCCTCCACCTGGCAGCAAGGAGGGCTAACAGCTTCCCAGGCTTTGGAAATGGGAGCACAGCCAGCGGACTGAGGGAAGCAATTGCTCTACTTCATGCACAATCCACTTCTCTGGTGTCTGCACCACCAGGTCTGCTTTTGGATCCACATTATGAAATGTCAACAAGTTCAGTGGAAGGCCACAAAGACAGCTGTCAGCTGGAACACACATCCTGTGAGGAGAGGCTGAAGACACGGATTGTTCAGCCTGGAGAAAGCTTTGGAGCACGTAGTATCAAATTTTCAATACCTCAAAGTAAATTATAAAAATGATGAGGCCAAGCTTTTCAATAAGGTGCAAGGGGGCAGAACAACACCAACTGTGATCTGGGAAGTTGTAAATATGTATTAGCTAAGGGGAAAAGAAACACAGTCCCTGATGGCACAATATAAACTGTATAAAGTTAAGAATTCTGAATATGATGCTACTCAGTGCTTTACCACGCAACTCCATTAAGACAAGGAGCATACTTTTGTTGTTGCTGTATGCTGTTTGTGGCCTTGCTAAGGCCTAATGGGCAAAATATTACTCACAGGGATGAAACATCCAAGCCATTTATAATAAAGGCCCAATTATGTTGCAAAGTAATTTTCATTACTTCTTTCTCACTCTTTCCAGGGGCACAGAAAGTTATTACTCGTGGCTACAATTTCAGCCTTCAGTTGGAACCAAGTATCTTCCTACAGTACTTTCATTAATGAAGAGGGTTGTGGCATTCATTAGTCAGAATTAAGAGGGGAAAAAAACCAACCAACCAAAAAAAACCCCAAACCCAATAAGCAAACCACATACAAAGTATTTTACCACTGGAGGAGGAGAAAAATGGAGTATTTCACAACCCACTCTACATGTTGGCCAAAGTTTAAGATTAGCTTTTCAACACCAACAGCCCTGCACTCAGTTGAAATGCACCTACTAAGATTTCCATTAAAGCAACAATTTTTCCATGTAGGCCTATTATGTTATTTCCCATTTGACAAGAGTATCTTTCTGAAGAACAAAATCAAAGCCAAATTACTGCCCATATTCCAGGTGAACAGAACTGAGTCAGACTATGCTGAAACTATGAAAGTTGTGCAGAAACTTACGTGCATCTCTTTTCCAGGAACAAGTCGGGGCAAAGTAATAGTACAGATAAAAGATAACACAAAATACAAGTCAGGGAGTTTCTATCTGTTAAAGCTCAGCACTTCAGTGAGAAGTCCCTCAGTAACTTCTAATATTTCAAGAAACAGTAACTTCCAACATTTGAGGAAATAATCTAATAGTGAAAGACTCAACAAGAGCCAAAGCACAAGGTAATTGCAATTGTTCTCCTTTAAGTTAGTCCCAATTATTTGAGCATGTATATTAAGCTAAAAAACAGCTATGAAAAAAAAATCTATCTTCTTTCCACTTTCAGAAAAATAAAAGGAGAGTTAACACCAAGGCTGACTTAAGAAATGTGGAAAGGTTCTACTCTTAGAGCATACAATTTTGTTAATACATGAAGCACAACAGGCAACCATTTCCAAAACAGTTTGCCACTGTTCTTTAGCCAGCCTTCTAGGCACTGTGTTTCTTTCTTTTAAGCTAAGCAATGTAGAGATGAAAATGCCTGGAATCAAACTGCTGACTGTTTTTCAGTGACCATTTCACTGAAGAGACAAATTAAAATGGGATCACTGTAACTTGATAGTGGATTTTAGTAATTCGTGGGATTATGAGTTGTACTCCAATTTTAGCTCTCTGGAATGATGTGAGCTATCACAACATTACAAACGCAACACAGTAGGGGTCCCAAAGTTTCCTTTTACAATGCTTATATCATTCTTTATGGATAAAGCTCCAAGGCACACACCAATCCCCAAAGTTATGCTCTGTAGTGTTTCATCAGTGTTTTATCCCATACCACAGAACTACTGGAAACATAGGCCAGTTATTTTCCTTCATTTGGTTTCAGACTTTGCTGTCATAATTTTCAATATAACAGGTCCTTTCTGGACACAAACCTGTACAGCTGTCCCCCACCAAAAAAAAAAACAAAAACAGCATATGCAAAAATCTACCATAATTTCTTCTGTAGCTACATAACACTCTAAGGGACAAGTACAGTATTTTATTTTAATCACTTTAAGTTCTGTCAGATAATATTACAACACTATTTTTCATCCAGAGAACTAAAAAGATCTGACAAGAGAGTTTAACTAAGGACTCATGTTTTTAGAAGAGAAGAGCAATGCTGACATCCAAAAAACAATGTTGGAGAAGGATAACTGAAAAGCATTATAATACATTAGACAACATCATAAAGCAATGTTTTGCTGTTAACCATGAGGTACTGTGGATGATATGGAACTGCCACCCCCATAAGCTGATGAGTCTTCTCCAAGATGAACTAAAGTCTAGGTAATTGAGGAATTTGTCACAAACTGCAGGAATGCTTCCTGGGAGTGGGTACTGTAGGAAGCCAATAGAAGTTCTGAACATCTGAAATCTCTGTCTAGGAAATCTAGGAAAGTCAATGATAAACAAAAATTACAGGACAACTGTCCTCGGGGCTCCAAGGCTATTGCTATATTGGAAAGTATGATTTTACTATGGCAGTTTTTAACACCTTAAGTCCAAAGATGAACAAACCTCATGACTGGCCTTTTACCACCATACTACACTTGAAGATGAAGCAGCTGTACACTGTCCCCCAGAAGACCCTTGAATAACCAGAGTACAACTGCCTTCTGATCTAGAAAGTACCACAGCCCAATTTATAACTGAAAACAAACAAACACCCAAAAAACTGGTGGGGCACTGACAACAACACAACAGCTGTACTTCAGGAGATTTCCAATCTTCTGAGAAAAAACATATGCCCACTGAGATGACAGGCTGTTATTGCACTGTAAGAGTCCTTGATTTAACTTAACCCATTACATATAACCATTATTTTTCATCATCTCTCATGTATTCACAAGACCAATCAGAAAAACTGGTTCAAAACTGCAGCCAAATGGCTTTATGTGTGTCTAGTAGTACTGATCTCTCACACTGACAAGCCGCTTTTATAAGTATCTGAATTCCAAGGATAGCTACGAATTGTCCAACTGCATTGTTTTACCTGAATTTTGTGACTTCCAAGAAAGAAGTAAGCTAAGAACAAACAGATTTTCACTTGTGATCAGCGATTTCAACTCTTTAGTAGAAACCAAAGATAATGAACCAGGTAAATATTTTAAAAATACACTACATGCCTGAATTATTTTAGAAATATAGCTTGGTTTGCATTTGATTTTCCTTTCCCTCTCACTTTCCACTCATAATAGTTAGACACTAGATTCCCTCAGTTGTTAACTTCACCAATCTGGAAAGAACTGAATTTAAACATTTAAAGTTTAAATAAATGTTTAAACTTTCTCAAGTGTTTAAAAAAATACATACTAAGAATTTCAATTACACACTAAGAAATTTTACAAGTGTTGGAACAAAATACAAAAAGAGTCAGATTTAAAAAACATCTGTCATTGCAACATGCAAAACAAACCTAGTACAGCTGATACATTGATCAAAACTGTTCAAATTTTAAGAAAAAAAAATATATAAAACCTGCTATTTAACCTTTAGTCATTGTATATTAAAAAAAAACCCTCTGACTTGATCAGTCTTTTCAGATTTATTAACTTCCTTGTTTCTTCCCTTTGAAAAGGGCAAAGCTCCAGAGGAAAAAAAAAAAAGTAAAATAAAAAGCAATATTTAAGTAATTATTAAGAAAACTAACTTCTTCACTGAATTATTTCAAAAATCACTACAGGACAGAAGCAGAAAAAAAAACCTGTCTGAAAATTTCCATGATATTTTTTGTTTTTCTCTCACGTGCCTTTTGTGTGGGCTTTTCTGGGTTATGTCCAAAACTTACAGCTATTCCAAGCAACAGAACTGGGATTTCACAGTTACTGCAACTGATGCAAGAAACTTTGTACGAATGATCTGACTCTATATTAACCAGAGTTCTTTACTTATTTTTATCAGAGCATTTTGAGAAGCATAAACCTTCTTTCAGAATATGAAACCCAAAACCAAATCTGAAATACTGAATAAAAATCTGAGTACTGTCATCAGAACTGTTTAAGTGTCTGCTATTTAGAATTTCTTTCTCTACTATTAAATGTTCATAATAGATTCTGAATCCTTTAAAGAAAATAGTAGTAAGCTGTGTGTTGATCTCTACAAGAAAAAGTTAAACCCAGGATGATCAACCTTTTAGAGAAGGGTCAGTCTCTGGAAATGTCTCAAGTAAGAAGATGAGGTGTAGAAAATTGGAGAGTGACTGATACATTTCCCGAACAACTAGAAAACATGTTTTTAAAAGCCACATCTAGAAAAAGTGTTTTAAAAAACCCAAAAACCAAACTCTGAAAACAGCTGGCAAAGCAAGAAAACACGAGTACAATTTCATCTTTAAAGAAGTTAGTAAGATTGTTAATCATAAACATACCATCAAAAATTATTTAATGCTATATCCAAAAGTTCATGTGCACAAGGATTCAAATAGGAAAACATTTGATATGTGTGATGATTTGACTGAAGAAGACATTTCTTTATGTGCTACTAATACAAGAAAACAACCAAAGAAATGAGCATAGAAAATCCATAGTCATCTGAATGAAATTCTTAAATAAAGAAAATCTAAAACTGATTGTGACATAGCCTCTATTTACTGCCACTGGATACATAAGATTAGGCACTATCACTGTCTCCTCAAGGGAAAGCCATCAATGAAGTTTTGTGCAACTCTTTTCAACCACTTATCATTAACTATTTTGTCTAAATTCTCACATTGGCAAAATCTTTATTTAAGAGCCTCACCTCAGGACACAGATAACAGTTTCAATCTGATGTCTTGCCTGAAAGAAAAATTATTCAGATAATTAAATACCATAGGACAGAGCACTTCACCAAGTGCTGAATGATCCAGAAGACTGCTGTCCTTTAACCCATGGCAGAGTTTATATTTTAAACCTGTATGCAAGATCAGAGTCTTAGGCTGCAAACTTTACAGCCTTCTCATTAAACACTAGTTATGCTCTAAGTGTTTTAGCCAAAAAAATATTACATTTCATGCATATTCGTCCAGTAACAACACTGACTGTCAAAAATTGTTATGCTCTCATGTAAATTGAATTAATTTAGTTCTGGTAAATAAAAGTTTGAGCCAAATAGCCCAGGTTCTAATACATAAGCACCAATGTACTTTCTGAACTCTCACTTTTGACAGATAAGAAGCTAACAGAAAACAGTAGCATTTAAACACTGAACAACTTCTGGTACTTATGCTTCAAGTAAGTATGAGATGTATATTTCAGCTTATTTGGCCTTCCCTCAACAGCTTACAATGCATTTCTTTCATCACAAAAAACCATGCAGCAGAGCAATTAGAGCCTAAATTTAAATGTTCTATTTGATGGAATAAATAACCAAACTATTGGCTATTTCAACCATATGGGTAATTTCTATCAAGGACTGAATAAACCATCACAAAAAGAACAAACAAGAATGTCTGGATACACAACAGTAGGGACACTCACTCAGGTTGCTCTCTTGCCTCATCCCACCATTACCACTCCGTGTACCTTCACCTGGGATCTAACACACCACGATCACTCATCTTCTCAAACTTTCAGAACTGAAAAGAATTGGATGCATGTCCCAGTTATGCTATCGATTCGTGGGGTGACCAATGAATTATATCTTGAAAACAGATATAATCCTGCTTTGCATGTGCACGATACTCTGAGCTGATTATTTCCAGCATTCTGACAAGCTTGTCTTTAACCAGGATGTAAGGCTCAAGGTGTCATATGGGAGCTGGCATCTTGAGAAACAAATCCCAAGATAAGAACAATTCTGTCATTAAATTTTTCATAAATGCACAGAATTAAGCAATTATAAATATGAAACTATTTTAAAGCAACATGCTCCAATTTGTATCATTAAGACTCTGTAGTGAGCTAAAATTTATCACCCCAATAGTGACTGTAACACTCACTACCTTATTTGTATTAGCTATTGGGATAGAAGAGGGGCTTTGAAAGTCTGTGAACATTATTTAGCTGTACAGAATGGCATAAACTCAATTTCTTAATTCTCTACTTACAAATTCAGTGAAGCTGACTATATGTAGCATTCATGGCTTTCACCCAGCTCAGTGAAAATTAATTTCAATCCATTTCATTAAGACACTACTCTCTGCCTTTTTCTTTTCATTATAAATATCAAGCTTTATTTTAAATGTATTATCTCAGAGCCTAATGCATGAACATCACTTGGAAAATTAATATCCCTCAATATAGCTCCTGTGCATGGGCCTTTGCAAACAAGAACTTGCCCTCTGACCGTCTTATCAGTGATTAATAATGTCTGTAGAATGCTTCTATTTCCTCGGAGACTGAAAAAACTGCTGTGTATATATAACAAACTTTGTGTTGGTCAAGAACAAAGGCAACACTTCTACCCATGGGAGTAGCTCACAGCTGCCTGGAGAGAATATTCTGGGGAAGAATCAATGGAAGCTTTTCCTTTCCTCCTCCTCTCCAGGCTCTTACTAGTAGAAACTTGGGTATAGCCTGGTAGGGTATTTGTGATGTTCTCATTGGTGCTCTTTAGAATGATTCAGAATGCAATCTGTGACAGACAGAGCCGATGTAACCTACAATCCATGATGCTCAAAAGCTTTGATGGACCCATACCAGTTATTACTAATTGCTCTAAGACTATTTAAAGATTTTAGAGACCTGTTTCCTACTTGACTGCCAAGAGTAATCAAATCATTAACACAAACCAAGACTGTTCTCTTACTCTGTTATTATTTACCTTGACTGACAGGGATCACTTCATCATCCTTCCAGCCAGGTGTCTCAAGCCACACAACCACGCACAATCTACAGGTTAACTTGTTTGCATCTGTGAACTGGCAGTACTCCAGACCAACAAAATTGTATTGGTCTCAGCTCTTTAAAAATGTTTAGTGGATATAACAGAAATAAAACAGTGCAAATATACATGCTATCACTCCTGATCACCTGAGACTCAATTCTGGTTCCATTGAAATGGGGGAAAACTTCAGTTTCATTATTTTTCCAGTGTCTTCATATTATCTCAATCAACTTTACTTCGAACACAGCATCTGATATACTGAAAGGCAAAGGCAGCGCACACAGGTAATACTATCAGGATGGACCCACTTAAAATTACAAAAATACATTTACATTCTTCCCAAGGCAAATCACGCAGCGATTTTTACAAAGTCCCCACAAACGTAGAAAGACACTAAAAGTACAGCCTTTGCTATGGCCACAGCTCGTCACACAGAGAGACACAGTTACCTCAAACACCGCCAAACCCTCCCCAGCCGGCGGCACGCATCAGGAGCACGGCACCTTAAAGCCGAGCCCAGCCGGGCAGGGCGGAGAAGGTGGCGGCTCCCGGGGCGCTTGACAGGAGCGTCCCAGCGGCACCTGGGAGTCGCCGCAGCCCCGTGCACACCTATCCCACGGTGTGGGAAACTTAAGGAAAGCCCTGCAAGAGCCGGTGAGAGTCCAGCCGCGCAGGGGGCAGCGGCGGGACCGCGGCGAGGACAGCCCCTGCCCCGCTCCTCAGCTCTCCGCCAGCGCCCGCCCTGCGCCGTGGCCCCGGGAAGTAAGGGACGGGGGGGAATCAACAAGACAAAACAGAAAAAGGAGAAGCCGTCCGTGTCGGTGTAAGGCTCCGGGCACGGCCGCGATGTGGAAGCGGAAGGCACGGCACGGAGTGCCCGGCCTCCCGCGGGTTATGTAAGGCACGGCCGCCCCGGCGGAGGGACAGCCCCGCGCCCCTCGCACACACCTGCGGGGCCGGGCAGCAGCGCCCGCCCTTCCCGCCCTCTCCTCAGGTACCTGTCCCGCGGGCGGGATCCCTCCCCGGAGGGAGCCCGTGGCCACCTACCCCTGCCCGCGCTGCCACCTGCCCCAGGTGTCCCGCAGCGCCGCGCGTCCTCCGCCGAGACCCCGCGGCTGCCCCGCCGAGGAGGACGGGGCGCGGGCTCACAGGGCGAAGAGGAAGAGAAACCAGACGAAAGGCTCAGAGGAAGAGAAACCAGCCGAAAGGCTGCCCGCCCTCCGCCGCCCTGGGGGAGCTGCTCGCTCTGCCGCCTCCCTCCCCGGA